>JBAKGM010000365.1:6317019-6332255 GCA_037177215.1 Asparagus racemosus | reverse complement strand
TGCTGCGGGCGAAAAGCAGAAGAGCGGACGGCAGCGACGAGCTGCTGCGGGCGACGAGCAGACGAGCGGACGGCGGCGACGAGCTACTGCGAGCGACGAGCTGCTGCGGGCGATGAGGGAACGAGCGGACGGTGGCAACGATCTGCTGCGGGCGACGAGCGGATGGGCGGACGGCGGCGACGAGCTGCTACAGGCGACGAGCGGCCAACGGCGATGGAGAAGAGGCCGGTCAGGGGAGGGAGGTGGGATCTGGTTGAGTTGTTGAGAAATTGAGATAGATTGGAGTGGAGGCTAGGGTTTTTGAGTTGGGCTTTGGGTTGGATAGTGGTTACGGGTTTAAAATTTTGATACCCAATTAGACCTGATTTCTTATGTTTATTGAATTGCGGATATCCATATCTGCAACTGAATTTTACAATCATATCCGTATCCGGATCCGTATCCAGAAAAAAATAGAAATCAGATCCGTATCCAAAACCGTATCTGCCCGGATTTAAAAAAGGCTTACCATATCCGCATCCGTTCGGATACGGATGCGGATCGGTTCGGATAAAACCAAACCGTTTGGCACCCCTAGCTATAATCCATGATTTTTAACTATTTTTAGTTTTTTCAACCCATTAATAAATAATTTCGTGGAGTCTAAAATTCATAATATCATGACCTACTACTCACGATTTTGGCTGGTTTTTTATTCATTTTGACCTATTGGTAAATACTTTTTGGGGTGTCCAAATTCACAATTTTATGATCTATATTCCATGTTTTTTGGCCTTTATTAGTCATTTTGATTAATTGGCAAATAGTTCCACCATGTCCCAAATTCATAATTTAACAAACTATAACCCATGATTTTTTTATTGTCGTCCTTTTGAATTAAGGAAAACAAATTTCATGGAGACAAAAATCCACAATTTAATGAGATATAACACATGATTTTTTGGCTTTTTTATTCATTTTGACCCATTGATAAATAATTCCGCAGAGTGCAAATTTCAAGAGTTCATGATTTATAGCCCATGATTTTTCCCATATTGTTCATTTTGACACAAGGGAAAAAATGTTATGTGGAAGCAAAAATTTACTATTTCATTAGCTATAACCCACTATTTTGGGTATTTTATTCATTTCTACCAATTAGCAAATATTTTTAAGGAGTTTGAAATTCGGGTAGACAACAAGGGAAAAGAATTTGTGTGGACAACAAAGCCCAATTTCATGAACTATAAACTATAATAAAATTAGTTGCCAATGAGATAAAATTTTGGAGTTCACGAAATTATTTACCAATGAAATTATTTTCCAAAATCCACTATTTCATGAGTTGTTATGAAAGATTTTTGGCCATTTTTTATTTTTCCCATTGATAAATAATTTTGTGGATTCCAAAATTTACCATCTCATGAGCTATAATCCATAATTTTAGTCTATTTTTGTTTCTTTTAACCCAAGGAGAGAAATTGCGTGATGCCAAAATATCACGATTTCATTAGGTATAACCTAGTTTTTTTTGGCTATTTTGTTTTTTCACTCATTAGCAAGTAAATTCATGGAGTTCAAAATTCATGATTTTACAAGCAATCACCCAAAAGTTTTGGCCATTTTAATCCTTTCAACCCATTGGCGAAAAATTCGCAGAGTCCAAAATTTTTGATTTCATGAGCTATAACCCATGTTTTAAGGTCATTTTCATTCATTTTAATCCATTGGCAAATAACTTCACGGTCTCTAAAATTATCGATTTCATGAGCTATAACTCATGATTTCATGCCATTTCCTATTATTCTGATCCACTGACAAATAACTTCATGGGAACGTAGTTCATCAACTATAACTCACAGTTTTTGATAATTTTTAGTCATTTTAACTTATTGGAAAATAATTTCACAGAGTCCAAAATTCTATATTTCATGAGCTATTATCCATGATTTTTGGACTTTTTTTTTCTAATTTTGACCCTTTGACAAATAATTTCGCTGAGTAAAAAATTCACCATTTCAATATCTATAACCTACGATTTGTCCATTTTTGAACCAAGTGGAAATTCTTTTGTGAAAGACAAAAATCATGATTAATTTTATTTATTTTGATCCATTAGGAAATGATTTTGTGGTGACCAAAGTTCATGATTTCACGAGCTATAACCCACGATTGTTTTCTATTCTTTTCCATTTCAATCTAAAGGAAAAAAGTTTCACAGTGATAAAAATTCATGACTTGATTAGTTATATTACAAAATTATTGACTATTTTATTCATTATGATCTATTACCAAATAATTTCACTTAGTCTAAATTTCACAATTATATGACCTATGACCCATGATTTCTAGCCATTTTTAGTCATTTTGATCCATATGCAAATAATTTCGTGAGGTTCAAAATTAATGATTTTATGAGTTATTACCCATTATTTTTAGCCATTTTCATTCATTTCGACCCATTGATCAATAATTTTACCTTATCTAAAATTCACGATTTCATGACCTATAATACAAGATTTTTGAACAATTTTAGTCAATTTGATCCAGTGGCAAATAATTTCATGGAGGCCATACTTCTTAATTTCATGAGCTATAACTCACTTTTTTTTATTTTTTCATTTCAACCGCTTGGCAAATAATTTTGCCGAGTTTAAAATTTAGGATTTCAATAAGCTATATTCCATAATTTTTAACCATTTATATTTGTTTCAAGCCATTGGCAAATAATTTCAAGAAGTCCATAATTCACAATTGCATGAACTATAACCCACAATTTTAGCCATTTTAATCCATTTCACCTAAGGGAAAAGAAATTTGCGGAGGATAAAATACACAATTTTATGAGCTATAACTTATATTTTTTGGTAAATTTATTTCATTTTGACCCATTGACAAATAATTATACGGAGTCAAAATTTTATAATTTCATGAGGTATAACCAATGGTTTTCGGCCATATTTAGTTGTTTTGAACCATTGGCAAAAAACTTTGTGGAGTACGAAATTCATGATTTCATGAGCTATGACATATAATTTTTTGCCATTTTTATCTTATTAGAGCCATTGGCATATTAATTCATGGAGTCCAAAGACTGAGGATTTTTGTTCATTTTAAGTCATTTCTATACATTGGAAAGTAATTTTATGGAGTCTAAAATCCTTGATTTTAATAGCTGAAACCCACAATTTATGTCCATTTTTATTTGTTTTTACCCATTGCCAACCTATTGCCAATTTATTTTATGGAGTCCAAAATTCATCATTTCACTAGGTATAACCATTAATTTTCGTCCATTGTTAATCTTTTCGACCTAACAAAAAAATTTTGTTGAGGAAAAAAATTCCCGAATTGATTAGTTATAACTCATGATTTTTGGCCATTTTTATTTGTTTTGACCTATTAATAAATATTTTCATGGAGTGCAAGTTCACGGTTTTAAGAGATATAACCCACAATTTTTCTCAATTTTTTTGATACAAGGGAAATAAATTGCATAGAGGAAATAATTCACGACTTCATGAGCTATAAACCATGATTTTTGGCTATTTTTTCATTTTGACCCATTAACAAATAAGTTGATGGAGTCTAAAATTCACAATTTTATGAGCTATACTCCACGCATTTTGGCTATTTTAGTCATTTTGACCACAAATAAATTTGCGGAGTCAAAAATTCATAATAGCATGAACTATAACCCATGATTTTTATCTATTTTTGTCTATTTCATCCAAGGGAAAAAATAATTCATGGAGGTAACAGTGCCTCATGATTTTTGGCAAGTTTTTATTTGTTTCCTCCTAGTGACATAGAATTTCACTCAGACAAAAACTCATTATTTCGTTAGCTTAACCCATGATTTTTGTCATTTTTAGTGAATTTGATTGATTGGCGAAAATCTTTGAGGAGTCTAAAATTCATGATTTTTGCCATTTTTAGTCAGATCGACTGGCGACAATCATTGCAAAGTCTAAAATTCATGATTTCATGAGTTATAGCCTATGAATTTTAGCCATTTTTATTTTCCTATTGACTAATAATTTCACAAAGTCCAAATTTAGTATTTCATAAGCTATTACTCATGATTTTTGGCCATTTTTAGTTATTTTTACATTGGTAAATAATTCCATGGAGTCCAAAATTTATGATTTCATGACCTATATCCCATGATTTTGACCATTTTATTCATTTCTGCCAATTAGCAAATAAATTCTTGGAGTTCAAATTTCAAAATTTCATGAGCTACTATGCATGATTTTTGTCCATTTTTGTTTGTTTTGACCCAAGTGAAAATTTTCGGCGAGGTAAAAATTTATGAATTTATTAGCTTTAACTCTCGATTTTTGTGTATTTTATTCTTTTCGACCCATTGGCTAATAGTTTTTCAGAGTGCGAAATTCATGATTTCATAAGCTATAACTTCATGATTTTTAGCCCTTTTAGTCATTTTGACTTGTTAACAAAAAACTTTATGGAGTTAAAATTCATATGTCATACGCTATAACCCACTATTTCTGGCCATTTTTATTTGATTAAACCCATTGGCAAATAATTTCACAGAGTTCAAAATTTAAAATTTCATGAACTGTAACCTATGTTTCTTGTCCATTTTCGTCCATTTCGACCAAATGGAAAACATTTCACGGAGGAAAAAATCCATTATTTTAGTAGATATAACCCATAATTTTTAGCTATTTTTATTTATTTCAACCTATTGGCAAATAATTTCAAGGAGTCCAAAATTTAAGAGCTATAATCTATGATTTCTGCCCATTTTTATTCATTTTGACCCCAGGGAAATCATTTCGTGGAGGCAAAAATTTATGATTTGTTTAGCTACAACCGACGATTTTTGGCCATTTTATTTTGTTCGACCTTTTAACAAATAATTTCACAGAGACCAAAGTTCACGACTTAATGAGCTATAACACACAAATTTTCACTATTTTTATTTACTTCGACCCATTGGCAAATAATCTTGTGTAGTCCAAAATTCAAGATTTCAAGGGATATAACCCATAATTTTCTCTAATTTTGTTCATTCAATCCAAGGGAAAACAGATTCATGGGAAAAAAATCACAACTTCATTAGTTGTAACCCACATTTTAAAGCTATTTTACTCGGTTTGACTCGTCGACAAATAATTTAACATAATCCAAAATTATTGATATCAGGAGCTAATACCCATGATTTTTGGCCAATTTTAGTCATTTCGACCCATTGGCAAATAACAGTGCTGAGTCCAAAATTCAAGATTTCATAGGCTATAACCCACTATTTTAGGCCATTTTCATTTGATTAAACCTGTTGACAAATAATTTCTTACAGGTAAAATTTTACTATTTCATTAGATATAACCCGTGATTTTGGCCATTTATTCATTTCCACCATTGTCAAATATTTTCAAGGAGTCCAAAATTTAAGATTTTATGAGCTATAACCCATGATTTTTGTCCATTTTTGTTTGTTTTGACCCAAGGGAAAAAATTTCATAGAGATAATTATTCATGATTTTATTTGCTATAACACATAGTTTATGGTCATTTTTATTTGTTTTGATACACTGACAAATAATTTTGGAGAGTCCAAAGTACACGATTTTAAGAGTTATAACGCATGATGTTTGGCCATTTTATTGGTTTTCCT
This sequence comes from Asparagus racemosus, assembly GCA_037177215.1. Classification (NCBI taxonomy): domain Eukaryota; kingdom Viridiplantae; phylum Streptophyta; class Magnoliopsida; order Asparagales; family Asparagaceae; genus Asparagus; species Asparagus racemosus. The sequence continues at coordinate 6,326,629 of JBAKGM010000365.1, read as the reverse complement.
CACTGGCAAATTTATAGAGTCCAAAATTTATGATCAAGGGACATAACCCATGATTTTTCTTCAATTTTGTTCATTTCAATCGAAGGGAAAAGTTTCACAGAGGAAAAAAAATTCATGACTTCATTAGGTATAACCCAACATTTTTGGCTATTTATTTGTTTTGGTCTATTGGCAAATAAGTTTGCGGAGTCTAAAATTCACGAATTCATTAGCTATATTTTATGATTTTTGGCTATTTTTAGTCATTTTGACCAATTGGCAATATTTTTGCGGAGTTTAAAATTCACAAGTGCATGAGCTATAACCCATGATTTTTGGCCAATTTCATGGCCTATAACCCAAAAAAATATTTCCATTTTTAGTCATTATAAATTGGTAAATAATTTTACGAATGAAAAACTTCACAATTTCATTAGCTATGATCCATAATTTTTGGCCATTTTATTCATTTTGGCCCATTGGCAAATAATTTTGTGGAGTCCAAATGTCATAATTTCTTGAGCTATAAAACACGATTTTTTTCATTATCATCAATTTCGGCCTAAGGGAAAAATTCATGGAGGCAAAAATGCATGATTTTATGAGATATAATCCTCAATTTTTTGCTATTTTTAGTCATTTTGACTCTTTGGTAAAAAAAACTTTATGGAGTCCAAAATTCATGATTTTAGGCTATAGCCCATGATTTTTAGCCTTTTTTAGTAGATCCATTGGCAAATAATTTCTCAAAATTAAAAATTTAGGATTTTACATGCTATTACCCATGATTAGTGGCTTTTTTTTTGTTTCGACCCATTAACAAATTACTTTGCAGATTCAAAAATTTACCATTTCATGAGCCATAACTCATAATTTTTGTGTATTTTTATTCATTTCGACCCCTTAGCAAATAATTTCATAGAGTTTAAATTTCATTATTTCATAAATAATTTATGTCTATTTTCATTCTTTTTGACCCGTGGGAAAATAATTTCATGGTGGTAAAAATTCACGATTTCATTAATAATAACCCACGATTTTTGGTCATTTTATCTATTTTAACCCATTAGCAATTAATTTGGAGGAGTCAAAAATTCACGATTTCATAAATTCTAACCCATAATTGTGGGCCAGTTTTACTCATTTTGACCTATTAGCAAAAAACTTCGCCGAGTCCAAAATTCATTATTTCATGAGCTATAACCTATAATTTTTTACCATTTTTATTTAATTAAACCCATGCTAATAATTTCACAGAGTTTAAAGTTTATGATTTCATAAGCTATAATGCGTGATTTTTTGCCATTGTAATTCATTTTGTTCCATTAGTAAATAATTTTGTCAAGTCCATAATTCACAATTTTATGAGCCATAGCTTATGATTTTTGTGCATTTTTATTTCAACCTAAGGAGAAAAAAGTTTCACAGATGTAAAATTTATGACTTCATTAGCAATAATACACGATTTTATGACCTATAATCCACAATATTTGGTCATTTTTAGTCGTCTTGACCCATTGGCAAATAGATTTGCAAAATCCAAACTTCACGACATTATGAGCAATAACCCACAAATTTTGGCCATTTTATATATTTTGACACATTGGCAAATAACTTTACAGAGTCTAAAATCCACATTTTCATGAGCTATAACCCATGATTTTGTTCATTTCGACCTAAGTCACAAAAGTTTCACAAAGACAAAAATTCACGAGTTTATTAGCTATAATCCAATGTTTTTGGCTATTGTATTAGTTTCGACCCTTTAGCAAATAATTTTACATAGTCTAAAATTTATAATTTGATGAGCTATAACCCATGATTTTTTTATTTTTTTCTATTTCAATATAAGGGGAAAAAAATTGCAGAGACAAAATTGTAAGATTTCACGAGCCATAGCCCATGATTTTGGGCCATTTTTATTCGTTTCGACCCATTGATAAATAATTCCACAAAGGTAAAAATTCACGATGTCTTGAGGAATAGCCCCTTGTTTTTATCATTTTTAGTCATTTCAACGTATTGGCAAATAATTCACAAATTTGTAAGCTATTATTTGCAATTTTGACCATTTTTATTCATTTCAACGCAATGGCAAATAATTTCACGGCTCTAAAATTCATAATTTCATGTCCTGTGACCCACAATTTTTTGCCACTTTTAGTCATTTTGATCCATTGGCAAATAATCCTGTGAAGATTATGATTCTTCTTTTTATGAGCTATTACCCATGATTTTTGTTTCCTTTTTTATTTCAAACTATTGGCAAATAATTTCATGAAGTCCAAATTTTATGATTTTATGTGCTATATTTCATGATTTTTGGCTATTTTTAGTTATTTCGACCTGGCAAATAATTTTTTGGTGTCAAATTTTCACAATTTTATGATCTACAACCCATGATTTTTATGACTTTTAGTCATTATAATACATTGGAAAAAAAAATATGGAGGTAAAATTTTAAGATTTCATTAGTTATAGCCCACAGTTTCTTACCATTTTATTTGCTTCGATACATTAATTTCATAGAGTCTAAAACTCAAAAATTCATTAGCTATAACACATGACTTTTCCATTTTTATCCATTTTGACACAAGGGAAAAAAAATTGTGTTGTCAAAAATATACAATTTTATAAACTATAATCCATGATTTTTGGTTATTTTTATTTATTTTAAGCCATTAACAAATAATTTTATAAAGTCTAAAATTTATAATTTCATGAAGTAAAACCCACGAATTTTTACCATTTTTAGTTGTTTTGACCCATTGGCAAAAAAAACTTTTTGGAGTCCAAAATTCATGATTTTATGAGCTATGCCCCATGACTAATAACCATTTTTATTTTGTTAGACCCAGTGACAAATAATTTCATAGAGTCTAAATTTTATGATTTCATGTGATATTATCGATAACTTTTAGCCATTTTTAATCGTTTAGGCCCATTGATAAATAATTTTACGGAGTCCAAAATTCACGCTTTTATGAGTAATAATCTAAGAGTTTTTACCATTTTTATTTATTTCTACCTATTGACAAATAATTTCACGGGAGTCCAAAATTTATGATTTTAAGAGCCCACAATTTTTATTTATTTTCTTTCATTTTGAACCAAAGGAAAATAATTTAACGGATGCAAAAATTCAAGATTTAAATAGCTAAAACCCATGATTTTTGTCCATTTAATTCATTTCGACCCATTGGCAAATAATTTTATTGATTCTAAAATTCACAATCTTATGAGCTATAAACCACGGTTTTGGCAATTTTTAGTCGTTTCAACACATTGGCAAAAACTTTGTAGAGTCTAAAATTTATGATTTCATGAGCTATAATCCACAATCGTTGTCTATTTACAAATAATTTTTTGGAGTCCAAGCTTCACAATTTTATGAGCTATAACTCACAATTTTTGTCCATTTTCATTTATTTTGACCCATGGGAAAAAAGTTTCATATAAGTAAATATTCACAATTTTATTAGCTATAACCCACGAGTTTTGGCCATTTTATTCATTTTGACTCATTAGCAAAAAAACTTCGTGGAGTCAAATTTTCATGTTTTACGAGCTACTCACACGATTTTTGGCAATGTTTATTTGATTAGACCCATTGGCAAGTAATTTCGTGGAGTCTAAAATTCATGATGTCATGAGCTATAACCCTAGATATTAGGTCATTTTTATTAGTTTTTACCTATTGGTAAATAATTTCTCCAAGTCCAAAGTTTACTATCTCATGACCTAGATAGCACTATTTTGGCTATTTACTTTTGACCCATTGGCAAATATGTTTTAGGCATCCAAAATTGATTTCATGAGCTATAACCAATTATTTTTGCCTATTTTTATTAATTTCAACCCAATAGAAAAAAGTTTCACAGAGGAATTCATGATTTTATTAGTTATAACCTACAATTTTTGCTATTTTATTCATTTCAATCCATTAGCAAATTATTTCAAGAAGTCTAAAATTCACGCTTTAATGAGCTATAACCTATAATTTTGGCCTTTTTTATTCAATTCAACTCATTGGAAAATAATTTTTCTGTGCAAAATTTACAATATCATGACCTAGAATCCATGATTTTTAGCCATATTTAGTCATTCCGACCCATTGGCAAAATAATTTTATGGTGCCCCAAATTCACAATTTCATGACCTATAATTCATATTTTTTGCTATTTTTATCATTATGATCCATTGAAAAATAATTTCATGGAGGTGAAAATTCACTATTTCATTAGCTATAACCCATATTTTTTGGCCATTTTATTCATTTGGATCCATTAGCGAATAATTTAACAAAGTCTAAAATTCACAATTTCATTAGCTACGACACACGATCGTTTTCCATTTTTTGTCAATTTTGACCCAAGGGATAATCGTAGAGGCAAAAATGCATGATTTCATGAGCTATAATTCATGAATTTTGGCCATTTTTATTTGTTTTGACACATTAACAAATAATTTCTTCAAGTCAAAATTCATAATTTTATGAGATATAACTCATTATTTTTTGTTAGTTTTAGTCATTTTGACCATTAACAAATAATTTCGGGGAGTCCAAAATTCAAAGATTTTATGAGCTATTAATTTCGTGGACTTCAAAATTCAAGGATTATATGAGCTATTACCCATGATTTTTGCCCACTTTTAGTTGTTTCGCCATTTTGACAAATAATTTTGCAAAGTCTAAAATTTACTATTTCTTGAGTTAAACTCACGATTTTTGGTCATTTTTATTCATTCTAATCATTGGCAAATAATTTTATGAAATCTAAAATTCATGATTTCATAAACTATAACCCACAAATTTTATCTATTTTCATTCATTTTGACAAAAAAAATAATTTTGCTAAGACAAAATTTTAATATTTTAGTAGTTATAACATGTAATTTTTAGCCATTTTATTCATTTCGACCCATTGATAAATAATTTTTAGGTTCCAACATTCACAATTTTTAAACTATAACCAATGATTTTGTGCTGTTTTCAGTCATTTCGATCAATTTACAGAGTCTAAAATTTATGATTTCATGAATTATAACTCACGATTTTTTGCTATTGTTATTTGATTAGACCTATTGGCAAATAATATCATGGAGTCAAAATTCATAATTTCATGAGCTGTAACCCATGATTTTTTTTCATTTTCGTTCATTTCGACCAATAAGAAAAAAAGTTTCACAGAGGTAAAATTTCACGATTTCATTAGCTAAACCCACGATTTTTAGCCATTTTATTTGTTTTGATCCATTAGCAAACAATTTTGCTGAGTCTAAAATTTAAGACTTCATGAGCTATAACTAATGATTTTTAGCCATTTTTAGTGGTTTCGATCTATTAACAAAAAACTTCACCCAGTCCAAAATTCATGATTTCATAAGCTAACCCATGATTTTGGGTATTTTTATTCAATTAGACCTTTTGGCAAATAATTTTGCGAAGTTCAAATTTCATGATTTCATAAGCTATGACCAATAATTTTTTGCAATTTTTAGTTATTTTGATCCATTGGCAAAAAACTTCGCGGAATCAAAATTCATGATTTCATGAGCTACAACCCACATTTTTTGCCATTTCTATTTGATTAGACCCATTGGCAAATAATTTTGTGGAGTCTAAAATTCACAATTTCATGAGCTTTAACCCATGATATTTGGCCATTTTTATTAGTTTCTACCTATTGATGAATAATTTTACGGAGTTCAAAGTTCATGATTGCATGAGCTATAATGCATAACTTTTTACCATTCTTATTTCAATATACTCATTAGCAAATGATTTTAGTCGAGTCTAAAATTCAAGATTTAATGAGCTATTACCCATAATTTTTGGTCATTTTTAGTCATTTCTACACATTGACAAATAATTTCGCGGAGTCCAAAATTCACAATTTCTTGAGTTATAACCCATAAATTTTGACCATTTTTATTAGTTTCTTCCCATTGGAAAATAATTTCACAGAGTCCAAAATTCATGATTTTATGAGCTGTGAGCCATATTTTTATCTATTTTTGTTCCTTCGGCGTAAGAGAAAAAATTTCGTGGAGGCCAAATTTTACGATTTCATTAGCCCCCGCGATTTTTAGCCATTTTATTTATTTTGATCTACTGGCAAATAATTTCTCAAAGTCCAAAGCTCATGATTTCATGTGCATGATGGATATGATCTAGTTGTTATCAACTAATTCATCTTCTTGCAACCCGATTTTGATAATACCAATGCCGATAATCTGACCTTGGGCATAGACAATTATCAGGTATTTTCTTGCTTCCTTGTAAATTTCCTAAATAACCTTCTTACTTCTTTTTGGACTGTATGTTTTCAAAAAAATACTGGTGAGTTGTATCCAAGTGAGAAACTCACGTTTTTTGGTTATTTTTAGTCGTTTCAACCGTGGACTCTAAAATCCATAAGTTCATGAGCTATAAACTACTATTTTTAGCCAATTTTATTTGATTAGATCCATCAGCAAATAATTTCGTATAGTCTAAAAATTCACAAATTCACAATATTATGAGATATAACCCACAATTTTTGTTCTTTTTTGTTCATTTCGATCCAAGGGGAAAAGTTTCACAGAGGCAAATTTTCATGATTTTATTAGCTATAACCCAATTGTTTTACCATTTTATTCATTTCGGTCCATTAGTAAATATTTTTGCGGAACAAACTTCAAGATTTCATGAGCTATAACCCACGGTTTTTTATCATTTTTAGTCATTTCAGCCCATTGGCAAAAAACTTTGCGAAGTCTAAAATTCATGATTTCATGAGCTATAACCTACAACTTTTTATAATTTTTATTTGATCAAGCCCATTGGCAAATAATTTCGCGCAGTCCAATATTCACAATATCATGAGCAACAACCCACGATATTTTCTATTAGTTTCTTCCTATTGTTAAATAACTTTGTGGAGTCCAAAGTTCACGATTTTATAAGCTATAGCACACGATTTTTGGCTATTTTTATTCATTTCAAACCATTAGCAAATTATTTCACGGGGTCTAAAATTAACAAATTCATGAGCTATAACCCATGATTTTTGTTAATTTGGAAGAAAGTTTCACGGAGACAAAAATTCACGACTTCATTAGCTATAACCCCATAATTTTTGGTCCCGATCCATTGGCAAATAATTCACGGAGTCTAAAATTCACGATTTAATGAGTTATAACCCACGATTTTTAGCCATTTTTTGTCATTTCTACCCATTGCCAAATAATTCTATAGTGTCCAAACTTCACGATTTCATGACCAATAACCCATAATATTTGGTCATTTTTAATCGCTCAGACCCATTAGAAAATAATTTCGTAGTGTTCTGAAGTTTATGAACTTCACTCAATTCTCCTAGGGAGCACCCACGGGAATTTAATTTCATGGAATATCCGAGGTCATGCGTTGGGGGGTGCCCCTTAGCCACGCCCAGGGATCTGATACCTGGTCTGAAGGATCGTGGGGCAGTTCCCTTGTCAAACCCAAAAAAAGGATTAGGTAACATTTTAATTTTAAAGCAAGGGGGTTAAGCACAAAGTGAGCCAAATGTAAGGTTGTTTAATGAAATTTGTCCTTATTCTAATTAAATGCTAAATTGAACGAACAACAACTATTGTGACTTATTGCGAACAAAATAGGTCATAAAAAAAATCATATATTACTCAAACTTAATGTTTTTTCCCCTTCTCCTCATTGTATTAAGAGGTCATTGTACAATCCACTAATTTCATTAGCGTGTACGCTATCAAATACTTCGAAAATATAAGTTAAATTATTGAGAAAAAAAAATAGTGTTTTAAAGGGTACCAACGCACAAAATTTGAAAAAGAGCTAGATTTAAACTTACAATTGTTAAAGCTTAAAATATATTCATTTGCACTCATCTAAATGGCGATCTTTTCACGTGGGCTAAACACCCATGTTAATGTACAAATCAGGTAAGCAACCTAAAAGTAATTTTTCATTTGCACAGTGCCAAGTAAGCAACCTAAAAGTAATTTTAATTTGGATAGTGTATCTTGGCAAGGGAAATCTTTTTTTTCCCCCTCAAATCTTTACTATTTTAGTATTTTTGAATATTTCTGGATCTTGACGGGGGCTAAATGAGCACCATTAGATTCTTAATCATTTATGCTTCCCTCTTTTTGACTTTGCTTTTAAGCCTTTTGACAAAGTTGAAGGTTCTTAGAGATTATTGGACAACATAATAAGTATATCTATGTTGCTATCTCTCTTTCAGGCTAAAGCACTCTTTTTCCATCTCTCTTGACTTTGGATGTGACGGTTGTGAAGAGATGAGAATATCTAATTGCTAAAGTAACGAGCGAGTATCATATGCTCCCCATCTCATAACCAACCATCGGAAATCATTCTCTTCCTCTTTTTGGATTCTAGACTTTTCTTATGAATGACCCAATAATTTATATTTGTACTTTTTAAACAATAGACTCCAGTTAAAGCTCAAGACGTGCAGGCCCAATGCTGACGAATAATTTGCAGCTCATAGAGAGAACTTCTTTTGAGTGTACCGTACGGCATTGAAAAGGAATTTTCATTGTGATTGACCCAACAGGCAAATAACGATATCTTACGAAAAAAATGGAGAATGCTAATTAAATTATAAATTCTATAGTAAAGTTTTGTAATATAAAAACTTGGGTTTGAGATTCTTAAGCACTCACAAGGTCTGATGGCCATTCACGAGGGAGGACCACAAATTTTTTGCTTGTAGAGTTTGTAATATTCGGATAATAAAGTAAAGATGGGGCAAAAAGGAAGCCGGACTGGATTATGTGAATTTTAAGGAATTCTCATTATAATTGACTGACAACAGGCCTGCAAGTTTTTGGGCTAATCAATTTAATTGCTGGTCTTAGTTAAGCCCAATAATCCCACCACTGGCGAATGGACGATTAAGCTTACAAGCCCATCTACAAGCCTAATAATCAACGTTTGAAGCTCTATTAAATGGACCAAGAAATTGCTTTAAGAAACTATGAACACTGTAACAGGCCCAAATCCTGTAAAGTAGGGAATATTCATGAAGATGGTTTTAAGACATTTTGAACACAGAGACAAGCCCAAATCCTATAAAGTAGAGGATTTTTCATAGCTTGCAGCTATTCCTTATCAAGTGTTTACCTTAGAAAATATCATCCATATTAGATAATTTCAATCATAAGAAAAAAGCGTCCAGCGAACTATCTCTTCTATTGTACATTGTCAGTGCTCCGAAGACTTGAGAAGCTTCTGGGATAAATTTTCGGAAAACTCCCTTAACTTTGGACAATTGTCAGATAACCCTCCATAACTTTCAAAATATTAGAAACCATCACCCCAAAAAAAGGGGGAAAAAGAGTTTATAGAGTTTATCAGAAAATTCACTTAACTTTCAAAGTTTTTTGTAACCCCCTTTGATACCCTAAATAGTTCCAAATTGGAAAAACTAAAGAACTTTGAATGGTTTAAATAGTGAAGTCAAAAGATTCACGAACAGCTAGTGTGCTAAGCACATCAAAGAGTTCCACATTGGGAAAACTAAAGGACTTTGAATGGTTTTCTCATGTCCTAGGCCCATGAACCCATTGGGACAGTGCAAGTCATAAGCGGCACTAAGAGCAACTC
>JBAKGM010000365.1:6282117-6297372 GCA_037177215.1 Asparagus racemosus | reverse complement strand
GTGTCATACTCACCTTTATTCTAAAAATTCTAGGCTGATTTGTAATGGATACAGGACTTTGACGTAAATGTTTGTGATCAGCGAAGTGTTGATTAGGGAAGAAACAGTTTTAGATGCTCACGAAACAGACCACCGTTAAATCATTGCTTACAGAAGGCTATACAAGGATTATAAAGGAAAGAATTATCTTGATACTTGTACTTCAATTGTTTAGTTCTATATCACATATACAGATCATAAATCTCAAGAAATCTAATTGGTGGAGATCTGAGCTCTCAACTTGTTATGTGACAGAGACAATCCCTGTCAATCTCAACTTTTGCTCTCTCAATAACCTATCCTTCTACTTCTATTACCCTTTATAGATTTGGTATTCCTGAGAACCGGCTGTTGAAGCCCTAACTCTGATCAAGTTATTTAAATTTCGTCTCATTATATTAAATAGCACATCATAAAATTTGCATGAACAAGAATGCACTGTACTCTTAAACCGGAAAGTAAATCCAAGCAAGATAGCAGCAATCATAGGCATGTCTGATGTAATCAGAGACTCTAGAATAAATAGGTCACAGATGTCCTGGACTTAAAGGCTTTCCTATTACAAAACTTTAACTCTAGTCAAGTTATTTAACTGTTGTTTTATCGTTTCAAATAGCACGCATCATAATAAATATACATGAAAGAAAATGCATTGAACTGTTTAACTCGGAAAGTAAAATTGAGCAATACAGCAGCAATCTATACCAACCAGAGAATGTAAAAAACTAGCATTGCCCATAAAAGTAAGAATACAGTCAAAGAACAACATACCGAGAAATATGTTCAAATGATCCAACTGCGTGCAGAATTCTTCCTCAAATCCTTATTCCTCATCAAATCGAGAACTCTCCTCGATTCCTCAGCTCTCCCTGTTCTTGAATAAACATTTGCCATTGTCAAGTAACTCCTAACATTGTTAGGCTCTAGATTTTGAATATTCTTTGCTGCAATCTCTCCAATGTCACTGCTTCCATGAACCCAACAAGCACTGAGAAGAGTCTCCCATGCAACAGAATTTGATTCTAAACCATTTTCTTGCAAGAATTCATGTGCTTCTTGCAGCTTCCCTGCCCTAGCTAGCATATCAAGAATGCAAATGTGGTGATCAGAGGTTGGCTCAATGCCATAATTTTTGCCCATAGAGTTGAAATACTCCATTCCTTCACCAATAAAACCTCCATGGCTACAACTAGTTAGTATCGCAATGAATGTGTTATTATTGTAAATATTTGAATTCAATGTTGTTTCAGCAATGTCTAGAGCTTTTCTCGCACACCCGTTTTGCCCAAGACCCTGAATTACTGAATTCCGCGATATCACGTCCTTTACAGACATTTCATCAAACACTTGCTCCGATTCCTTAGTCAAGCCAGAGCATGCATACATTGTGATCAACGAGTTGCATACAAAAGTGTTGACATGGAAGCCAATCTTCACAACAGATGCATGAATCTGCCTTCCAAATTCAATCATCACCAGTGCAGCACACGAACTCAAAACAATAGTGTAAGTTGATGAATTTGGCTTCAAATCAACCTCCGATCTCATTAACCACAGAAAAAGCTTAAGAGCGTCTTCCCCTCTTCGACAATCCAATAACCCTGACATAACAATATTCCACGAAAGTGCATCCTTCTTCTCAAGACTATAAAAGATGTCCAAAGCTTTATCAATCACCAAATGAAATGTATAAGCATCCATTATCGTATTCATCGTCACCAAATCCTTATCCTTCATGCACCTAAATACCCTCTCAGCATCACCCAAACCTCCCAACTTCGCATAAACATTGATCAAACTATTCTCAACAAATATCACCTCATTTCTCTGCAAATCCAACAGCTTCACCAACAAACAATGAACCTGCCTCATTATAAAACCACATTGCATCAAACCACAAGCTTTAATCAAAACACTGAAAGTATGCGCATTAGGCCAAATCCCCGACTTCCCAAAGTGATGCCTAAATAGATACAGAGCAGGCATCGGGTGTGCATTTTGCACATAACAACACATCATTGCAGTCCAAGAGAACACATTGTGTTTTGAAATGGGCACAGAGTCGAAAATTTCTCGGGCTTTAAAGACAGCACCAGTGCGAGAGAGGCCAGCAATCATTGTTGAATATGAAGTTGGGTTTTTCTTCGGCATTTCATCGAACAGTTTGAGGGCGTGGTTAAACTGGCCGGCTGCGAGGAGACCAGAGAGGGTTGCGTTCCATGTGACTTGGTTTTTGTTGGGCATTTGACCAAACAGGTTGAGGGCTTCATTGAGTTTGCCTTGGCGGGAAAGTTGGGTGATTTTCTTTGTTTGGATGACTGTGGTGGCGATAGTAGACTTGTGTTTAAAAGGGGAGAGGTGCATTTTGGAGAGGGGTTTTGGTTGGGGATTTGAGATTAGCAAACATTTGAAGGATAAATGAGAGGGAAATCAAAGACCCTTTTTATATCAGGGTTAATTGCACATAGACCCCTGTGGGCTCCCTACTTTGCACTTACTATCTCTATAATATCACTGTTGAAGGTAGGGGTTAAACTTTTTTGACACTTTTTTTACTCTTTGTAAAAAATATGGCAGGTAGCGTCCCGAGGTGAAATTAGTGAGCCCATCTACAACAATAGAACTACAATGAAACTACAGCGGAACCGTAAAGGCAGGGGCAAAACTAAAAACTTTATTCATTGAGAGCAAGATTATAAGCCTACATGTCGCCGATCAGTGGTCCACAGATGTTGGTGTCATTCCGACAATCGTGACTTGTAACGGAGGAATCTTGGGAGTGATTATCGGAGCGGAGAGCGGAGGGGTTTCAAAACTGGGGAAAATAATCTATGGGAATTTTCGGGAAACAGTTCGGATTTGGCCCTTTTATTTTTTTATTTTCAAAAATCTGAGGGGTCGGAGGGTCAATGGGACCAAATAAAATAGTGGCGATTTGATATTTTGGGCCTAATACTAAATATATTTTTTATGGAATCAGGGCAGATTCGAAGATTTTGTGTGTTGCAAATAAGAGTAGATAGGGCCACAATTAAACCTTTATATCTCAACGGCCTTGCATTTCTCTCTCAGCTTCTCGCTGCATACTCATTTCCGCCTGTTGGGCTGCATACTGCAGAAAATCTATGGACGTTAAGCTTTGAGGTTAGGGCCCATAGATTTGATATACCATTTTTGTCCTGGACTTACGATAGGGCCCATAGTCAACCCAAATTGCCTATGGCTTTGACTTGGGCCTCTTCTGCTTTCAATTGCCCGTAGGAAATTTCCTTAATTAATAGATAGAAGAGCTCTATCTACTTCCCCTAAAATTATCGGTGAACTCTCAAGTTGGCTCTTATAATATCAGTTTACCTATTTCGCACATCAACTATGTTTATGATTTTAATGTGATCATTTCATGAGTCTACAGCCAAATATTTAATAGATTAATGATGTAATAGAGTTTTTTCTTTTCCTGTATGAGTTTTTAATAGTTTATCTCGTTTTTGTCAAACTACAAAATATTTTTAATTGCTTTCACCCAAGACACCCTTTAACTCTTATTATGAATTAAAAACTCATTTTTTTAGATTGTAAAAAAAAATACAAGAAATGCACAAAAAAATACTATCACGTCATAAATTTGACAAATATTTAACTTTATGCTGACAAAATAATCGCATTAAACATATACACATGATTTAAAGAAAAATAAGCAAATTGATACTTTAAGAAGTAATTATAACTCACATATACTTTATGTTGGAGGTGATCATTTTATCCATCTATTTGTAATGCAAGTAAATGGTCTCGTCCGAAAGACTAAAAGTAGATCAAATTCATTTATAAAGAGGACCAACATAAGGGCAAGAGAAGTCATTTCAAGTTCCGTGTGACTAAACTTTTGCGCATGATATGACGAGTACACGAAGAAGAAAATAAATTCACCAGACTATAAAGAGTCCTTTTTCGAATCCAAACTCACCATAAAAAGATATCCTTTTTGTCTCTTCAAATTCAACACGAGTAAATAAAAATGAACTTCTCCCGACTCCCCTTGTACAAGGGCTTAATAGCACTTAAATACCCTACAGTTTCCCCTACTTTACACTCACATATACACCCTCATTGATTTTTGGTAGCACTTAAATATTATAAAGTTTTTAAAACATGCATGTAAATACTTTCAATTATGTAAACACTAGAATTTGAAGTGAAATTTTCATGACGAACTCACATGCTAATTTTAAAGCTTTTTAATCATTAATTCTTGTTAAATTTCCTATTAAAACTATCGTAATTATATTTTAAACCTACCTCAATTCTATTTTAAAATAAGATTTTGATAGGTCTCATAATTGACGTAACAAATATTAAGAGTTAAAATATTCTAAAATTAGCATGTGAACGCAGCGTGAAAATTTCGGGAGGAGGGATTCTCATATTTGCATAACCGAGGATATTAAAGTGTAAAATTTAAGAACTTTAGCGTGTGTAAGTGTTGCCAAGAACAATTGAGTATATATAAATGCAAACTAGGGAAAACTATAGTCTGATTTAACTTTCAAGTGCAAGTAAGCCTTGTGCTAAAGAGATACAATGCACTTCCAACTCATATCTTAAGAACATTTTAATATATGAATCTTACTTCTTGATACAACTCAACCTTACAAGACTTGAAACATTAGATCACCTCAAATCACATCATCTAATCTCCTACCAAAAACCAAATTCCGTGTCTCTATATATTTAGCACTACACTTCACGTGATCCATTCTCTTCTATTAATATTAAAAATCAAAATCATAGCTGTAACTAAGCTGTTCACGTATTGCTCAATTTTGGTAGTAGCTCAACTCGTTACGGTACTTGCTTGTTCTTATTAATATCAACAATTGATGCATCGATTGTTGATCTGTCCTTTCGAATGCACGGACACCAAGTACACAAGCACGTGCCCTCACACGTGCGTGCTGCCAGTATGGGTTTAAAGAAAATAGATGTATGTGTACTTGATTATCTCATCCTAATCAATAATTAATGGATTCTATTGTTCCATTAAGTACAAGCACAATGCAATTTCTCTCTGTGATGTCGGAGGATTGACAGAGCTTAACCTATAATAAGCTAGGTTTAGTACACATAATTGGGGAGTATTATACTTTTGTTCAGAAAGACATTGAAGCCTAGATGACGTGGCTCAAAAATAGTACAGTTAAAGTTCTCATTCTAACTTTAGTAATGACGTGGCTCTAATCATGACCATCAATTTTTTCGAGATGTGTTTTTTCTTATGATAGCAAGGTTGCAAATAAGCTAGGTCTGAGTTGCTCGGTGTGACCTTTTTATGTCATCTGTAATATTTTGGTCTGAGAATGTCTCTTCGGAATGCACCGCATTCTTCATCTTAATCAATAAAGTTTCATATTTATAATATAAAAAAAACTCTATCAATTATGTAAAATAAACAATTCGACCGTCCCTTGGTAGAAAAAATTCATTGTTTGTTCTAGTCAATTCGACTACAGTAAATGATGCAATTACTTCTATAATAAATAAATGTCGTGTCATCAAACTAGTGGAATCAGAAAGTGTAAAGCATTTACAATTAAAATTAAACGTACACTTGATTTGCAATAGAAGTACACTTTTCACATAAAAAGCAAATCCAATAAATTTTGCACGTAAGGTAAACATTAGAGTTATATTTGAAATTTCAATTTCTATAATAGAATTATAGACATTAAACCACGGATTTGAGATTAATTTATGACATGCTAAAATTTTCCGCACTCACCATTTGATGCATTTACAAATAGGGCACCAAACAGGCTCTGCATGATAATAGGAATACACATTTTAATACGAAGACACGCGCACTCTTGAATAGAGGAGTGCCTTGAAAATCCTAGTTAAATGAAAAAGAAATCATGTACAACTTCATGTGACATGTATTTTATTTATAATAATGAAGTTTTTAGTTAGGAATGCATTATCACATTGGTAACGTGATGAGTGGATCGAGTTGGGAATAGCATAAGAATCTTGATTGACTATTTAGAGATGAGTGTATGTGATGGTGAGGGAATTCAGGGTCTATGTGAATTTATTAGCTTGAAGCATGTGCATTTGTTTTTAAAACACACATTTATATTGGGATGAGATCAAACGAAGGTGTGAGGAACTTGTCTTTTGTTTGGTACATCACATGACATGCTCCTTTTGTTTTCAAATGCCTGACTCAAATTAAATTTGGAGATGACAGCTCAACAAGCTTAGCCTTTGAGCGCCTAAGCTAATATTAGGATTTCAGTTAGGGGATAGTGTGCTTTTATCATGGTATAAAACTATAATCCTTAACGTCAATAAAGTTAGTCATTGTTTCTCATTGCAACTTTGAAATTTTGGAGACATGGGATGGACTTTAAAATGATATCCTAACAACCCAAATTCAAATTTACCAATCATGAATTTAAAGCTAATTTTAGGAAAAAATGTACCACTAGTCCACTCCGCGAGTCGATATTTACAGTCAAAACATCCATGGACATATTAGATTACTAAATTCTAACTATCAACTTCGAAGTTTTGATACATTCTTCAATGGCTTACTTTCAAGTCTAATATATTAGGAGTTAATGTAAACTCTGTGGTCCATAAAAAAGGTCTATGACCACAATATTTCAAGGTGTCATAAAGTACGCAAGTTTGAAGTGTATACAAATTTAACATCAAAATTAACTTACTTGCAAATGATTGTTTTGTACTTAGAATTAGAACATGGATGGTTCAAGGATCTAATAATACAAGTAATGCACTAATAATCATAAATCAGAGGAGCATTACCTTTGAGAAATTCAAAAGGTCACACTCAAATCAATCTTTTTGTAAGGCGCCCCATAATGTGGAGCCTCAAGAACAATTCAAAAGATTCACTCGTGGTTGTTGAAATGATAATCAAGATTGACTTGGGAGTTCGTTCCTAATCCTGGTCCCTAATTTAAGTTCAAACAATGAAATGCAAAGCACCAAGCAAAACTCTTGCTTAAAGTTAGGGAGACTTAAGTGGTTAATCAATTAACTAAGAATCCAATACCTATTTTGTTACTATTCAAACATCTCCACTTATCATATATTATCTCTTTGTGTTATGTAAAGAGCTGTCATAGCTAGAGGCTCCAGACACTTGATTAGTATTATTTATTTACATATAAAAGTTATTAAAGTTAATCAAGTGGAGTCCCTACGAAGTCTTTCCGTGTTAAGAGGGAAGATGTCCCTTAATTGGGGTACAAATAGGAAGAAAACCCTTTTATTTTATTTGCGTCGCTACAATCTAATCGAGGTCACTCTCATATATCTCATCTTTTCTTGACGTTAGACAAACAATAAACTAGTACCAAAGCTTTACATCTTGGAGATCTCTATATCTATCTCTCTCAAAGAAATAAATACCTTGAGCCTTAAAACATGTATTGTCTCTTATAATGTAAGAAAAATCAAAGAGCTTGTCTCCTCAATGTTTCCCTTTACTCTATTTCAAGAAAATGTATAGAGTACTAAGACGTGCACATATCATGAGATGAGTCAGTTGTTTGCAGAGGCCGCTTCAGTTTTTGTGTTTTCTATGCACTTAGGTTTATGATCCTCAGTAGTTTGCTTTTGTTGTTATCTACATTCCCTTTAAAAAATGTGATTCTCTTGGTTTTCTTATGTCTTCATAAGGATTTATGAAAATGTTGAATTCAAAGCTAAGGTCTAAATCTTTCCGAGGTGATGCAAGAGCTCAAGCACAGATTCGGTGGTTTTGGAAATTATTTGCACAAAGGCAGTCCTAAATATAATGTTGAGTAATGAATTCAACCAAAAGTTGAACTTGCTATGAAACATGAGTCACCAAACGTGGATTTAAATGGTGCTCATGGTGCAGTTGCACCCCTAAAAATTAATAAATTATATCTAAGTTTTTAAACTATTTACAATCGGCCTCCTCATAAATTTTTGAAAACCTTCAATCTATAAAAATATTAAATAAGTTAGTAGCAAATTAAATTAGCCCATTGGAATGTAAAAAACAATTTAAAGTTTCAATAATTAAAGTCAAATAGTTTTATAATATTAAATTTTTATTTTTAGATAAATAGGTAATTATTATCCGTTTTTTTTTTTTTTTTTGGATCCACAACTATGAGTTACCCCTTTAATTTCCTTCTAACATATTTAACTCTGGTAAACAACTATGAGTTACCCCTTTATATGCACGTGAAATATCCACCGATCCCTCGTCTATGATATTGATTGTGAATCAAGGAAATGTCTTGCTTTTCTTCAGATGAATAGACTTGAGAATTTTTCTTGCTTTCGGCCCCACACCGGGACCCTCTGTATTATGTTACTCGCCATCTTGTGGGGGGTCCCGTTATGGTTACGTCCAATCAGAAGACTTGGCATCTTAGGCTGTGAGCGCGTTACGACGATAAAGGATGTAGTTTGTTAATTTCTTTTTCAAAAGCTGTGTTAAGAGGGTAATATTATAACTCTTACTCCTCGTCATAACTTTGAAGTTTCATATAGAGGTGAGATCTTTTAACATGATATCACGGTAGCTCATATTCAAATCTTATTGGTCGCGGGTTTTTTAGCGATTGTTTTTAAAAATTGGTATCACTCTGTGAATACAGATTTATGTCTATAAAAGAGTTTTCAGCTTGTGGCCACTACTTCAAGGTTTGGCGTATAAAATTATAACCCTCAATACTCATCACAACTTCAAAGTTTGGTGTAGTGACACGTCCATTTAATAAACTATATTATATCTTTTTTTATAATAATTAAACTATCATAGACAGATAAGTAAAAAAAAAATCATGATCATATGGGCATTTGGCAACTACATTAAGCCCGATTTGCCGAGATCAATTTTCATCCTAGCTCATTATTTAATTTTGGCAACTTCAATACTTGAACCTAATTCAATTTTAACCTGACACAGGTTTTGACCAATAATCAAATTAGAATCAATTCGAAAGGGGTGTTAGGCATGAAATAAAACAGATTGTACATGGTTTGAAAATATTCGAGAGAAAAAAGAAAGTGAAGTAAATCTAATATAACTAAACTCGAATCTAATTAAAAAAAACAAATATTAATCTCCTAAAAGTCATAGCTTTGCTTGAACTCTTACGCACAAAAGGATTACATGCCAAAAGCTTGCCCCGCATTATTGGTCTATGCTAAACTCAATTTAGCAGGGGCAATATTGCAAAAAACCAAGAAATTAGATGAACCGTCAATAAGACCAAACCCACGTGCGATCCACTGCTTCAGCATCCCGCAAAAGCATAAAATAATCCGCTGGTGCAGCATACAGCGCAATATCCTAACACGTGCCTCCTCGTGGTCCCCGCGTTCGTAGACTCGAGCGCATTGGTATAGCGCGAAAACAAGTGATTATTATAATGTTAAAATCAGCAAGAATTATTTTGTGAACTAATTAATGAGGTGTTCATGTTAAAGTAACTCGCGGGATTAGTTTAAGTGTCATTTTCGTCCTTCTCTGTTGCTCTTATCATGCACGTGCGATTCAGGGGCAGCCACGAGCCTCTGTGCAAGCCGTTGTTTGGGCAGGGGGCATGTGGGGAACATTTATCTCACTGTCCACACGTGTGAAGGGATTTAATCAGTATGAGTTTTATCACTTGAATCAGATAATTGGTAGGAGCGTTGCTTAATGCTCCGATTATATCACTACATTAATTCTGACTATGATTTTTAAGAATATTGTAATTCAGTTCATGTTTTTGTCAATTCTTGCCATGGAAATTTTTCATTTCAATTTTACAACTTAAAATTAATATTTTTTAAAAATTATTTTGAGAACTGGCGCTGAATGTAAGGACAATTTCGTGTCAAAACCATTTACTTTAGTGTAATGTATTTAGTCAATCTTTTGGGTTATTTGCATATATACCTCTTAAATCATGGGTATTTGCAAAACTACTCCCTAAAATCTTAATATTACTTCCCCTCAAATCATCAACTTTAATAAAAAAGATTTCTAAAAATCAACAAATCATCAACTTGATGAATAAAATTTTGACTATTTTGTTAATAATTTTTTTATTTCGGTTATGGATTAACCTATCAAAGTTGAGGATTGATTGATTTGAGAAATTTTTTTTCTAAATTGATGATTTGAGGGGTAGTTTTGCCAGCACTAAAGTATTTTTTAGCAATGATAATCCTATCATAAATAGAATATATCGTTGCGATTCCCGAACTTAATTACCCACTAGCTACCCTTGAATGATATGGCTCTCATCTCTCTATTTATGTTTTGTCCTAATAGAATCTTTAATCTTGTGGTGTGCTCTTCATTCAGAATCTAACCACAAAATTTTGTCAGAAGGAACACGATGCCAGTGAAGGAGTGCTTCTTGAATCCAAGTACAAATAGCAATATTGAAGATGGTGTCATTCTAAAGTTTAATGAGTAGAACTTTATACAAATGCAAATTGCACTATAGGTAAAATTTCCATCTCCTTATAACTGTAGCCACCCAAAATATATACTTTTTCCTCTAATTACAAATGCATTCCTTACAAATGCATTGTCAAAGGGGTGAAGAATCTGGAGGTTTAGCCATTATATTGTCTCCAAAGGCACACAAGCAAATCAGATTTCTCTTCCACGTGATGATTGGTAAAATCTCCCAATCTTTCAAGAACCGCTTTCATATACTTTTTAGAGCACTAAATATGTTTCGGTACCGAAAAGATTCGAATTATAGTTTATAATTAGTAGATAATTATAATTCTAGATTGTAGTTTATTTTGTAACTGTTGTTAAGAGAATTGTATACATACTACCTTTGAAGATATCTTATTTTGAACATTTACCCTGCAACTTTGGACATTCACTAGTTCATCCCTATATACGTGAGTGTGTGGGAGACATTTATGGTAAATACACTTCACATTTAACCTCGTTAAATTTTAAATTGAAAAAGGTTAACTTAAAAAAAACCTTTTTTTCTGAAATTAGGATTTTTACCTACACACGCCCATATGTTGCCCTATTTGCATATGTAATCCTGTGCCAAATATTCATATTGGTTAATTTACTCCTATGAAATTAATGTTGTTAATAAGAGGGTATAAAAATCTAGTGCAAGAGAATATATAAGGGAAAATTTGTAAATATACAGATTCACGGGTAAATCAAGAAACGTGATAGATTTGGAGGGTACACAGGCAAAAACCAATTACGAAAATTCCTTTTTAAAATATCTAATATATAATTAGAATAGTAAATATGGATCATATTAGAAATTTGCTTATGTAGGTGAACACTTTTGATCCATTCAAGGGGTAGTAAAATTCCCAAACTAACCCTCACTATCCCTCGTGAATGGTACAAAACTGTCTACTCGCATGTAGATGGTTCTTGTTGATATCCTGAAACTCACCAGTGAGATTAGCGGGTAATTCTGAATCAGCGATGGGGATTAGGGTCGGTACGAACGATGCAGGTCCCCTCATCTCCTCGACTAGCGGATCCCCTATTTAGTATAAGAAAGCTATAACATAGGCATGTTAGAGGACCAAAGTTAGGTTCTCCAGTGATTCCTCCGATGATCAAGTCAGTATAGAACTTGAGTGGGGAACTAATAAACTAAAAATAGTTCTAAGTGTGCAAATGAAGTTAGTTAGCCAGAAATGGCATACCTGCGGCGTCGAGGGGGCTCGAGGGAAGAAGAAAAAGCCTCCTAGCAGTAGGCGATGAGCCCTTATTTATACCCAGCTGAGAGGGGTAGATGCGTAACTCTAGCCGAATCTAGGCTGGCAACTGAATTGATAGATAATATACCAATGTCGACTGTAGATGGAACGACTCATCACTGAGCTTGACGTGTTAGTAATTGAGAGGGCGTAGTGCTGACAAAGGATGGTGAGTCATGGAGACTCAAGGCAAAGGAAATGATGACAATGACCAGTTGGAGGTGAGGAGTTCGAGGACAAATCACCTCTCAATCTGGCTCTACAGGCGGGTCAACAAGTACTGCTTTTTCTTCGGCCTCGCAAGTTGTGGACCTGGCTCTGAATGAATGAGGGGAGGGTCGACTCAGATGATGAGGCCGAGTGAGAGCTTGTCTCGACTCGGCTCTGCTCGGGAAGGGACGAGTGCCCATGCTATCTGAGTCGCCCTGGCTGAGGCTAGGATGTTCTGTTGATTAGTGTTGACCTGGGACACGTGTCGACTCCAAGAGGAGGATTAACACTTAGGTTAATTGTTAACATAATACTGGATCCTTTTGCTCGAACTCGGGGTAGCTGAGTCCGAGTGAAACAGAATGTAGCTGGCCGTGACCTAAAATGCATTTATGAGGCGTGCTGAAGAGTCTCCTCAGATGTGATGTTGACGTCAGAGGATAATTCTGAACTTTCGCTGCCTGGATTCTTGTGCAAGGATTGCCGGTTAATTAAGATGAGGGGCTCTTCGGTTCTGGAGTCGCTGCCTCGTATTCTGGGAATAATCTTGGCCGTTGGTTGGATGTGAAGTTGACCGTCATGATCTTTTTTTTAGCACTTTTGTACTGTAAATAGTTTCACACATGTGAATAAAAAGATATTTTTGTCAATTTGAACCGTGTATCTTTGAGATTGCGTTCTTGTGATTAAGAGTTTGCAATCTGCTTTGTGAGTAAAAGTTTATTTCTAGGTCGAGGTGACTCGGCCCCATGTATGGTGAGTGGGATGACTCAACTCCGTGCATTGGGTTTACTCACGATAACACTAAGGTCTTGGGGTACGTGCCTTGGACTCAGGAAGATGCCAAAGTCTTTTTGTCAATGGCGTGCCTTAGTTTTACCCTAAAAATGTACCAAGTTCTTTGTACCGGAGTCTACCGAGTTACGATGTGCCTTGGTTTTATCCTGAAAAGATACCAATGTCTTTGTGCCGGAGTCGACCGAGTTGATGACGTGCCTTAGTTTTATCCTAAAAATGTACCAAGATCTTTGTGTCTGAGTCGACCGAGTTGATGACATGCATTAATTTTGCCCTGAAAAAGTACCAAGGTCTTTATGCCGAAGTCGACCGAGTTGATGACAATCGAACGGTGCAAACTGCATATAAGTTTATGGCACAAAAATATCTCGTTTATATGAGTATGTTTAATGTGATTACCTTGGAGAGTTCTACTAAACTGTGCATACTTTATGGCAGATCTGCCATCATAGCCTCACAGCGGAATTTCGTAACTGCCATGAAAAGGGATGAAGAGGCCCCACAGTGGATGCCAGTGTTGATGTCTTGGGACTCAGCAGCGAGACTATCGAGTAATCACGAATCAGCGATGGGGCTTAAGGTTAGTACGAACGATGCAGGTCCCCTCATCTCCTCAGCCAGCTGATCCCTAGTTTAGTATAAGAGAGCTGTAACATAGGCATGTTAGAGGATTGGAGTTGGGTTCTCCAGTGATTTCTGCAACGATCAAGTCAGTATAGAGCTTGAGCGGGGAATCAATTAACTGAAAATAGTTCTAAGTGTACAAATAAAGTTAGTTAGCCAGAAATGGCGTACTTGCGGCCCCAAGGGGCGAGGGAAGAAGAAAAAGCCTCCTAGCAGTAGGCAATGAATCCATATTTATATCCAGTTGAGAGTGGTAGATGCGTAACTGTAGCCGAATCTAGGCTGGTAGCTGAATTGATAGATAATATACCAATGTCGAATGTAGATGGAACGACTCATCACTGAGCTTGACGTGATGGTGATTGAGAGGGCGTAGCGATGACAAAGGATGGTGAGTCATGGAGACTTAAGGTAGAGAAAATGATGACAATGACCAACTGGAGGTGAGGAGTTCGAGGACAAATCACCTCTCAATCTGGCTCTACAGGCGGGTCAACAAATACTGCTTTTTTTTCGGCCTCGCAAGTTGTGGACCTGGCTCTGAATGAATGAGGGGAGGGTCGACTCAGATGATGAGGCCGAGTGAGAGCTTGTCTCGACTCGGCTCTGCTCGGGACTCGACTCTGCTCGGGAAGGGACGAGTGCCCATGCTACCTGAGTTGCCCTGGCGGAGGCTAGGCTGTTTTGTTCATCAGTGTTGACCCGGGATATGTGTCGACTCTAAGAGGAGGATTAACACTTAGGTTAATTGTTGACATAACAGTTCTGATTCGGGCTTCAGAGTGAATACTTACAAGTTATAACCTGTATTTACATAAAACACTTTGGCTGAACTAATATCACCCTATTTCATGTAGAAGATCAATTTGATAATGATTTATCACCATCATTTGGACTATGATAAAACTGTCCAAAATTTTTACGTGAAATAAGATCACCAGCAAAATTGTGAGGACCCATCCACATGATGGCTGTCCTTGTAAACCAACAGTATCAACAGTTCAACACACAAGCAAGGGTCATCTCATCTGTTAAAAAGTCCAGCCATTTTCAAAACCATTCCAAAAATTGCACACACTGTTTGATCAATGAATGATTGTGTACTCCTTTCCCTTTAAGGCCTCCACGGTACTATCGCATTTTGAAACATCAGATCACTTAGCGTTGCACACCATGGTAACCTCAAATTGGAGATTTATACCAATCACTTCGTGATCACAAACAATAAGATGATCAATTTCAATCTTTCTTAAAGATTTTTAGGTTGAATTGTGTTAGAAGAGAATATTTCATTAATTAAATACCTATTTTCAATTGTGTGACGACTGAAATGTGGGTATGAACTAATTACCTAATACTACAAAAATCTAATAATATAAATTGGAAGGAAAAAAAACATACCCTAAATGAAAAATTAAATCATCCATGTAAGATAATTACCAAAATGAAGAGAGATTAATACCACATTGTATACACAAGACCATCAAACACTAAGGGGAGTATAGAAGAAAAAACAACATATCAAACATTTAGATGGCTTAGCATCAGGCCTGTATCTATAAATTAAACAACACCTCACCAAGTTCTAAAGCATATAGTATAAACATATGAGTTTGATGGTTATAACATGACAGCTCATTTAGTAAAATGAATTATCAAGAGATAGAGCTAGTGAGGCTCACAATTTTTGATCTGACAAGTGGTGATGTCTCACTACATATAACAATCTCTTGGTAACTCATTTAGCAAAATGAGCCGCCGCCTCATACCCATTATATATATATATATATATATATATATATATATATATATATAATGTGT
>JBAKGM010000365.1:6230675-6248197 GCA_037177215.1 Asparagus racemosus | reverse complement strand
AAGATCCCACGCAAGCGAGGATCCCGTAAAATAGAGATCCTCGTGTTTGTTCATAAAGGAAAAATCACAAAAAAGTTATATTTTTATTTCGATATTTTCGTTGTAAAAGTCCTTATAAAAAGGCGAGCTGTAATTTTGTAATTCTGTTTTTAAAAGATAAATTTGTAACAGGTTCTTTTACAGATTTAATGAGAATGTCTCCTACAACTGTTTTCCACGCGAACAATAAAGGCGTGGCCATTCCCTCGATTCGTGAGATATGGCCATGCCTAGTTGAGGAGAACCATCTCTCCCCCCTATAGAACGTGACCGCTTAGGGGTGATGGGAGCCATGCCTCATCATTACCTAGGGCGTGGAAAGTGGGTAGACCTACTTTCCAGAACGGATGGCCGCCTGTATTGTTTAGGCGAGGTCAGTAACTGATCAGGTGAGCTCAACCTCTGGGCGAGCTTTGGCGAGCTGGCAGGGTCAACTGGCGGGCCCCGCCAACGTGAGTTGGCATCTTTCACTCTGGGGGGCGGGCGAAGCGTTTAGGCGAGCTTCAACCCTTCAGGTGAGCTTCGGGTACGCAGGTGAGTCTCAAGCATTCAAGCGAGCTGGCGCTTGGGCAAGCTTGATTTAGGAGAGCTTCGAGCCTTCGAGCGAGCTTGCGGTCAGGCTTACTCCAGGCGCCACTGAGTTCGTGCAGGCGAACTCACCAGTGGGAAGGCTTCGTGCGGGCGAGCCCTCGTTTAGGCGACGTTGAGTTCGCGCTTGAGAACTCAACAAGTGGGAAGGCCTCGTGCAGGCGAGCCTTCACTCAGGCGACATTGAGTTCGTGCTGGCGAACTCAACAAGTGGGAAGGCCTCGTGAAAGCGAGCCTTTATTCAGGCGACATTGAGTTCGTGCTGGCGACCTCAATGAGCGGGAAGGCCTCGTGCAGGCAAGCCTTCATTCAGGCGACGTTAAGTTCGTGCTGGCGACTTCAACAGGTGGGAAGGCTTCATGTAGGCGAGCCTCCTATCAGGCGGGGTGAGCATTTTTACCGCCTATAATCTCCTACTCAGTGCACGTCTTGTCCTAATTCGAACAAGCACCTCGAAAAGAACATCTCAAGGTAGCCATGCGGGTAGTTCACTGTCTCAAGGGTAATCCCGGACAGGGGATTTTACTTTGTGCGTATAGTGATTTGAGGTTGTACACCTACTGCGATTCTGATTGGGCAAGCTGCCCAATCACACGGTGATCAGTGACGGGATACTTCATCAAGCTTGGGCAATCGCCTGTATCTTAGAAGACGAAGAAGCAGAGCATCGTGTCTCAATCTTCAGCAGAGGCAGAGTATCATGCGATGGCAGTGGCTACTAGCGAGCTAATTTGGTTGAAGTTCCTATTAGCATCCTTGACGGTAAATCACGAAGGGCCTATGAAGTTATATTTTGACAGTCAGTCTGCTACCCATAAAGCAGCAAATCTTGTTTTCCATGAACGGATCAAACACATCGAGATAGACCGTCATTATGTGAGAGAGCAACTCCAGGCTGAGAATATTGTAACGGCTCATGTGCGATCACAGTTCCAACTGGCAGACATTTTCACCAAGGCTCTCGCTCGACAACAATTTCAGTTTCTACTACACAAGTTGGGCATTTGTGACCCTCATGCGCCAACTTGAGGGGGAGTACTGGAAAGTAGATAATTGTTGTAATTAGTTAGAGATAATTACACATAGTGATAGGTGTATATTTGGTAGTTAAAGATAGTGATAGGTGTATATTTTGCAGTTAGAGTTTTACCTTGTTTTAGAATTCATGTAGTTGGCAATTAGCTACCCATATGTATTATGTATCTCTCTTTCATTAATGTTGAAAGGGAAGATAATTCTCTCCAAACTTTTTCAAGGTAAAAATCTTCTTATGGATTTTAAGTAAAAGAAGACTTCACTAGAGAAAACTTATTGCAAAAGGATGGAAAAGTGAACCTAACTGTCCTTTTTACAATTTGGAATTAGAAACTGATAATCATCTATTCCTCAACTGCCAATTCTCTAGAGAAGCTTGGTCTATTGTTTTCCCCTGTTCCATTCCAGCGATTTAGCAATTCGACCTTGACTCCCTCATTGTAGATAAATGCAACTTCCTCCCCAACAGCAGGCTCAGAGTGCTCTAGCGGGTGCTTCTTCCTGCATTTTGTTGGTGTACCTGGAATAGTCGGAACAACCTCATATTCAACCAAGTTTTGTCCTCCCCTCAAACATTGGCTTCTAATGTGGCTCGCTTTGTTTTATTCTAGACTGCAGGTTGCTCATCAAACAAGACTGCTGGATTAGCTCACAGGACATGACTTGTGCTGGGTATGAAAGAAATAGCAAAGGAAGTAGAAGGTGATGCGGTGGGGGATAATTTCCAGTCTGCTTCGAGCTAAGGTCTGCTTGATCTTCTGTTTATGGCCTTCGTGCCTCAGTCACTTGCTTAAAAACAAAACGTTGGTGTGTTTCATTTGTTGGTTTTTGTAAGCTGGATGTCCGGCACAAACATATGGTTAGGATCTTGGGATGGTGATGTAGCATCGGTTTGCTTGGATCTAAGTTTTAGGTGACGACAATGTCCTCTCCCTAATCTTCGATTCGCTAAATTGGTCCTCTCCCCACACTAATTTTGGATGTTTTATGTCTATATTTTATTTTAATGAGTGAACATGGTACCTCACCCTGTTTTTTTACTTTAGGGGTAAAAGTTACCATTGTGCATAGGAGCCATAATCATCAAGCCCTGTATATACATTAATTAACATGCATATTTTTGGTTTATAGCATCATAGTCTTTTAAAACTTCAATCTGTTCCTTCAAATTTAATTTTCATTTTCATCCCTTCAATGTGCAGCTAAGATGATTGATCAAGGGATAGCACAGAACATAGCACTTACTGTTACATATCTCATCCACTGGTTTTGTCATCGATCAAGAGCTCTACAATACTTTAAATTCCTTTCTAATTGCCAGATGTTCTGCACTTTTTAACTAAATGTGACTAATTCCAACTTAATTGTGTTCTTCTCATAATTTGATGGGAGGATATTCGATAGTTAAGTATATTTGAGCCATGAAGGCTAGCAGTAGAGGTTACTTGGCTGATAAATCTTAAATAATATGGAACATATATGTACATATATTTTTTTATGCCTTCGATGCACACGGGAATGAAACTCAGGCCCCCTACGAGAGAGCGACACGGTTTTATCATGTGACCTACTGAAAAGATATAAATTTAATAAGCACAAATAACTTGTTACGTGTGTAGTCTCAAGTTTCAAATGACGTTAAAGGACCGCTCTTTGATCTTAGCGTGAGTGAGCACTCTTCCTATCTCATGGCTTTGTACATACCCTCCTTCTTATATATATAATTATACATCTTAGGAATAGGGCGTTTAGCCTTATTTTTGCGTTTAAAAAAAGTTCAAGCCTAATTAATCGAGAGTGCAAGCTAAACTCAACAAATAACAATATCTAGTTTTAAGCCAGATATATACATAGGAGAACAAAACCGTATAAATAATCATCCATTAGCACGAGAAACTTGAGTGCGTAAAACTTCTCGGTACCAGTGGAAAGAAAAGTGGAAAATTCTAATTGCGCTGTACTTCTTATACTTATTTTTGTACTACCACTTTCTTGAAATTGCAATAAGAAAGTGGTGAGTCACCAATTACTCCACTCTTTTATTGGCGATAGTACTAAAATAGTATAAAAGTCATAGTACACTTATCATTACTCAAGAAAAGCCACTTCAAAAAAAGAAAAAATTTTTTTTTTAAAAAGAAGAAAGAAACAAATTTCCTCATAACTCATGGGCATCATTCGTCTTAATTTGGAAGTAAAATCAAATCATGGTCCCTCCCTCTCAACTGTCCATCATGAGTGCTTCTTTAAAATGTAGGATCAATTGTGAATAGGCCCATTTCAATATTGCCCAGTTGCAAATAGATACTGTTGCAAATGGTTCCCATGTAGTTCAATTTGTGAGGATAAACCCTCTCTAGTATTTGCCTACATATGGATAGACCTCTTCAATGAATTTTTTTTTTATTTTTAATTTTTTATTCCTCTTAAAGAGTTTTAAAAAAAGTAGCAATACAGAATCCATCCTCGAGTGAGCAAGGTTATCTTCACTTCCATGAAGCTAAAATAATTTTCTTCACTTCCATGAAGCTAAGCTATACATTCATTTGTGGAATGGCGACGAGTCAACCGAACCCCAACCACTTACAATGACGCTTATTAATTTACGCTGCCGTGCAAAGTCGTCCATCCCCTAATCATAGCATCACTCATTTTCATCATTTTAATTAACGATCTTTCTTAGCACTCTAAGGTTTTTCATTAGTCAAATTATATGAATTAAGCATGTTTCTCTCGCAAACATTAGTTGGCTTTCATAAATATCCACACGAAAAGCCCAAACCGAACCAAGTCCGATCAACTACGTAAAGAAATCCAAGACCCCAAAACTTGACTCTTTCCTTAAACAACCTATATATCATCTCTCAGTAGTCCATAAGCAAAGCAAACAATGGAGTTCACTGATGCTAACTTCAGCCGGCAGCGGTCAACAGGCAACTGGCCGCAGATGAGCCGGAGCACGAGCACGGGCAATGGGCGTAGGCTTTTCGATAACGGGTACGAATACGGTGCAAGTACGCCGTACTATCAAATGGGGGAGCCGAAGAGGGGAGGGTGGAGTGGGATACTGAAGAGGATGTTACCACTGAGGAGAACAAAGAAGAAGATTTTTGAGCCGAGCGGTAATAGTTCGTATGATCCTTGCAGTTACATGCAGAATTTTGATCGGGGGTCGGCGAGGATGGAGCCTGAGAATTTGTCGCGGTCGTTTTCTGCTCAGTTCGCGAATCCGTCGGGGTTTTTGGAGAGGATGAGATGAGATGAAATTAGAGAGAAAAATGTGCTGAAATTTGGTGTGGTTTATGAATTTTATGAAAGTTTGGGGAGGAGTTGTGTAAGTTTTAGATGCATTTGTAAGCCTCTAAGATGTTGTTTGTGTTGATGTACTAGAAACTTGAATGCGTTACCTTCAAATGTGCTACGTTTTCTTTCACTTGGTTGCGCATTATAGTTTGATGGCCTCGTAGTGCATGGTATCTATAGATTATAAAAGTATAATATACTCCTATTATGATCACAATTTCGGGATTTTTTCATCGTTTAAAGGGACTTTGGAATGTATCGAATTAATTTATATTTAAATTTTATGTGACGCGAACTTAAAAAAGATATTAATAAGCTTTTGTTCATTGTATAAAATGGATTTGGATCATGTTCACTATAAAAAAATAGTGGAGAGACCACTGCAATCTCACAAATTGTTAGTTTTTTTATTGGATGGTTGTGATTTTTTCCATAACCAACACTCACCAAATCACTATGAATTACACTATTATCCTAATTTACACTCAAAGTCAAATCACAAGCATCCAGTAAATAAATTAACGGTTGTGATATTGCAGTGGTCTCTCCACTATTTTCTTTGTAGTGGAGAGGATCCGGATCCATATACAATAGTCTAGATTTTGGACCACTAAAGACGCTAAAGTTGTTGAGTCATGTTAGAGTAAAAATAGGCTAAATTACTAGATTGGTATATTTACTCAGACCTAATTATCAGGTTGGCGTATTTTCTTTCTCTGGCGACAAAAGGGCATTTAAAGTGACAGTAAAGGCATACAAGTTGTCCGGTGACAATAAGATATTTAAAGTTAATTTTAAATGCGTGAAGTAAAAGACCTAATTAAGCTAGAGTAAAATAGAGACCATTCAATTTTCAAGAACATCTCCATGAACACGATAGAAATTAAATAAAAAACAAACTACTTAGAATCTTCATCTTGTGATCAAGCATAAGTTATAACACAACACGCTAATGTATACAGTACATTTAAGATTGTTCATGATTTGTGATCTGATTAGCAAGTAGGACTTTATTGTTCGAGAGGTAGTTGAATAATTAGGTGAACCACTTGGATGAATATTTGATTATAAAGATCTCGAGAAGTATAGGATCAATGGTCAGTGAAGCAATTGATGAGCAAGGGAGAGGAATGGTGACCACCTGCTTTAAGTGATCAGTGATCCCCTTATGGCAAAGTTAATTGGTCTTAAACAAATTTTTTTTTTTTACTTATGGTGTAAATTGATTTACCTCACATAATTATCAAATATAAAATTTAGAAAAGAAATTAAGATAAATTTTCTAGATGGATTAAAGTAGCTAACCCCTCAAAAAGAGGGTTCACTTGTCTGCCTTCTTAGATAGCGTAAGAAATAACCTTTTTATTCATAAAGAAAATTTTATATAACAGATTAATTAAACAATTTAAACCTCGGAATGACAAAAGCACGCGCCTAGGGTTTTGAATACATATCTTATCAACACATCCTGCGCACAAGCTTGGATTCTGAACCGTGAAGGTAGCAGTTAAAATCTTCAAAATGTTCTCATGCTCTCTCCGTGAATGACTTAGAACGATCTGGTCATTGGTAAAAAACGACCCAATCAAGTTTTTACCTAGCTCTTGTGTTCAACTTAAGGATCTTTTCCCCCCGGCTAAAGCACTTAAATATCTCATAGTGTCGCTCACTTAGCACTTTATGTATCCTCACTTGTTTTTAATAGTATTTATATATCCTAGGTTGTTTAAATTAGAATTTTAGTACTTTCTATTGTGCAAATGTAAAAAATTTTCATCCGAATGTTCCTCTATGATACTCGTAAGCTAATTTTAAAACTTTTAATTATTAATATTTGTCAAAAATTTACAATTAAATGTACCAAAATTCTATTTTTAACTTCTTGTGATTCTGCTTTAAAATAGAATTAGAATAGGTTTAACGATAAATTTAACAAATATTAATGGTAAAAAAGTTACAAATTAGCATGTGAGTGTCATATGGCGACTTCGGGAGAAAACTTTCACGTTTGCATGATATATGGTACGAAAGTGCCAACTTTAAATAACTTAGTACATAAATGCAATGAAAAATAAGTGAAGGTATATGAGTGCTAAGTGAGTGAAATTAGGAGGTATTTTAAGAGCTATTTGGCCTTTTTGCCTCCGTAGTTGTTTGTTTTGAGGATCAGGGCCAGCTTGTCTTTTGGACCGGATTAGTGGCCTTTGTTGATCCAATCCATAACTTCTTCCACATAATTGAGGAACCAATGGAGTTTTCGTTGTGGGCAAAGAGTTGGGCCTGGACTCTCCAAACCGGCCTTAGCCCATTTTCACCCATCGCTGACTCATCAAGCTAGTTGTGGTCCGCGTTAATATACAACGCCAACGTGCGGAGCACCCGAAACGGACAACCTTCGTTCTCATCTAAGCAAACCCTAATCCCCTCCCTCGAAAAATTTCCCCCCACATTCTCTTGCATCTTTTCTTGTCATAATTCTAATTGCTTCACGGATCCAGCGTCCTCGGCAAAATCTCTCAAAGAAACCCTAGAAAATGGAGAATCTTCGGACGAGAAAGAGGCCTCGGCTCTCGTGGGACGTCGCCGCTCCTACATCTCGAGAGGTCAGAAATTAGGGTTAGGGTTACGATTAGGGTTTTGATATCTCTTGATTCTGAATAAAAATAGGATTCTTGTAGGGCGAACGACGAGGAGCGTCACCTCCGCTGCGTGCAGATGATAGGGATGGTCACTATGTTTTCAATCTTGGAGAAAATCTCACGCCTAGATGTAAGATTTCATCTTTCTTTTTGTTTTTAGTTTTGTACTTTTTGTACAAATTTTGAATTTTTTAAGGAATTATTTAGTTGATGGTGAATTTGCATGCAATTTAAACTATTCAACTGTAGAACAAAATGTGGAGACGGTTGAGAATAATTGTCAATTGTTTTAAGACGTTGAGTGAGAAAGAGAACTCTTTGGTTATTATTTTCTTGAAAATGAGTCCTAAAAGAGGATTTTTGATATGGGCATTATGGATTGTCATTCTAGTCATGTTTGGTTTGGTTGTCTGTGACCAGAGCATTATAGATTGCACTTCCAGGTTCTGAAATTTTGTGACGTTCTATATGCTGTAGATGTTATAAAAATGTGTTGAGAATTAATTTGGATAATGGCCTTCTCTTGTAAGTAACTTCTACAATCGAATACCTTCAATAGTTTATAAATAGGAGCCATTTTTACTCATTTAATCAACTCAATCTAAGAGCGTGTTTGGCAAAACCCTCAAAACTACGCGAGGACTGATCCTGGTCCGGTTTGAGGTAAATTGATTCTTTTTTGAACCAAGGGAGGGGTGGTTAAAAAAAAGAATCAGTTTTAAGCCTCTTTTCTGGCCTAAAAGAAACTGGGCCAAAACTAGCCCAGTTTTTGCCAACAAAGAAAAAAACCCAAAACTGGGCCATCCTGGCCCAGTTTTAAGGGTTTGCCAAAACACCCTAAGATAGTCTGTAAAATATCAATCCTTGAATAAGGGTGGCCGGTACAGAAGGCTCCCACCATTGTGGGCTTTGGGGAGGGTTAGATGCACACAAGCCTACCCCTATATGCAGAGAGGCTGTTTCCGAGATTGTAACCGTTACCTCCAGGTGTCAAGTAACAACTTTACAGTTGTGCTAGGGCTCACCCTCTCGAAGAATGCTAAACCAAATTTTAAATGTCAAATGGTATGTATTTTCTTTAAATGAATAATGAGAATCCTTATGACTAATTCTCTTAAAAAGATCCCAAAGTTTTTCTGCACTACTTTTTTTTCTTCCACGCAACCTTTGGTGCCCTTAGATTATGCTTTTATCCTCTGATGGTGCTAATTTATGAGATTGCATTTCTTTTCCTTATGATCTGCTGGCTGCTGCTTGTGTTCACCTCCTTTATGAATGCTCAAATGCTACATATATCAAGAAAGTGAATTGATCTCACATTTTGAATCCATTTTCAGATTTCTGGTATTCATGCATAAAAGTTCTTTACATCTATTGGAAATAAAAAAAATTTGCATTTGGTTGCATTTTCCTAGTAGTTTGCTAAGCTTGTGCTTTGTGTGCGACATGTTCAGAAAAATTATGCATTTATTCTTCTGTTCATGCAGATAAAATACTTAGCAAGATTGGAGAAGGTGCTCTCTCAAAACTTATCTCGTTTGTGTAGATTCAATGCCGGTTCTCTGTATTTATCTCTTAGCAAGACACCTATGCTGTAGGCACATTTGGTCGTGTTTTGGAATGTTGGGATCGTGAAACACGAGAATTTGTTGCTATAAAGGTAGTTAGGAGTATTCGCAAATACCGACATGCTGCAATGATTGAAATTGATGTCCTGAATAATCTTGCTAAGAATGATAAAGAGGGATCACGGTATGTCCATATGACCAAATTTGGTTCAATGATGCTTACAACTGGGTTTCATTCCCCACATTATTTCATTTGTTGTCCTTTTTCATGCAGCTGTCTCCAAATACAAAGGTGGTTTGATTACCGGAATCATATATGCATTGTAAGTATTGGTTCTATTTTACTGCTGTTTAGTTTCTGCCATCTATCTTACTGCAAATTATTACTCACATTTTAGGTCTCCGAGTTTTATAACCCAATGATTGCTCTGTTATGAATCATGAATGATTGCACTGTTTCAATGATTGCATGTTGCCTTTTTTTCCTTTTGAAGAATATAGATAACTGTTGATTGTGTCATTTGGTTGGCACATATTATCTTTTGATTAAATTTCTTTCTTTATAAATCATGAATCTCTTTGAGACAGTATGCAATAAAAATGTGCCTTAGCTTAATCACATATCACCATCTTTACATGGCTTCAACACGTCAGATCTAGATTTGTTGCATAAACTATTTATTAACTTTTTGATGTCTGATAAAAATTTCATGCTTCAATTAAGCAACTTCTCTCTTTATACGAATATCTTGGGAAGAGGAGCAACTTGTTCCATGGAAATATTGTTTGTTTGTTAGGTACAAATAGATATATACCGGAGAAGAACTGGCTGAAGATAGAGGTCCTTGCTTTTCAACTGTTTGTACAGCCTGACATCTGAACTTGTATAATTCTGCATTAGTGCACCTAAAAACTATTTTAATATGAAGATATATGTAGGGATGTGGAAGCCGGTAGGTAATAATGCTTGATATCTTTTGGCATTATAGGGTTTGTTTGTGATGCTAGATAACTAAATATGAAACTTTTCTTTGGATGGAATTTCGATGATGTTATCAGGTGTGTGAGAGGCTTGGACCAAGCTTGTATGATTTTCTAAAGAGAAATAAATACAGCCCATTTCCTGTGGAACTTGTCCGGGAGATTGGACGTCAGCTTTTGGAAGCTGTAGCATGTGTGTGGATCATTCTTGGTTTCTTTTGATTTTGTCCGCTTTAACTTTCTTCACCTATCTTGCAGTTCTTGTAGGCTTTCTTTTTTATGTAATGTGGTAGGCTTGACATTTTTCTTTCTCATGTTTCTCTTTTACCGTAGATATGCATGATTTACGACTTATTCACACTGATCTGAAGCCCGAAAACATTCTTCTAGTATCCTCTGAGTATATAAAGGTTCCCAGTCACAAGGTATTTGGTCTCTTGCAATTTTAGAAATCACGAGTTTTTTTGCAATCAGGTGCATGGACTCAGCAGTTATTTTGAATGAATGCTTGAGATGATACAGAGGAAATCACAAGATGAGATGCAGTTCAGGTGCTTGCCTAAGTCAAGTGCCATAAAGCTGATTGATTTTGGTAGTACAGCTTTTGAGAATCAGGATCGTAGCTCCATTGTGTCAACAAGGCATTACAGGGCCCCCGAGATTATTTTAGGTAAAATTAGTTTTCTGAAAAGTAAGTGTTAACTTGACTCTGAGATGCAGGTTGTCAATATGAACATAGGTATCAGTTCAAGATGGCATTAAAAATTGTATTCCTTCTTTAAGCTAAGCTTTGAATAAGTCTGGTGGATTCTGCATGTTTCCCTGTATAAGAGATCAAGAACTCGTTCTGTGGCCATTTCTAGTGACCTTTAGAAACTCAATGTGTCTTTTCTGATATGTAGATTGACAACTTCTGATCCTGATCTCATCTTTTGGGCCATTCGTTTCTAGTTATAGATAATTATTGAGTGTGTGTATGGCAGCAGCTCATGGTTTGGGCTAGGCAACTCTTCCTTTCTAGCTATTTCCAGTTTTTAGTCTGGAGAGAAATTCTTTATCAACCTCTACATTTTACTCTTATCTGCTGATTTTTGCTGTCAAACCTGATGCCATTGCTTAGATGTCTGGTTGTTGACTGGAATTTGTCTACTAAGGGCCTTAACTGGACTCCATAATATTTAGTTATTTACTTTCCATCTTGCATCGTATTGTATGCTGCATTAGTCTAAGTGTGCCGTTCCTCCATGTATTGTGTTTTGTTGTCTGCTATAGAATGTTTTTGCCTGTCATTTTTTTAGCTTTAGTCTTTTAAATCTAGTGTAAGTTATAATGATCTGATTTCTATATGCACATTTTACTGACTACTAAATAAATGAGTTCTCTTTATCCTCTTAAGAATACTTCTTTTGAGTGGCTTTTTATAGTTCTGGGCTGTTTGTGTGTCATTTTGATTATGTGGCTGTATCCTGAAATTTCATGTATTTGATCGGCATATTAAATCGAAGGTCGCACATTTCATTTGTTTCAGGGCTGGGTTGGAATTATCCTTGCGATTTATGGAGTATTGGTTGCATACTTGTCGAACTTTGTTCGGTCAGTCGATGAACTCGGTTGAATTGGTGTTTTGGATTATATATCAAGATCTTTTCTTTTACTCGGTAGAAATTTAATACTTTGTGACGGTTTCAGGGGGAAGCATTATTTCAAACCCATGAGAATCTAGAGCACTTGGCCATGATGGAGAGGGTTTTGGGACCAATACCTGAGCATATGATTAGAAATGCCAAGTAAGTGTCACAGATGATCAGGGGGATCTGGTGCAATTTATTCGCATTCTGGTAGTGCTGCTAACCGATATTAGATTAGTGATGAACATGTTTCTTTCTATGTTGAAAAAATACCTAAATTTTAAAGCAAGGAGGTATTTTGCCTTACAAAATGCGGCGTCTTTAAAGCAGTTGAAACAAAGAGAAGTTTCAAAAACGACTTGACAATATTTAATCATCAGAAGTGGGCTTGTACCATCCCGTTTGACCGTTCTGCATCAACATGCTTGCCTGAATATTGGGGTTAAAAGTAACATGAATTTGGATAGAGACATCAGTTAGTTCTAATTTGGAATGGCAATAATTATAAATTAAGTGTAACTTTAAAAGATAAATTTACTACTAGCAATAGTATGAATTTGAATAGAGGGTTTAGTTAGTTGTAAATTGGAACGAAAAGAATTATGAGCCAAGCATAAGCATCTAACTTTAAAAGATACGCTACTAAAAAACTGTGAAGCTCCTGTCCCAGTAATAAATATCTATGCTAATGCTTATATATATTGTGCCATGGAACACCCCCAAATCCTCGTACCAAGTCATCCCCTTCTTTTTCAAACTCAAACCTTGACTCTGTTTCATGAGGCAATGCACAATGAATATCATCAAAGATGCTCCTGGAGCTGCATTAGCATTTGGCATCATTTTAGATTACCTTCCTCTCTCAGCAACCACTCCTTCCTTCACTCCAGACCACATGCGTGCATCAGACACCCAGAAGAAAAAAGAATAAAGAGAGAAGAAGTCCTCACTTCTGAACCTTCCAGCGATATATTTGTAAAGCATAACTTCCAAGATTGTTATCTTGATCTACTTTTGTTGACCGTCTCCTCACTAACTTCTTCATTCATTTCATTCCTCATGCTTTAGGGTCATGGGTCATGTGCCAGAAAAACAATCTTCAACATAAATTGAGAGATCAGTTGAACTATAAGAGGACGTGAGGAGGAATTTGATCGTCCGATGCAGGAACACTTCCCTGAATATTTTAACCCTGAGAATAAAAGTGTCAATATTTTGGTCAAAACATCTTCAGTGGTCTTCCTTTGTAGATAATTAACCATTTTCCTGTTGGGCTTATGTACACGTTAGGCCTCAAGGAGTGTATTACGTCAGGCTTGCATAGGGATTTAGAGAGCAATTGCACGGGGCTTTGAGGCCATAACTCGTGCTCTATCTGGGACTATCATAGTGTTCTATTGGTGATTGGGCTCACTTGGCTCATACCATCAAGCTTTAATCAATTCATGCCCTTGGCTGCGATTGTGTGGAGATGAACCTAAACATGGGATGTAAACTAAACAGGGCAGTAATTTAGAACCCAAGTATGATAGAATGACCTATTCCAGGCATTCATATGACAAAATTTTGAGCTCGCCTGAGTCTATCGAATCACGTGTGGACGATACAAACCCAAACTAGATGCAGATTTTATTACATTATTCTATTGGTGAGTGTTTGCATTGCCTCATCTCACAATATTTAATTACACTTTTTTATGGCAAGTGTAGTTGCTCTGCCTCAAAGTATTTCCGGCGAGGGGCAAGATTGAACTGGCCAGAAGGAGCCGTATCTAGAGAAAGCATTAGAGCTGTAAGGAAACTTGATCGTCTTAAGGTGTGCCCTCTGTCTTTTTAAGCTGCATAAATTTATCATAGTACACATAATTGTCAGCTTCACCTATAGGATTAAATGAGCATCAATTTATATGCGCATTAGTCTGATTTATGCTGCTTCTGATCCAATTACTCGATTAGCCAAAGTCATTGATTTATTTCTTTCTCTCTCTTCAGGATCTAGTTCTACGACATGTGGATTATTTTTCAGGAGCTCCTTTAGCTGATTTATTGTATGGCCTTCTGAAATTTGAGCCATCAGAGCGCCTCACAGCACGAGAAGCTCTCAACCATCCGTTCTTTAGAAATCCGGCATGAGAAACAAATGTTGTCATGGGTTATAGATTTAGAACTAGTGTTAGGCAAAGACTGATTCAAGCTGGAGGCTAGTATCAGGTCTGTACCCAAGTATTTTTTTTTTATTTAGATGATGTAATGGTTCTAGAGAAAATAAGGTAATGTTTGCATGAGTATTTTTTGTGGTTGCGTGCGCTTTAAGTACGTTTCATGTGTGTTCAGAAGAAAGGCCTTCTGCTGATGATCTATAACAAATGTAGGGGGGTAATTTGGAGCTGTGAACGAGTTTGTGTTGTGGCCGTTAAGGCTCTTAAGGATGGGGTAAAATTTTGTAGAGACTTTTTACCTCTACCTTCCAAATTTATCCTAAGGGCTTGTTTGGTATAACGGTGTAGGGGTTAAACGTTATCTCGATTAACTTTCTCTTTAACTTTAATCATGTTTGTTTGGTATGAGGGTAAAGTGAGGTAAAACTTTATTCCGGTAAACTTTCGTTTGGTATGAGGGTAAAGTGAGTTAAAACTTTATTCCGGTAAACTTTCTACTTTAGTCATGTTTGTTATCATGCTAAAATTTCACAAAGATTAAAAATTTAATCGCATATGAGGATAAATTTTAACTAAGTAAAGGGGTAGGATAAAATAGGGAAAGTTTAGGTTTGAATTATTTAACCATGTGCAATTATAAATAACCCTAAAAACAGCTTCAAAGCTAATCAAAAAGCTCCAAAATTAAAAATTTACAAATATCCCTTTATAAACAAAAAATTACAAACATCACCTAACAATTTCAAAATTACAAAAAACCCTAAAATTTTTTAAAAATTATAAAAACATTATAAAAATTCGAAACATACAAATAACACTGAAAATTATAACCCTTCAAAGAAGCCCCTTGAAAATTTTTGAATTTACGGAAGATGCCTATACATTTTGAAAATTATAAAAACACTCTCAAAAACCAAATTAAAAAAGACAAGCTTGAAATTTTAAATAAAAAACATTACAATGAAAAATCAGGGAAGTGCAAACAGCCCCAAAGGATTTAGAATTTGTAAAAAACACCCTAAAACTTTAAAAACTTGCAAAAAACACCATAGAAATTATAAATTTACAAAAAAAAAAAGAAAATTTCAAACATAAAACAATAAACTGAAAATTAAGACTTACAAACAGCCCCCTGAAAAGTTTAAAATTTGTAAAAAAAACCATAAAACTTTTAAGTTTTCGCAAAAAGCATCCTTTGAAATTTAAAACTTACAAAAAGCTGAAAAATTTAAAACCTAAAATAGAACACTGAAAATCTATAAACTGTAAACCACCCCCTAATTTTTTAGAATTTGTAGAAAACACCCTAAACTTTTAAAGTTGCAATAAACACCCTAAAAAATTCAAACTTTATAAAAAAATCTGTGAATATTTTAAATCTACAAATATTACATTAAAAATCTTAGAATTACAAATAGCCCCCTTAAAATTTTGGGATTTGCATAAAAACCCCAAAGCTTTTAAAACTTACGAAAGACACCCTCAAAAATTTAAAATTTGCAAAAAAAGCCTGAAAACATCAAAACAAGAATAGTACAATGTAAAATCTAAGAATTACAAATAGCCCACTGCAAATTTTCATTTAAAAAAACACCTTAAATCTTTCAAAAGCTGCAAAAACCACCCTAAAATGCAAAATTTTCTAGAAACTCCATGAAAATTTTAACCTACAAACAGTAAATTAAAAATCTAGGATTACAAACAGCCCCTTGAAAATTTTAGAATTTGCAAAGAAACACTAGCTCTTTCAAAAATTGCAAAAAACACCCTAAAATATTTTGCTATTTACAAGAAACAACCTGAAAAGATAAAAAATTATAGAGAGGTGTTTTCCTGTAATTTAAAATTTTGATGGTTTTAGCAAATTTTAAAAATTTTAGGGCGTTTTTTGCAAAGTCAAAATTTTTAGGACGCTGTTTCAATTCCTATATTTTCAACATAATGGTTGTAGTTTTGAAATTCTCATGGTATTTTTTGTAAATTTCAAATTGAGAAGGTTTTTTTTGCTACTTTTAAAAGCTTATGGTGTTTTCTACAAATTCTAAAATTTTGAGGGGCTGCTTGTAATCCAAGTTTTCAATTTACTATATTTAGGTTTGAAGATTTTTCTATAAGTTTTAAAATTTTGAGGGTGCTTTTTGTAACTTTTAAAAGTTTTAGGGTGTTTTTGCAAATTTAAAAATGATTAGGGAGCTTTGTGTAATTCTTAGATTTTGTGTGTACTGTATGCTTTTTGAAAATTTTAAATTTTGATTTTTCAAGTCTTGTTTGCAATTTTTAAAGTGTTAGGGTGTTCTCTGCAAATCCTAAAAATTTCAGGGGCTTGTTTCTAAAGTTTTAAATTTTAGTGTTATTTGTATGTTATGAATTATGAGGGTGTTTATGTCAATTTGTTTGAATATTTTTGGTTAAGAGTGGAGAGATCCGTCTGAGGTTAAGTTTTATCCTTTATAGAAACTTTATACCAAACATAGGAATGTATCCCCAGTTAATTTTTTTAAGGTAATGATTATCATGTTAAAGTTTAACTCTGATTTCTTCCATCTCATACCAGACAAGCCCTAATTGTAAATTTTTCCTCCCAATCTATGTATTTGTCAAGGTTCTCAAGGATGTGGTAAATTTTTTTGTA
Organism: Asparagus racemosus; assembly: GCA_037177215.1. NCBI lineage: Eukaryota > Viridiplantae > Streptophyta > Magnoliopsida > Asparagales > Asparagaceae > Asparagus > Asparagus racemosus. The sequence goes on along the minus strand of JBAKGM010000365.1, from coordinate 6,231,626 downwards.
GGGTTTTGCCTCTACCTCCCAAATCTACCCTATTTGTAAATTTTTTCCTCCCAATCTATATATATTTGTTAATTTACTCCACGCTCTTCCAATTGAGTTAAAATACCCTCTACTTGTCATTAGTGAAATTAGCAAAAATTCAGATTTGAGGAGTAAATTTGCAAATGAGATTAGGGGTACCTATAGGTATAAACCCCCTTTTTAAAAAGATTTCTGTGGGTTAAGTCGTTGCTTGTTAGGTTTTCACCTTAAATGGTGGCATCTGCTCTACGAAAGTTTCCTGTGATAATAAGATCAAGAATTTCATGTGGAAGATGAGCTACTATCCTTGAGAGAAAGAAACAATCACCCATTTTAGTGCCTTGTTAGCCAAAAATGTAGCTTTACCTACTCTCCACCCTTTTCGGTGAAGGTCCGAAAGTTTGAGGAGTCCTTTCTATTTTTAGAGGTCAACTAGGCTAAAACCCAACCTCAATAAATGGAGAATGGGTCTATAAATTGTACTTCAAAGGAAGAGAGAGGATTGGAGTAGGTATTGTACTAAAATGGGGGCTAAAGGTAGGGTTGGGCACGTGTCGGGTCGACCCGTAGGTTGACCCGGCTCAGCTCGTCGTGGGTCATGACTCGGCCCGTGACATACACGGGTCACGGGTCGGGCTGGGTCCAGCGCCAGACCCGGGACGAGAGAACTTGATCCGGCCCACCTTGACCCGGCCCACCTTCGACCCGACCCAGCCTAGCCCAGCCAGACCCACCTTCTACTATTCATTTAGTGCTTTATCATCTTAATAATATTGCTGAATTATTTACAGAATATAGAACTCATGACTTTCTTGCAGGTTGCATAAGAGATATGGAGCACTGGAGCGTAAGTTTTAAAAATATTTTGAAAATATGCCATTTATTTTTTATTTAGCAACTATTATGGATCCTAGAATTAAACTTGATAAT
>JBAKGM010000365.1:6160567-6171690 GCA_037177215.1 Asparagus racemosus | reverse complement strand
CTGAAGAACAAAAAAAAAAAAAAAAAAAAAAAAAAAAAAAAAAAAAAAAAAAGAGAAAGAAAGAGGAATATGTTGAGATTGTTTCTTTTGTAGGGCATACTAGCTAGCTCAATGTTAAAGATTATGGGGGCATCTTAATAAATATCAAAATGTGAATGGGAGGTAATTCAATAAATATGATTAATTTTGGGGGTTATAGCCAAAAAGGGGGGTTTCTTAACAGAATTACTCCGACTAATTTTAAAGTTAAGAAATAAATGGCAATCGCTTTGCATTCCTCTGATTCAAGATCTTTTGAAGTTTTAAAACAAAGAATATTATCAATTATAAGTAGGGTTTTTCACCCTGCTTTTTCCTTCAGAAAAAAAAAGAATTTCAAATAAACTTTTTAGTCCTATAATTCCATGTTCACGCATGATGTATCTTTGTTATTAATCGTATCGTTATTAAATAACTCAACAAAATCAACTAAATGTTTTATTTCTAAATATTTTATTAATAGTAGCTTTATTAAATAAAGCCACTATATATTGAATGATGCGTTATTATGAGAATCTCTCTCCATGATGGCACCCAATTTCTCTCCGTGATTGCACTTTCTTTTTAAATAACCCTAAACTAATATGGTTGTTTAATAGCAAAACAAATCTAGGTAGTTAAGCATTCAAATCATGGACACAAACAATAAATGTATTATATTTGATCCACCAATAACCGTATTCAAATATTTGTGAGCTAGTTAGGTGGCTTGCTAATCTGCATTGGTCACATCATTTGCCATTTTATGCTTATTTTTTTTGGTAGGCAGGCCTGCTGATTTTATTTCAATTATTTTTTGACTTTGGCAGTGGGGTGCTTAATTTTAGTAGAATTTTTAGTGCTTAATCAGATAAGGAGTGGTTAGTTTACACCCACAGCAAACAATAATAACGGGACATATTAGTTGTTGCATTTGTTTTGTTTTGCTCTGTTTAGTTTGCTGGAAAAATAAATTGTAGCAAATTACTGCATAGAGTATGTGTTGTAGGAAATTAGCTTTGAATCTATTGCTTGTATATCTGCAATGTTATTATGAGAAATGTGTTTTCAATTCAAAATCTAGTGCTGGGTTGAAAAGCGATTTGTGTGTGCGTGTCAAAGCTTTTTTATATATAAGTAAACATTTGTATAGATTATTTTCCTACTATGTTTGCGAAAATATGGTTTCCTACTTGGGTTTGGAAATATTTTTGATGATGTGTAATTATTTTCTATTCTTGTAATTTATTGGCAGCAACATTTGGAAATGAAATACAAATCTAATTGTCGTATTTACACTTGTTACTTCATTTCCATTCAACCAATTATACATACTAACCCCTAAATGTGAGTTTTTTTTTGGCAATTATTTTCACAGTTATAAGTTATAACTCAGAATATTTCATATTTCTAGAAAATGTTTAAAAGTGTGTGTTTTATGAGGGTATCACCTTACGCTTCCAGAAAATAAGAGGAAAGGTTTTGTAATAAAGAAAAAGCAGGAATGGAAATATTTGTGTTGTTTGTTTATTGGATAGTTTGAGTATCACGAACTATCTATTTTTGGATCAAAATTATGTAGAATGTATAGAACAGTCAATCTCGAAAGGAAATATTTTGTGTAGTAATCATCGATCTTCTTTAGTTGATACTGGAAAGAAAGTATTTAGTGAACCAAGTCTATTTGACACATTGTGATTCAAGAGATGAAAACATTCAGATTAGTGCAAAACAAAGAAGTTTGAGAATAAATACACTGATTTGTCGTAGTAAAAATGAAAATAAAAATAAATAAATAAATTCATTGATTTGTCTTCAATCTTTGGATCAGCAAATGCATGCAACTTTCACGCCTAAAAAGAGCATTTGCATTTGTTATTGTACAGTGATTCGTTGGTCAAGTTATAAAAGAAAAATATGTCTTGCATGTGATGGTGTCTATTAAAGCTCCTTTTGGTCTTTCGTTTATCATTGCACTTGCAAGCCGTATTTAAAGATTAATTGCTTTTAGATGCTTATTCAAAGCGGAACCTACAACATTTCTATTATGTTCCGTGCTTCACGACGCCTTTGATATATATACATATATATACATATATATATATATATATATATATAAAAGGAGGTTAGGTATTTAATGTATTATTAGAAACTTTTCTTCAAAAAGTAGAGAAACTTTTGTCAAAACGCGCGTGAAAGATTCTTATTCATGATGGTTAACTGATTAAGATAATAAGGTTAGTTGGACATTCGTCTATAGCAAAACGAGATAGCATTATTTGGCTGAATATCAGAAAACCCCCTTAACTTTGGGCCATAACTTTCAAAATATCCAATAAAATAAATGAATACATAAATAAATAAAGTTATGGATTATCATAAACCGCCTTTTAAGCTTAAGATTTTATCGGAAACTCCCTCTAACAGTATTAACTGCAATTTTTAGAGTCATAAATATCCCCGCCTAATTTTACTGACCCATGCAGAAATTACGGTTTTATGCTATTTATCTTGTTTGTTTTTTTTTTTTTTTGGGCGGAGGTTTGGGTTCTGGTGTTTAGTTGTTATTTAAATGAGAGCGTTTAACCAGGAAATGACGTCTTTGACAACCATGGAGGAGTGAAATATCATACATGTGGAAAACCAGGCTCCCCAGAAGTGTTCAACATACATTTTAAAATTGGTGATTGCATTGACACGAGTCAGATTATAGTAATCAATAATGGTTATTGCATTGATAAGTATTCTGATTGCGTTGATATTGATTGCAGTAACATTGAGAACTCACTAGAGTGATTTAAATTTATCATGAGATGCATATCACGACCATGTTTATGACTCCTTTGTTTGAAAATGGCATAAGAAGTAACTTAATGAGGATCATTCAACAACGGCGCCAACTTAGAGAGCTACATGGTCTTCATCTTTCTGTTTCAAATTCAAGTCATTTCCATCAAATGAGAGTTTGAAGTCGAGAGAGGCTCATAAAAAAAAATTGATCAGAACGTTCACATTGTTTTTCAATATGTCATTCGCTCTGTAGTTCGTTTTTCTTTTTCCTCCTTTAGCTTTTTCAGAATGTGCTGAATATGACAGGGAAAACATTATTTTAATTATTTCAAAATCGTTTCTCGTCACAGGAAAAACATTTGAGACGAGAGATCCACGGACAGGAGATGTGATAGCGAACATTGCAGAAGGCGATAAGGAGGATATAGATTTGGCCGTCAAGGCTGCAAGAGAAGCCTTTGATCATGGAAAGTGGCCTCGCATGTCTGGCTCCGTAAGAATTTTTTTTACTCGCTTCTTTCTTTATGTCAGTTTAATATTTTGGATAAAGTAGTAATCTGCCACATAAATCTTTTGGATATTGATTTACATTAAAACTACATAACACCCAATCCCAGAATTGAACTTCGACAGAGTTGCTAATTTGAGTTTTTCTGTAGGAGAGGGGAAGGATCATGATGAAATTCGCGGATTTGCTTGAGCAAAACATAGAAGAAGTAGCCGAACTCGATAGTCTAGATGGAGGAAAATTACTTACAGCGGGCAAGGCCATGGATATCCCAAGTGCAGTGGGGACACTTCGATATTATGCAGGTGCAGCAGATAAAATCCATGGAGAGACGCTCAAGATGTCAAGAGAGTACCAAGGGTACACATTAAAGGAGCCCATCGGAGTCGTTGGCCACATTATACCCTGGAATTTCCCGACTGGGATGTTGTTCTTCAAGGTTAGCCCTGCTCTTGCTGCTGGATGTACTATGGTTGTGAAACCTGCAGAGCAAACTCCGCTGTCTTCGCTTTTCTGTGCTCAGTTGGCGAAGAAGGTAATTTTTGTGTCCATTGTATGTTCCTCTACTTTTTGGTTTTAGAATATCAGACGGTGGGAAGCTAGCCTATTGTTTCATTAATAAGAGTTAAACGAAACAAATGAAAAGTATAACAGTAGGAAATGCCACAAACATAACAAGCTGAAGCGAACCTTTACAATAAAGTCAAAGTTCATTTTATTAACTAATTTGTAAGCTATATGCAATCCACATATATATTCTGTGCATTCATAAGTTTTGAAGAGATTATTGGAGTATGATCATTCTGTTTCATTAAAAGATATATGACAGGACATTGCAATCTTTATAAGTTTTTGCACTTTTATCTTTCTATGTAAATATGCATTTAAAGAATGCAAGGTTAGAAGAATTTAGGCATGCCAAAGGGAGAAAAACAATAAAATGGCTGAAAATTCTAGGCATATGTGTCTCAGTGTTTAATATACCTCTGCGAGGGCCAGTATGCATAGAAAAAGCCTTCCATATATAACTTTTACTCAGACAAATAGTTCATACAGCCAAAGGTTTTCTGATATTGAAAGGTAAATTCTTGTCCTTATATCTGCATATAATGTCAATGATTATATTTGCAATTTCCCATGATTGTCACCTTGCAGGCTGGTATTCCTGATGGAGTCTTTAACGTAGTTACTGGTTTCGGCCCAACAGCTGGTTCTGCCCTTTCTTCTCATATGGACGTTGACAAGGTCAGTGACACAAAAAATGTGACCTGAATCGGATTAAATTCAATCAGAAATGTAACAGACATCCTCTTCAAATGGGGGGAAAAAAGAGAAGTAGTTTACAAATTTTAGATTAATAATTGAAAGATAAACAAATCTTACCGTGTTTCAGATTAGTTTTACTGGATCGACAGAAGTAGGACGCCTGGTGATGGAGGCAGCAGCTAAGAGCAATCTGAAGCACGTATCACTTGAACTCGGAGGCAAGTCCCCTATCATCATCTTTGATGATGCTGATTTGGACATGGCTGTAGATCTTGCGAGGATGGCAAATTTCTTTAACAAGGTATTCATCTTTTCCAACAATTCACCTGTGCACATAAAACACTCTGTTGTTAGCCTGAACTGAAAGTTGGTGCCTGTGTTTAGGGAGAAGTTTGCGTGTCAGGTAGTAGGATTTATGTTCAAGAAGGAATTTATGATGAGTTTGTAAAGAAAATAGCAGAGAAAGCCAAGAGCTGGGTCGTTGGAGACCCTTTCAATCCTAATGTTCACCAGGGTCCTCAGGTACTTAATTTTATCTAGCTTCGTAGCAAGTTAAATTGTTGATGTTTTGTCGAAAAAATTTATGGCTTGCTCTGATTAAGTTCCCTAGAAGTTTTACTATGGAAAACATAACTGGAATCTTTTTGTGACTTCTTCAGATTGACAAAGTACAGTTCGATAAAATACTAAACTACATAGATCTTGGAAAGAGAGAAGGGGCTACTTTGCTGACAGGAGGAAAGCCTTGTGGAGAAAAAGGGTACTACATCGAGCCCACAATCTTTACTGATGTCAAGGTAAGACAATGCAACTACTAACTTCACAGCTAAATATTTAAAGATTTTCGATATGATGTCCTCAATGTGCTAAAATCCTTATTGCAGGAGGAGATGAAGATAGCTCAGGATGAAATATTTGGGCCTGTTATGTCTCTCATGAAGTTCAAGTAAGTACTCCCTTCTGTTTCTCAGACAGAAATACTTGATTCTGTACACATAATTGTTTAAAGAAAAATTAAATAAGAGCAGATCAATGGACGAATCTGATCTTCGTCCTACAATTTAGTTTAACCGTTTACATTTTGTGCGTGCACCGTATTTCCCTTGAATCAGGACAATTGAGGAGGCAATTGAGAAAGCCAACAGCACAAGGTACGGATTAGCTGCAGGAGTACTGACCAAAGACCTAAACATAGCCAACAGAGTGTCAAGATCAGTTCGAGCAGGATCAATATGGATCAACTGTTATTTTGCTATTGACAAGGATGTTCCTTTCGGTGGGTATAAGATGAGCGGCTTTGGAAAAGAGTTGGGAATGCATGGTATTGAAAAGTATCTGCAAGTGAAGTCTGTTGTCACTCCTATCTATGGTTCCCCTTGGCTGTAGATCAAGGTTCGAGATATTGAAGAGGAGGATGTTACAGAATTTATCAGTGCTTGCTTGTTTTCATTTGATGTTGGTAAACAACTTCTATAAACTGTAAACATAATATCTATTGATTTGGATGTAAGTTTCTTTAAACATGGGATATGGCTCAGTTGTTCTTTTGATGATATTTACCTTTAAGGTGATCTTTGCTGTTAGACCACAAAGTTCCTCGACACCACTGCCTTAAAAATTGGTCCGTCCCAGTATTTTACCACCATCAGGAGATGTTAATTCTAGAGATTGCTCGCACTCTGCTCACGCGATGTAACCCTTAGCTCCACATAGTGCTCTGACCTGCTAGTCTGTCGGACTGATATAAGTCGAGCAACATGTTTGGCTCGGTTCACTGTCAAAATTGGCTGGTCAATGTTAATACTTGAGTCCTTAGACTTTACCATATAAAACCTCCAATTTTCTTCCGAGTATCCGACGTGGGACTAATGTTGTGATAGGGCATTATAATCATCTCACCTTAAATACACGACGTCCTCGTCGCAGTATGATAATTGGTCCATTCCAGTGGCACCACAATGAAATGCGGATTGTAGAATTTACTTCCAAGGATCTATGTGTATTCTCTCTCTAAATATAAAGAGTCAAACAAAAGTTCACTCGGGGGTTCTACCTGCAAAAGTAAATCTGGAGGCTTTGTAAGTTCAAACAACAATATAGGTGATCTATTGGCAATTAACCCTTTTTAAAAAAGGATATTTTAGACAGAACTTTCTCAAAGGGGTTCTGTGAAACTCCTTAAAAGTTTATTGGGACTTTCTCTAATTTACAATGTTGATGAGGGTTCGGTGAAACTCAGCCCAAAGTTCAGTTGGGTTTGTAAAATTTTGGGGTAATTACACTAAACCCCAAGAACTTTCAGCATTTTGGAGAAATCCCTTAATGACTTTTTCAGAAAACCGCTAATATCTTTTGGGTAAACACACTAAACCCCCAATAACTTTCAAAATGCCTTTTTTGTTGTTTTTTGTTTATAATTTATGGAAGTTATCCGCAAAATGCAGAAACCTATTGGAGCTTTTTTGGAAAATGCTGAAAATTCTTGGGGTTTAATGTAATTTATCCTAGAATTTTACCCAAAAATTAACTTGTCTTAATGTATTCTATGTGTATAACCGAACAATATGCCAACCAAAACGAAAACCACTCTCTCATTTCATTTTCTTCTTCCTAAATTCATACTATCTCTCTTTCTCTTTCTGTCTCAAGATGGCTGTTGATTGCAATGGTGGAGAAAGCTTCAAGATGCCAGAGATTAAATTCACCAAGCTCTTCATCAATGGCCAATTCGTCGACGCTGTCTCGGGTATAAATCTTTTCCCTTCTTCTTATTATCTCAAGCTCATGATACCTTATTTAGTTGTATATATTTTCCCTCTTTGTTTCTCTCTTCTGCTTGTTAAAAGCAGATCTTTGTTTTTAATGAATTGAATGGTGTTATTTAGTAGTATATCTCTCTGTTTCATTTTCTTTTGGAATACTACTTATTTTTCATATTATCAGATCATATGATTATGAATCTAACATTTAATGTAAGAAGATGATTGTCAAAACAAAGATTATTTATTTCAAATTTAGTTGTAAGTCCTGTAAAACAAGTAGAGAGAGCGCTTTAATATATTTTGAGAATTCATAATGTGGAAGTAGATCATGTATCCTCTGTGAAAGTAAAGATTTTTCTTGGTGTAAATAAAAGAGTGCAAGAAATTTCTTTTTATTAGAGTATAAATTTTTGTAAGAAAACTGCTTCAGCTTCTTTTAAATTAAATGGAACTCTGTCTGCATTCCTCTGCTTCAAGGCTTTTTTTTTCTTTTTTTTAATTTGAAATAGGAAGAATGTCATATAAATTTCTAAATCCTATTTTCATGTTCATGTATCTTTGTTGTTAAGAGCAGTATTATTGAATAAATAAACACTTTATTTTTAACTAATCGAATATGCATAGTTAAGCATCCAAATCATGGACAAAAACAATTGTTGCATTATCTTTGACCGCTAATATTAATTGTATACAAGTATCTGGGGAGCTAGTAGGTGTCAGAGTATTAATTTAATCTGCGTTGGGCCGCATTATTGGTTCTTTTCTTGGTTTTTCTTATTTACATTATTTTTGTTTGAACTAGGGAGTAGGTAGCCTAATTTCTAGAATTTTTAATGCTTAATCAGACAAGAGTGATTACTTCACACGCATAGCAGACAATGACAATGGTGCCCTTGTAGGTAACAACCCATAGCAGACGATAACAATGGGTCCCACTCGTGGAAAATTTCAACTCTTCGTGATCATCGCATATTAGCTGCTGTAGTAGTTCTGTTTTGTGCCCTGATTCCACTCGATACATATTGAACCCCATTATGTGTACATATAATATGAGAATAATGAGTATTCTTATTATTCTATATATCACACTCACCCACACCAGCGCGCAGACACCTACACATCTACACCCACCTATAAAAATATATATAGGAAAATGATAAAATAAGATAGTGAAATGAGATTTTTAACATGATCTAGCCTAATACGCCACTAAATATGATGATCGGTACTGTCCATTCCGATTTGCACGCCACAAGTTATATTACTACAGCAATTCTTACCAAAAAGACGCCAACTTCATCATTCTTATCAAGATTCAAGTCTTTTAATTATGCTGTGCAAGAGTTGGGCAGCAAATAACAGGAAGCAATTGGGTAGGCCTACTTTCTGCAATCATGGGGTAATCAATATTCTCTAATCCAAAAAAAAAAAAAAAAAAAAAAAGTCTAAAAGAGAAGCCAGGGAAGCCCAAAGAGACAGCTAGAACTATACTACTTCCATGAAATTAACAGAATAGGCCAAATAGCAAAATGAAATTGTATGCAACAAAGTTTTCCACTCGAAAGATCTTTACTTCAACACCATAATGCTGCAAATATCCTGGTTTTATTTTTCTTTAGATTTTTCAAAATGTGCTAATCATAACAGGAAAAACATTTGAGACGAGGGATCCACGCACAGGAGATGTGATAGCAGACATTGCCGAAGGTGATAAGGAAGGCATAAATTTGGCCGTGAAGGCTGCGAGAGAAGCCTTTGATCACGGAAAGTGGCCTCGAATGTCTGGCTTTGTAAGAGAATTACATAATTTTACCCGCAAGACGAATCCTTATACAAAAATCACTGCCTATAGTTCTCTAATTTGAGTTCTGTTTGTAGGAGAGGGGAAGAATTATGATGAACTTCGCCGATTTGCTTGAACGAAACATAGAAGAAGTGGCCAAACTCGATAGTCTAGATGGAGGAAAATTACTTACAGTGGGTAAGGCCATGGATATTCCAGCTGCAGTGAATACGCTCCGATATTATGCAGGTGCAGCAGATAAAATCCATGGAGAGACATCAAAAATGTCAGGAGAGTTCCTTGGGTACACTTACACTTTAAAGGAGCCTATCGGAGTTGTTGGGCATATTATACCGTGGAATTTCCCAGCCACCCTGTTCTTCATGAAGGTTAGCCCTGCTCTAGCTGCTGGATGCACCATGGTTGTGAAGCCTGCTGAGCAAACTCCTCTATCCGCACTTTTCTGTGCTCAATTGGCAAAGAAGGTAAAGTTTGTGCCTATTGTATGTTTCTCTAATTTCGTGGTATTAGAATGTCAAAGTTCATTTTAGTACTCAAAAATTATGGACTTGTTTGGTTGAAATCTGTAAGGCATGGTCGATAATGTATGTGGCTATAAATTCTAAATGTATATGGCTTTTTATTTTTAAATGCATGCAACGATAACCTATGTACATACAGAACCCCTCCGTGTACAACAATTACTTGATAAAGTTTGACGTAGCCAATCTTTCTTTGGTATTGACAGGTAAATGCTTATTAATACTATGAATAGTTACTTTAAATGATGTATACTAATTTGCTATAGCTTCTAATTTGCAGGCTGGTATTCCTGACGGTGTCCTTAACGTCGTTACTGGTTTTGGCCATACAGCGGGTGCTGCCCTTTGTTCTCATATGGACGTCGACAAGGTCAGTGACACCAAAAATATACCATATACAGGATTAAGTTGGATTGGAAGTTAGACATTTCAAATTTCAAGGTCTTTTCACAAAAAATCACCTTTAAAATAGGGTCAAAATATGAGAAAACCATCGTTAAAGTTCAATTAATACAGAACCCGCATTTAAAGGGGGGTTCCGATATCAATCAACCACGTTGACCTATTTTCTGGTGAAATGTTGATTAAAATCCCCAAAATGACCTTTAAAACACAGGTGATTGAGTTGATATTTGCAGACTTTATAGCTTAAGATCATGTCACATGCCTGACATGTGTGTTTTTAAGGACATTTTGGGGATTTGAATCGACATTTTACTGAAAAATTGGTCAAAGTGGTTGATTGCTTTCGGAACCCCTATAAAGGTCGTTTCTGAATCAATTGAAGGTTTTCGTAATTTCGCCCTATATTAAAGATGGTTTCTGTGAAGAGAAACCCATGATTTTAGGTATCTTATAGCTACTTTTGCTAAATTTGATTAGACCACTTGTTAAATATATGTTATGATCGTCGCATTTCATATAATATACTTAATTATCATTCAAGAAGTAGTGCCATATTCATTCATAAACCAACCTGACTTCGTTTCAAAGCTTATAAGAGCAACAAACTTTAACGTGTTTCCGGATTAGTTTTACTGGTACGACTGAAGTAGGGCGCCGAGTAATGGAAGCGGCAGCTAAGAGCAATCTGAAGCATGTGTCACTTGAACTTGGTGGCAAGTCCCCTGTCATCATCTTTGATGATGCAGATGTGGACGTGGCTGTAGATCTTGTGAGAACAATGCCCAAGGCCCGCCCAAGGCCCACACCAAACGCGTGAACAGTAAAACGCGTGAACAGTGTTTTTTTTATTTTGTTTTGTTTTGTTTTCGTCTCACATCGGATATTTGAGAGGGCACCATACATTAGGGGGCCTATAAATATAGACCTATTCCTCTTGTTTTTAGAGAGCTAGCGGGGGTATTTTGAGCATCTAGAGCAGGAGAGAGAGGCTCAGGGTTTTGAAGGAGTTTTAGCGGCTGCTACAGAAGTTTTGGCGGCGGCTAGAACAT
>JBAKGM010000365.1:6147894-6160467 GCA_037177215.1 Asparagus racemosus | reverse complement strand
TTCGTTGAGATATGTGCTTCAGATTCTTGTTTCCTTAGAGAAACCGGAATTCTTATTGCAATCTAGCTCTCTTGTTGGGCCCTTTGTGCACCAGAGGTGCTGTCGAAATTTCCGCTGCGCACAACAGATCTTACGAGGATTGCGACATTCTCCAACAAGGTATTTATCTTTTCCAACGACATTTACTTGTGCTTTCCTTGTTTATCTCAACTGAAACTCCGTGTCTCTGTGAAATATTAGGGAGAAATTTGTGTGGCGGGCACTAGGATTTATGTTCAAGATGGAATTTATGATGATTTTGTGAAGAAAATAGCAGAGAAAGCCAGGAGCTGGGCTGTTGGAGACCCTTTCAATCCTAATGTTCAGCAAGGGCCTCAGGTATCCTTCTTTTTCTTGCACGAGAAAAGACCCTACCTCTAGTTCAACGAAACACAAGCAAAGAAACTGATGATAGTTTCTCAAAACAAATTATGGCTTGTGCTTAGCTTCTCTACAAGTTTACTCAGAAACATCCCTGGATTTTTTTTCCTTTTCTTTTTTTTCTTTTTTTATTTTCTTTTTTGCGACTTCTTCAGATTGACAAAGTACAGTTCGAGAAAGTACTAAACTACATAGATCTTGGAAAGAGAGAAGGGGCTACATTGCTGACAGGAGGAATGCCTTGTGGAGAAAAAGGGTACTACATTGAGCCCACAATCTTTATTGATGTTATGGTAGACAATGCAACTACTAACTTAACAGCTAAATAACTAAATATTTTCGACATGATGTCCTAAATGTGCTAAATCCTTATCGCAGGAGGAGATGAAGATAGCTCAGGATGAAATATTTGGTCCCGTTATGTCTCTCATGAAGTTCAAGTAAATATTCGCTTACTCCTTCAATCACCTATGATCTTTTTGCACAAATGTTCAGGGGGGAAAAAAGATCTCCAAACAAAATAGACCATGGTGACGAATTTGAACTTTGTCTTACGCACTATTTTCCTTGAATCAGGACAATTGAGGAGGCAATTGAGAAAGCCAACAGCACAAGGTATGGATTAGCTGCAGGCCTACTGACCAAAGACATAAACGCAGCCAACAGAGTATCGAGATCAGTTCGAGCAGGAACCATCTGGATCAACTGTTACTTTGCTTCGGACAATGACACTCCTTTTGGTGGGTTTAAGATGAGTGGCTTTGGGAAAGACTTTGGAATGGATGGTCTCGAGAAGTATCTGCAAGTGAAGTCTGTCGTTACTCCTATCTACGGCTCGCCTTGGCTATAGATCAAAGTCTGAGAGACTGAAGAGGAGAATGTCTCAGAATTTATCAGTGCTTGCTTGTTTTCATTTAATGTTGGTAAACGACTTATATAAACATATTATCTATTGATTTGGATGTAAGCTTCTTCATAAGCATTGGACAAGGCTCAGTTGTTCCTTTGATGGTATGTACCTTTAAACCTGATCTGTGCTGTTATAATGCAAAGTTCCTGCACAATTCATGGACTAACAACCCCAAGTTTCCCTAAAGCTACTAAGAACAATCATAGCCATCCAAATAGAGAACTCATTATCTAACATCATTATCCACTGTTCATTTAAACTGCACACCAATTTCAAAATGTTAATTTGGACGGAGTTGTTTCTTTGTTGGCATGCCTGGAGCTGATCCTCAATGATCCAATTGAATGATAAAACGCATGGAAAGCAAATGAATAGTAATTAAGGATAAAGCTGGAAGCAATGTGGGTAGCAAGAATAGCAAACATCGGAAATTTCAAGCAAAGCAATTCAATTAATCTTTTCAGATATCCATCATATACATGAACAGCAGGAATTTCGCATCAGCAACCGCAGTTATTTAATGAAAGAAAGAATTGATTATCACATTTTGATTGGCAAATAAATGGTAAAGCATATGGTATAACAGCTTGAAAAGGATTTGAGGGCATAGTTAGCTTGAAGTAGAAGATTTAGAATTACCATGGAAACAACTTCAATTAGCGCCTTGCTACTGATTAAAACTAATAAAAAAGGATAAAAGAATGGTTCTCTTAGGACGAAGGGATATTTTTGTCTTTCTGGTCATCCCAGGTGACATACACGCTAGATTTGTGTTAATGTTGGGGCAAACTAAAAAAGTCTTTAAGCGTTTAGTTGAATAAAAGATGCTAGGAGGTCATGTGCAAAACGCCTTCAAGTCCAGCGGGTTTTGTGGAATTCAAATGATTAAAGGTAGCTCTCTACGAAACCTCCAAAATCAAAGGGGGTTTTTTGAAATTAACCCAAATAATTATGCCCCGCCCCAAAATGCGCAGCATATTTTGAGATGCATGATAATGATTACACATGTGAAAATACATGCCAAGCCTAATATGCACTTTCATATTACATATAAAACTTTCCATAAAAGAAATTTTACTGACATATAGAAGTCTCATAGTAACAAGTTCACTCTAATGAGCCGAAAGACTCTTATTACATAAGCATAGCAGCGTGTCTAATATAACTATAACTCTCAGCAACAAAGCACTCTCTAATAGATCCTTCTCATGTCCCAAAACTCCTAGCTACAACTAGAGCTATCTAATTCTTATCTAAAGAAGATTACAAAACAACGGGGTGCGTTTACTCTCAATGAGCAGACAACTTCTCATTAGCGGATCAGACAAGTTTAGGCAATTATCAGTATTAAATTCAAATAAACTACTATAAAAGAATGAACGAGAAAAGATATAAGTTATTGAACAAAATGATCTTCCATGCATAGCATTTTGACAATTATAAAACTCATGCAGTTATAAGAAAATAATGAAATAGGCACAAAATACTTTTAACTATAAATGTCTATCTACAATACCCTTTGCAAAACTCCTTCAATTGTCATACTAAGGCTACAAAAATTTTAGCCTAATAGCATGAGATTGCGCATCGATCACTATAGGTCAACCCGGGGATGAATGTACCTAGCACTACCATAGGTTGTCCGAAGAACACATCACTTTTTGCCAAAAAAAACTACTTTAACACTGGTTGGTACATTTGATACTATATGGTAGGCTTCAACAAATCACTTCACTCCACAGTTTCACGCAGTTCACAATTCACAAGAGCTGTAACTCATAGTTATTGGCCATTTTTTGTCGTTCTCACCCGTTAGCATATAATTTCATGGAGATCGAAATTCAAGGTTTCATGAGCTACAACCCATAATTTGTTCTGAGTAATTGGCAAATAACTAACGATTTTTGACCATTTTTAGTTACTCAGAGTCATTGGCAAATAATTTTGAGCACACCCCTTCATAATTTCATGAACTACAACCCATAATTTGTGGACATTCTTAGTCTTTCCGACCCATTGGAAAATAATTTCGCATAGTCTAAAATTAATGATTTCATGAATTATAACCAATGATTTTGACCATTTTTGGTCGTTCTGTTAGATTCATGAGATATAACCAATGATTTTTGACTATTTCATGAGCTATAACCCATGATTTTTGGTCAATTTTAATCATTCTGACACATTGACAAATAATTTTATGAAGTTCAAAATTTATGATTTCATGAGCTATAACCCATGATTTCTAGGAATTTTTAGCAGCTTCGAGCCATTAGCAGATATTTTGCAGAGGTCAAAACTCGCGATTTCATAAGCAATATCTCACGTTTTTTGGCCCTTTTTTGTCGTTCAGACCCATTGGAAAGTAATTTTTCTGAGGCTAAAATCTATAATTTTATGAGCTATTACCAACGAGTTTTGGTCATTTTTAGTTGTTCGGGTCCATTGGCAAATAGTTTTGTAACGTAAAAAGTTCACGATTTCATGAGCTACAACTCACAATTATTAGCCATTTTTGGTCGTCCTAACCTATAGGCATATAATTTTGCGTAGAACAAATTTCAAGATTTCATGAGCTATAATCGACGATTTGTGACCATTTTTAGTCGTTCTGAGCCATTGACAAATAATTTTATGGAGGCCAAAATTCATAGCTTCGTGAGCGAAAACCTGCGAATTTTGGCCATTTTTAGTCCATTTTATCTATTAGCAAATAATTTTGTGAAATCTATAATTCAAGATTTCATGAGCAATAACCCATGATTTGTAGCCATTTTCAGTTGTTCCTACCCAATGAAAAATAATTTCATGGAGTCCAAAATTCTTGATTTTATGAGATATATCCCATGACTTTTGGCCATTTTTAGCCATTCCGATTCATTGGAAAATAATTTTGCAAATGTCAAATTACAATTCTATGAGCTATAGGTTACAATATCTAACCATTTTTAGCTATTTCCATCCATTGGCAAACAATTTCAAGGAGTTTGAAATTTAGGATTACATGAGCTATAACCCATGATTTCTGGTTATTTTTTTATTATTTCTACCCACTGGAAAATAATTTTGCAGAGTCTAAAATTTAGGACTTCATGAGCTATAACCTTTTAAGTATTTTTAGCTATTCTAAACCATTAGAAAATAATTTTCCAAATGCAAAAATTCACAATTTCAGGAGATATAACTCATGATTTTTGACCATATTTAGTCGTTTTGATCCATTGTGAAATAATTTCGTGAAGGCCAAAATTGACGATTTAATGAGCTATAATCCATGATTCCTGGGTATTTTTAGTCATTCCGAACCATTAGCAAATAATTTTACAAGGGCCAAAATTCACGATTTCATGAGCTATTACCCATAATTTTTGGCCATTTTAGTCATTTCTACCTAGTGGCAAATAGTTTTGTGGAATTCAAAATTCACGATTTAATGAGCTATAACCCATGATTTTTAGTCATGTATCGTTGTTCTGACCTATTACCAAATAACTTCGCTAAGGTGAAATTTTATGATTTTATGAGCTATAATCTAAGGTTTTGGCTATTTTTAGTTCTTTCTACCCACTAGAAAATAATTCGCAGAGGCTAAAATTCACGATTTCATGATCTAATCCATGATTTTTAGCTTTTTTAAGTCATCCTGACCCATTGGTAAATAATTTCACGAGGGCCAAAATTCACAATTTTGTGAGCTATTATCATGATTATTTTCACCATTTTAGTCATTTCCAGTGGCAAATAGTTTTGTAGAGTTCAAAATTCGCGATTTTATGATCTATAACCCATGATTTTTAGCTATTTTTAGTTGTTCTGACCTATTAGCAAATAATTTCACGGAGGCCAAATTTCAAGATTTCATGAGCTATATAACCCACAATTTTTGAAAATTTGTAGTCATTCTAAAATATTGGAAAATACATTTGCGAAGGCTAAAATCATGGCAATAGCTCATAAAAATTTTGGATCTAATTAGAAAATAATTTTTGGGAATCCAAAATTTTCAATTTCATGAGCTATAACCCTTGATTTTTGGTTATTTGTACTTGTTTTGAGCCATTATGAAATAATTTCAAGGAGGCCAAAATTCATGATTTCATGAGTTATAATCCAAAGTATTTGGCCATTTTCAGTCATTCTAACCCATTAGAAAATAATTTCACGGAGGTCAAACTTCATGATTTCATGAGCTATAACCCATAATTTTTGACCAAAAATCATGAGCTATAACTCACGATTTTTTTATCATTTTTAGTCATTCCGATCCATTGGTGAATGATTTTGTGTACTCCAAAATTCACGGTTTCATAAGATATAACCCACAGTTTCTGACCATTTTTAGTCCCCCTAACCCATTGGCAAATAATTTTGAAGAGACCAAAGTTTAAAATTTCTTGAGCCATAACGTAGGATTTGTGGCCATGTTTAGTTATTATGAGCCATTAGCAAGTACGAGGCCAAAATTAAGAATTTCACAAGATATAACCCATGATTTTTTTACCATTTTAGTCATTTATATTGATTCGCAAATAAT
The DNA here is from genome assembly GCA_037177215.1 of Asparagus racemosus. Taxonomy (NCBI): domain Eukaryota; kingdom Viridiplantae; phylum Streptophyta; class Magnoliopsida; order Asparagales; family Asparagaceae; genus Asparagus; species Asparagus racemosus. The sequence continues at coordinate 6,154,603 of JBAKGM010000365.1, read as the reverse complement.
TATGCAGAGTCTAAAATTTAGATTTCATAAGCTATAACCCATAATTTTTGACCACTTTTAGTCTTTTCGACTTATTGAAAAATATTTTTCCTAAGTCCAAAATTTATGATTTCATGAGCTATACCCATGATTTCTGGCCAGTTTATTCATTCTAACCCATCAAAAAATAATTTCATAGATGCTAATATTCACGATGTCATGAGCTATATAACTTGCTATTTTTGGTCATTTTTAGTTGTTTTGACCCACTGACAAATAATTTTATTGATCCCAAAGTTTACGATTTCATGAGCAACGACCCATGATTTTTGATAATTTTTAGCCATTCTGAACCATCACCAAATAATTTTGTAAAGGCTAAAATTCAAAATTTCATGAGCAATAATTCATAATTTGTGGTCAGTTTTAGTCATCCTGAGCCAATGAGAAATAATTTTGCGGCGGCCAAAATTAATGATTTCACGAGCTATAACTCATGATTTTCAGTCATTTTTAGTTGGTTCTACCAATTAGCAAATAATTTCACGAAATCCAAAATTCAGGATCTCACGAGTTATAAACAATGATTTGTGGAGATTTTTCAATTATTTCTACCCATGAAAAATAATTTTGTGGTAACTAAAATTCACAATTTCATGAGCTATAACTCACAATTATTGGCCATTTAGTCATCTAACCCATTTGGCATATAATTACATGGAGGCCAAAATTCAAGATTTCGTGAGCTATACCCACGAATTTTGACTACTTTTAGTATTTTCGACTCATTAGAAAATAATTTCATGGAAGCCAAAATTCATGTTTTCATCAACTATAACTCACAGTTTGTGGCCATTTTTACTTGTTTGGCCCCAATGGTAAATAATTTTGTAGATGCTAAAGTTCATTATTTCATGAGCTATAACACATGATTTCTGGCTATTTTTTGTCATTTCGAGCCAATGGCAAATAAATTCACATATGCCAAAATTCATGATTTCATGAGCTATAACCTATGCTTTTTACCATTTTAGCTGTTTCTATCCATTAATTTATGAACTATAACCCATGATTTTTTGTCATTCCTGTAACATCGCAAATTTATTTTTTTCCCTCCGTTGATCGGATATCGTTACCGATACCTATTCATGAATCAGTAATTCCTATTCTTCCTTGTGTTTCATATAATCTTCTAGTATGATGATTCTAACTTAGCTAAATTCTCATTTTATGATCAAGTTAACTAAGTCATAGCATGCATATAAACCTAGCATGTAAACCTAAACTAACCATGTTTTAAACTTTGATTAGAGATAACCCATATTGATAAATACATATTTTGAAACTCTCTAATTAGCAAATTTATTTAACTTGGCTAGCCATGATTAGGAATATCCTTTTTATGTGAAAATTTCTATTTTTAAAATATATAATCATGCTGCTTTCATTTGAACTTAGTTTGGTCAAATTTATATATCATTAGCTATCTCAAAATTTCAAAATAACTAGATGCGTGTGTTTGAAATAGACTGCTTGAGATAGATTCACGGCAGAGAGCATAACTCTCCATGCATATCATGCATGTATTAAATTTTGTTAATATGGAAAGTAGAATCATGTGGATATTTTTCAAAATTGGTTTGGTTCATTTCTAATATCGTTTGCCATCTCTAATCTATGATCAATTATGCTTTATGTGCACTGGAACCAATGTGATAGTGCCCTGTGACACCCATGAACTATCTCGTCCATATCTCCATGATCATTAGTCATAATCATAATCTATTTATATATTCCAAAACTAGACTTGTATAAAAAATATTTTGAATATTGTTTCACAAATTTTGGATGAAATGACCCCTCATTTGTGCACTTAAATCTGTTACATAGCCTACAGTTATAGTCTGTGCACGTCCTGCATTTTTTGTGTATAACTTGACCCATGCAAATAATTCTTGAATATGACTTAATGTTCTAAAAAGTAGACACATATTAGAGTCATATGGCACTAGTTTCATGCATTTTGGGTTTCGATTGCTCTACCATCCCTCCATCTCAATCTGTTGCATGTACACTGCAATTGCTGCTGCGCATATTATGGGTATTAGATGTAACCATCTAGAGTGTAGCATATACCATGATGTAAGTTATAAGTTAGAAAAATAATAAAAGACATAGTTGTTTAGAATCTCATGTCGGTATACATGTATGTTTATATAGGACAAAGAATCTCGGATTTGTTCATCGGTCCAGAGGAACTCGGCACAATCGGTAAGTAACCTTTCATTGTTTTCTCTCAATTCCTTGAGAGTTCAATTGATTACTTTCTTGAAATTCTTGTGAGTTAGTTTCCCATGCTTAGTGGTATATCTTATCACTTTCATAATATTCATATTTGGAATCCTTCATGCGTGGGCTCTTTGTTGATTGCTGAACCACTGCTATCCTAATGTTGTTTGTTTCTGTTTTATATCGTTGATATCCTCTGAATTATTATATTGTAGCAATTCGACTTGCTTCAATGATTCTATTATTGAAAATGATAGTATTCTTTCCTTTATTGATGGTTGATACTCTATATTTTTGGATTATGCCCTGTGTGAAGTAAGCTTCACAGGTGGGTGGTAATCGAAATAGGTCCTGGTGGAGACAATGCCCTTTGTGAGAATGCTCATCAGTGGGTGTATAAAGGCATGCGCGGTTTATTGATTATCTCATGATTGGGGAGTTTAGAATCCTGAATATTAGACCTTGATTATTATGTTGACACATTATTTCTTTTCAATCAATAATCATAATACAAGTATGGTAACTTAATGTTGAGATCCCTTCGTTTAAGTTCAAATATCTATGATGATTCCTTTCATTCATCCCCTTGTGTTGTACCCGAGATTTTTATGGTTGCCTATTGGGCCTTAGGCTCACCCCTATTGTTCTGTATCCATTCACAGGTCATACAGATAGCAAGGGCAAGGGAATTACAGACCTTGACTTAGAAGATTAGCTCCGGATGAATACATAGTAGGAGTTAATTTGTATTTACTTTTATAGTACTTTTGACTTATCGAACATGTACTAATGTGTTTTGTAGCTATTATCAGATTGTAATGTACTGTTATTCCCTTTAGTTTTCTACTATTCTAGTATTTTATGGACTCTGCTATCTACTTTATGATTCTGAGTGTTGTATATATTTCTGACTTTACTTTTGCTCTTCAGTATTGTTGTACATATATATTGGAGTGTATGTAAAAATTGAGTAGGTCGACACTTCTTATTACAGACAGGTTAGGCCTAATTTTTACGTACCTCCGGGCCGTTACAGTTCTGACCTATTGACAAATAATTTCACAGAGGCTAAAATTTAGAATTTCATGAACTATAACCCACAATTTCTGGCCATTTTTAGTAGTTTCAAGTCATTAACAACTAATTTGACAAAGGCTAAAATTCACGACTTCATGAGCTATAACCCATAATTTTTAGCCATTTTTAGTCATTTCGATCCATTGAAAAATAATTTCACTAAAGAAAAAAATTTAGAAATTAATGAGCTATAACCCACGAATTTTGTTCATTTTAGTCATTTTCAAATTATTGGCATATATATTTATGGAGTCCAAAATTTATGATTATATGAGCTACAATCCATGACTTCTAACCATTTTAGTCTTTCCGACTCATTGGCAAATAATTTCATAAATACCAAATTTTAGGATTTCATGAGCTTTTTAGGATTTCATGAGCTATAACCTACTACTTGTGGCTATTTTTAGTCATTCTAGCCCATTCACAGATAATTTCACGTAGGCCAAAATTCCTGATTTCATGATCTAGAATCCACAGTTTTTGGCCAACTGTTTTTTATTTCTTTCAATTAGCAAATAATTTCGTGGAGTCTAAAATTTAGGATTTCATGAACTATAACTCACGATTTTTCGTCACTTTTAGCAGTCCACCCAACGAAAAATAACTTCGGAAAGTCAAAAATTCAGAATTTCATGAGCTATAACTCACAATTATTGGCCTATTTTAGTCATTCTGACCCATTGACATATATTTTTGTGGGGCTAAAAATTTAAGATTTTGTGAGTTATAACCCACGTTTTTTGATAATTTTTAGTCATTTTGAGTCACTGGCAAATAATTTCCAGTAAGCCAAAATTCACAATCTCATGAGCTATATCCCATGATTTTCAACTATTTTTAGCTGTTTTCACCCATTAGTAAATAATTTTGCAGTGGCCAAAATTAACAATTTCATGAGGTATAGCCACTGATTTTTGACCATTTTAGCCATTCTAACCCATTGGAAAATAAGTTCTTGGAGACTCAAGTTCATGATTTCATGAGCTATAACCTATAATTTTTAGTTATTTTTAGTTATTCTGACACATTAGCAAATAATTTTGTGAAGTTTAAAATTTATGATTTCATGAGCTATAACCCACGATTTCTAGAATTTTTTAGTAGTTTTCATCCATTAGCAAATAATTTTGTGGAGGTCAAAACTCACAATTTCATGTGCAATATCCCATGATATTTGGCCATTTTTAGTCATTCCGATCCATTGAAAAATAATTTTGTGGAGGCTAAACTTCATAATTTTATAAGCTATAACCAACAAGTTTTGGTCATTTTTAGTTGTTCGGACCCATTAGCAAATAATTTTGTAGAGTCCGAAATTTACAATTTCATGACCCATTGGCATATAATTTTGCGTAGACCAAATTTTAAGATGTCGCGAGCTATAACTGATGATTTCTGGCTATTTTTAGTCATTCTGAGCCATTGGCAAATGATTTCACTGAGTCTAAAATTCACGATTTCATGAGCTAAAACCTATAATTTATAGCCATTGTTTAATCCTTTCTATCTATTAGCAAATAATTTTTTAGAATCTAAAATTCAAAATTTCATGAGTAATAACCCACAATTTGTGGCCATTTTCAGTTGTTTCTATCCAAAGGAAAATACTTTCACGGAGTCTAAAATTCATGATTTTATGAGCTATAATTCACAATTATTGGCTATTTTTAGTTGTTCTGACCCATGATTTAAAAACATGACCCGTCCTAAATTTAGAATTTCATGAGTAATAAATTATGATTTGTGGCTATTTCTAGTTGTTTCTACCCAATGAAAAATAATTTCACAGAGTCCAAAATTCACGATTTCTTAAGCTATAACACATAAATATTGGCCATTTTTATTATTCTGACCATTGGCATACAATTTCATGTATACCAAATTTTAGGATTTCATGAGCTATAATTCACGATTTTTTCCACTTTTTGTGATTTCAAGTCATTGGCAAATAATTTCAAGCAGAACAAAATTTACGATTTCATGAGCTATAACCATAATTTTATGCCATTTTAATTCATTCTATACCACTGGCAAATAATTTCGCAGTGGCTAAAATTCATGATTTCATTAGCTATAATGCACCATTTGAGGCCATTTTTAGTCGTTCTGACTCATTAGTTAATAAATTCGCAAAGTAAAAAATTATTGATTTCATGAGCAATAGCGTGTGATTTCTGACCATTTTTAGTAATTTTGAGCCATTGGAAAATAAATTTACAGAGGCCGAAATTCAAAATTTTATGAGCTATAATTCATAACTTTTTGCTATTTTTAGTCGTTTCTATCCATTAGCAAATAATTTTAGGGAGTCTAAAATTCAAGATTTCATGAGCTATATCCCATGACTTTTGGCCATCTTTAATCGTCCCGTGATTTTGAGCATTTTTAGTTGTTTCGAACCACTGGAAAATAATTTTGCGAAGATAAAAATTCACGATTTCTAGAGCTATAACCCATGATTTTTGGCCATGTTTACTCCTTCCAGCCCATTGGCAAATAATTTCCTAGAAGTCAAAATTCAGGATTTCAGGACTAATAAATCATGATTTTTTTACCTTTTTTTGCCATTTTGATCCATTGTAAACTAATTTCATGGAGTCCAAAATTAACGATTTAATGAGCTATAATCCATATATCTGGGTGTTTTTAGTTGTTCTGAGCCATCAGCAAATAATTTCATGTGGGCCAAATTTCACGATTTCATGAACTATGCTCATGATTTTTGGTCATCTTAGACATTTCTACCCAATGGCGAATAGTTTTGTAGAGTTTAAAATTCACAATTTCATGAAATAACCCATTATTTTTACCCCTAATTTTTACCCATTTTTAGTCGTTCTGACCTCTTAGCGAATAACTTTGTAGAGGCCGAATTTTATGATTTCATGAGCTATAATCCATAATTTTTACCATTTTTAGCTATTTTTACCCATTAGAAAATAAGTTCACATAGCCCAAAATTCTCAATTTCATGAGCTATAGCCCATAATTTTTAGCCATTATTAGTCATTTTTACCCATTGACAAATTAATTTTGCTCAAGTTAAAATTCAAGATGTCATGAACTATAACCCATGATTTTTTACCATTTTTAATCTTTTTGACCCATTGATGGGCAAAATCCGCAAGCGCACGGACTCGTTGTAGCTATCAAAGTCGATCCCACATGGACTAGGTGTTAATTACCAAATTTTTACGCTTTCAACTAGCTAAACAAATGAGTAAATTGAAAGAGATTAAAATTTACTAGATTAAATAAAAGAAATAAAATAGACAACTACTCAGGTGGAATTCAATATAATGAAAGGCCAGGATTGGGTTTTCACCACAACTTTGGTACTCAATGATGAATTATTTCAGTT
>JBAKGM010000365.1:6123053-6136887 GCA_037177215.1 Asparagus racemosus | reverse complement strand
TCTCTCTCTCTCTCTCTCTCTCTCTCTCAAGTTATAACTTATAAGTATATACAATATATTTACATATAATGTATGTATATAACTAATATGTAAGTGTATACTAATACATACTTATATATAAATATAATAAGATTAATCTAATTGTTAAGCAAGTTTTTGCCAAAAAAAACAAAACAAAAAACATCCTGGCTAGCCTGGAGCCCAGCCCGGGCACCCCGGGTCCGGGTCCGGGCTAAGCATTTTGCTCGGCCCAGACCCGAAAATCCGGGCAGGCCAGGCCAGCCCGTTTGGATGGGCCTTTTTCTCTCATCAAAATGGCATGAAATCCATGATAATGAAGCAAACGATTTCCTTGAAACAATGCTAAAGGGATACTTGAAACATCTTTCTACAATATGAAACAAAAATAATTGAATCCAAGAATAGTAAAGCAGATTACCAATCGACAATAAGAAAAATAACTTTATGTAGACTGATTAGAATGATCAATAAGAACTAGAGATACAAATATTAATATGGAAATTAATTTTAGAAAACAATAACTTAGTTCTATGACCATCACTTCCAACGCTCTTTTTGTTGTACCTAGATGCGTCCTCTAACAATAATATGGTGCAAAGAATCTATACTTCTGGTTTATCCATCAAATTGTAAATCTTCCAAGAAGTTTTTTGGTTGAGGGACATTTACGGTATGGATCCATTCAGCGCCATGGTGGGGTTACTGCTCTGACAACTGCAAAATCTTGATCCATCACTGTGATGCCACAATGCAACTTGGACAATAAACAAATTGTCATTTGGAACCCTGATAGTCATCATCAAGATTAAACACCAAAAGAGAAAAATCTAATGTTCAATCATGTTCCAAGATCACTAACGAAAACCAAATAGAAAGAAGATATTTGATATATTATCCACCAAAATTAAAATATTTACTAGTATTATTTTGTCAATGTAGATATACATGTTTTTTCAACTTCTTATTACTTGTTTTTTTTAGCAATTCTAATTTCATATTAGATTTTTAGCTCTGATTTTGTTTTAGTATAATAAGAACAATTTTTCTTTTGCAAATGCAAACTACACGCAAAAATTATGAGATTAGAATATAGAGTTGGACCAAAGGCATAAAGTGGACATGAATCGAAATTTGTAACTTTTATAGTTTTTTTTTCTTGTGCAAAACATGGTTCTAATCGAATTGATATATAGTATAAAATGTTACCAATTCATGGCTTCCGTCTGTTTTGAATATCAACTCAATTTGCTCCAACATCTAAATAAAATTATTATGTCGATGGGGAAATTTTGGTGGAGAGAAAATAAATGAGAAGTATCTTCTTGAAAAATAAAATAAATGAGAAGTGAACTTCAAGATCCATCATAAATATAATCATGTCAACCCAATATACTTCTTTTTTGACCTAATATACTTGTTGCACACAGCAAATAATGCATGATTGCTGAAGGCAACAAACTAAGCATACAGTATCGATGTAACTTGCATGCCTTACACATTAGGTTAGTTCCCATATGCCTCTGGACATAAGATGAATGACAAGGCTTTTGTCTTCCATTTTTTTAAATTAAACACAAAATAATAAGCAGAAGCTCTATCAACCCCTCACAACAAATTCTTCTCTCAGTTGCAAATATTTAAGATCGAATTTAAATTTAACTATTAAATAAATTAAATATTTTTCACACAAGTAGATGGTTGCATCATTTTCTTTTACTGAGCTTAACTTGTCTATATTATTCATAAATCTGAATAAAATTAAAGAACGCCTCTCAATAACACAGCTGCACTCCAAATCCAAGCTAGCCTTAGCCTCCTTGATATCTCTCCCAACATGACTAAACCCCTTCCAATTTCTTGAACCTGCATAAATGTTTGGGAGTTGCCCATAAGCTCTCCATGATATGTTGATTCGAATTCAGTATTAATAATTTCTATTCCGAGCTCACTCAATTCGATGTTCGCGTATATTTCACGAGCATTGAGCAAAGCTCCCCATGCATCGGAATGAGGCTTAGTAGGCATGTCCTTGATAACATTATAAGCATAAATCATCTAATCTCCCTTCTCGCCCATATAAATCAACCAAACTATCCAGACTATCTGTTTTGTGCACTTTTCGAGTTACTTTGTAATTGCAAATAACAGTAAGTTCTAAAATGGTTAAGTTATGCTTTTACACGTTGTCATATGGATCGGCGTTACACAATTGAATTTCCCAATTATATTTTAGGCTAGCAATTTAAGATAAAGGTAGGGTTCATGTGAAGAAACAGGATGAAGTGCATACATAAAGATTGACAGGGCATATTTGTTGACAGGAATTAGTTACAATTTTCGCAGCTTTTAACATTGAGATAAGCTGATAAGGTCTTGGAAGGGTGTTTGGAGAGGCTTATTTTGAAGATTTTAAGCTATGTTAGTTTCGGGTGGTTTTTGGTTTTTATGATAAAAATTGTATAAATTTTATTGCAATGGAATAGCAATTATTTGGTTAGACTTAGCTTATTTAGATGAGCTTATAAGCCAGTATTTTAAAAGCTGTGTTACACCAGCTTTTTAAAATAAGACTTATAAGCTAACTTGTTTGGTATAACAGGTAGAGATGAAATAGTTAACTTAAAAGCTAGTTTAACAAAAAAAAGTTGTGTTTGGGCGCTTTTTGAATTAGCTTGTAAAAACAGTAAGGCGTAATCTGTCAAATGTTAAGTCATGCTTTCACAAGGCCGTTATACATTTGAGAGTTAATCTAAAAAAACCCTGAACTTCAGGGGTGTTGAGTATAACCCCTCTAAACTTTAACCTTATCTCACCTGAACCACTGTCTACAATTCGCAAATAACTCAAATGTTATTGAGAGAGAGAAAAAAACTCAAACTTTGTCACTTGTCATTTACAAGCAACATCCTTCCTCCCCTAAATTTTTATTTTTAACTTTTTTCCCAATAAAATTTGAGTTATTTACAAATTACATAGATGGGTCCCATGAGAAAACTTCAAAGTTAAGGAGTATGTTGTGAGACACCCTAAAATTCAAGACAGTTGTGTGAGATAAACAAAGCTCTAAGGGGTTAGAGACACCTCCTTCCCATGCACCACACCAATAAGAGGAGGGTGTATAGCACAAGAAAACTAATCTAATCCCATCACATTCTCATTTACACGTGGCATGTGTCATATAATCTCCATTTATTGGGTTAGTACGTGCCACCTTTGACGCTCATTGAGCACCTAAGAATTTCTTGTGGCCAAAGTTTAGGAGGACTTCGTCAAACTAGCCCGTAAATTAATGTGTAACGACCCCATGAAAGCAACAATCTCTATGTTCCCCAGTGATTGTATTTGAGAGAAGAAGACTATTGGATAACATGATGCATGAAACCTCAACCCCAATATATGTATAATGTACTATGTCAGATACTAGATAAGAAACTTCGACATTTTAGCTAAATAGCACTTAAATACTCTAATGTTTCGCTATCTCTGTATTTAAATCCTCTACGTTGAAAAAACCCATACGTAAATACTCTAAGTTGTCTACCATTAGAATTTCATAAATGGTGATAAAATTTTCCAATTAAGACCAAAATATCCCTATGTTAAAATAAATCCCAATGGTAAAGAAGTAAATAAAGCTCCAATGGTAAAGAAGTAAATATGACAATGAATGGGATCAAAACAAATCTAAAACACCATGTGAATATTCTCATGTCCAACTAACTAAAGGTACCAACATGTCAGATTTGGATAGATCGGGGTATTTAAGCATGATACTTTTCAACTTAAGATATTTAAACGCAAAGTTAATGAACTAGTAGAGTATTTAAGTGGTATTTAGCAGCATTTTCAAAGCATTTTTCTTGACTAGATTTCTCTGATTTATATTTTTATTTTATTTATTTAATAAATAAACTTTGTACAAGGTGTATTAAGTTTTAGTTTGTCAAACAAGTAGTTTTTATTAAAAAAATAATTATGTGAAAATGAGAGGAAATAGAGACATATGAACTATCCATAATAATTGAACAATGTGACCTGACTTGGTCGTTTCTTTGAGCTACACATTCGAAGATCATAAGTTATCTTGTAAAGACGATTCTCTTTTTTCTTTTTTGCTCTTTATTTCTTTCTATTTTCTAATTCCACTTCTGTCTATGTAGGAAGACTATGAAATCATGTATCAAAAAACTAGATTTAGAATATTAATATCTGAAATCCTTTTATTTTTATAAAAATATCCAAGTAATTTATAAATTCTATGGAGTTTAAATCTTGGATTTCAAATCCTCCAACTTTTAATCTACATCTAGAATTCATATCTTATTTACCACAACATGGTCTATGCCAGATATCTGAACTTCTGAACTTCTGTAAAATAAGTTTAGTGAAAACCCAATTTCTACTAAAAGTTTTTCTATTTCATTCTTACACTTCGCTTAAAATTAACATTTAAAGCTTGGATATTGAATTACAATCTTTGACCTTTTCCTTTCTAAAATTTTAAATATTAACTCAATTTCCTCCAACGTCCACATCCACATAAACTAATAACAAAGTTATTATTTTGAGAAGGAAAATTTGTAGAGACAAGAGAGAAATAAATAAGAAGTTAACCTCAAGATCCATCATAAATACAAGCAAAATCATGCGTAATGTTTGAATGCAACTAACTATCATTCAATCTTGATGTAACCTGCACACCTCATCCGTTAAGCTAGCTTCCATGCGCCTCTTAACTTAAGATGAATGACGGGGTCCTACTTTATAATCAATATATTCTGCAAAATACGAAAATTAAGCAAAAGCTCTATATCTGCAAAATACCCTCTTTCACCACCGCAAACTCTCATCTCATTTGCAAACATTCCACCGAGATAAAAATATAATTTTAATGATTAAACTGAATAATTTTAACTCAAGTAAACGGTTGCACTATGTTCTTTTCCTGCACTCAACTTCTTCGTGTTAATCATAAATCTAAATAAAACTAAAGAACATATACCACTCAAGTAACGTTGGTGCACTCCAAGCAAAAATTCCAGTAATCATTACAAGAAAACTGCCCATCCCTAGAATGAGGAAACATATTCCTATCCTTTACAGCAATCTCCCTCTCAAACACCTATCATATAAACTTTGTAGCGTCATGACAAATGCCAACAAATTCTCAAATTCTTCACAATCCTAACTGTCGTCCCTTCCTCCAATGCAAACTGCTCGCTATATCAAACAACACCTCATTGTCTTTGCCGAGTATCCAGCCAGCCATAGCCTCCTCGATATCTCCCCCAACATAGCCTTAACCTTTTCACATCTTGGATGAGATTGATGACTAACGGAAAATTCATGCACTTCATCTTTAATATCTAAAACACTATAACCTGGTTCCTTCTTTACTCCTCTTCCCTTCATTAACTCACGAACATTACTAACCCCTTTTCAATTTCTCGAACCTGCATAAATGTTTGAGAGTTGCACATAAGCACCATGGTTTCTTGAATCGAGCTCAGTGATCTTTTCCATGGCGAGCTTGCCTAAGTTATGTACTTGTATATTTTACAAGCATTGAGCAAAGCTCCCCATGCATCTGAATGAGGTTTAATAGGCATTGCTCTGATAACATTATAAACAGTATTTAATCGCCCTGCTCGCGCATATAAATCGACTAAGCAACTATAATGCTCTGCCCAAGGCTCAATGATATAGCAACTGCAGATGATTAAGGATCCATTCCAAGAATGTCTTAACCAAATCACAGGCCATCAAAACTTTGGAGAATTGGAAATGGTACCCACAGATGAGAAGAGATATTCACTATATCGCCAGGAAGGATAAATTTTCCTTTACTTGCTAGACCCTATTCAACCCTCTGAAAATTGTGATTTAGTTTCCCAGTCTTGCACAAGTCAGGGAATTTGACAGTCAATTCATTAACCAAAGTTTTGAGTTCCGGTGGCTTAAGGTGCAGATACTATAGTTTTACTTGGAGTTTCACAGCACCCACTAAAGTCGAAATATTCTTAGAAGAACAAATTGGCAAGAAAAGGCGGAATGGTGATATGAGATGTGTCTAACTATGATCAAGAAATAGATGCACATCTGTTCTTGACTGTTCATTTCCTCAAAAAGTTGGGAAATATTTTTGCAATCACACGAAGATTACTAGATGGACTTCAACTTAGAGATGATCTGCTCATGTGATAACCTCGTGCCTACAGAAAAATCAAAGACTATATGGAAGTATATTCTCCTAACTTTCTGATGATGCATTTGGAATGCAAGGAACAGCATGAAATTCAACAGGATTAGCAAGTTGATTGCTAATACTTCACACTATGTTATTTTGGACATAGAAGTGGGATAAACAACATGAAATTCAACAGGATTAGCAAGGAACCGAGCCAGCTTGATTTCTCCTGTTATGCTGTTTCTGTTGTTGAATTTGGATAGTAAGTGGGATAAACAACATTTCTGCCATATCCTTGTAACCTAGTTCTTTTTAATAGGTGGCTTAGAACTCATAGTTCCTAACAGTTATGGATATCTAATTACCACTTAGCAGGTATCTATGTTTTGAGGTGAATGATGACTAGGTTCCCTCGTCATCCTCGTAAGATAACTATGTTTGATGATCGATATTCTGACTGGACATTAAGAACTTGAAAGTTCTTCGCTACTCTATGACTTTAGTATTATAGTATTTTTTTATGCAAAGAGTAGGGTACCTTACCCTGTTTCTTTCCTTAAAAAATGATATAGCAATCTCTCATAGAATCAAAATGCTTTTGGCCCTATGAAATAAATCCAGCAATGCTACATCCACGAGATGCTATAAAATTGATCCCTTTAGCCTCCGTATTTTATTGGTTAATAAAACGCTATCTCATTTTCTTCAATAAGTTGGAAAGAGATAAATGAATATATGATCAATTTATTAGATGTGAACATCATAGTGAATCTCAACACTAACATGTTGCTAGTAGCTTATTTAGCAAAATGAGTCACCTCCTAAATTTTTTTATAAAAAATATCACCGTTTACATATTTTTCTTGCGATAAATAACAACATGTCAGAACATGATGGATTTCATTCAGATGTCAATCGCTTGCTCACTAAGCTATGTATATTACTACTTACTATGCAATGCATGTAATTCTATTCAAAAGTTTAATGTCGCTTTTGCAATTATAAGTTGTAGATAACTAAAAATAGGAAAACATGGCTAAAGACAGGTACATATGCATGTATGGGTATGTTGGTTATGTACTATCATCTCATTCATCATATATGCTGCCAAGAAATAGAAGGGGTGAGGTCCACATCGAGGTAACTAGCAGGGTAGGCCTCCCCAATCTATTTCATTGTTTTGTTGGCACGCACACACGCATGCAAATGCACGCGCACCCACACACACATGCACACACATGCACACTCACACACATGTTTATTTTAACATCTCTAGTTAAATTTGGTTTTAGTACAAAAGGTTAAACTATACTTTTAAATGATATAAATGGTTGAATTTTACTTCTGGTAATTCCCTTCACACTATAAACTTTCCATCCTTGTTTTCTGACCATGAATATTATTGTTTGTCATGTAGTACTTATAATTTCAATTAGAGAATTTATTACTTTTGTAGCTTTGAGTTCTGGTATATCCGAAAAATAATGAGAGTACTGCTTTTCCAACTTTATTTTAGTTTTTTTTCAATAATAACTATGATTTTTTAAATAAAAAATTATCACGTTAAAGTTTAAATTTGTTTGAAAATTTCCTAATAAGTTAAGTTGGGCTTTGTTTTTGTTTATTATTACTCTTCTCATCCAATACAATCAGTTGCAATGTTGGAGGTTGCCCAAGTTTGCACGCTTGAAGTCATCCCTGCAAATAGGCTTTCTTGTTGATATGCTGAATAGATAAAATAATTATAAGATTAGAACATAAATTATACATAAGATGTGAGTTTGATATGAATCAAATTTTGCACTACTTGCAGGATTTTTTTTTTCTTGTAAAACAAAGTTCTATAATTTCTTAGTTTAATATCAACTCAATTTACTCCAATATCATAATAACGTCGAGAAAGAATGTTTGGTTAAGAAAAGAGAAAAAAAAATCAGAAGGTAAAAGATCTATCATAAATACAAGCATGGCGACAGCCAATACTTGTTCCACATAGCAAAAGCATGCATGATTGCTAAAGGCAGCCAACTAATCATACAATCTTGATGTAACTTGCACGCCTAACATATTAGGTCAGAGTCCATAAGCCTCTGGACATAAGATGAATGACATGTTCGTGTCACGCTAAAAATTAAGCAGAAACTCTAAATCCCCAAAATAACCTCTTTCTCACAATAAACTCTTATCTCAGCCGCAAATATTCAAAAAAGATCAAATATAATGCTAGCTATTAAATGAATAATTTTAAGTCGGTAAACGGTTGTGCTGTTTTCTTTTGGTGCACTTAACGTGCCCATGTTATGAGTAAACGTAAATAAAATTAAAGAATACCTCAGTAGCATGGCAATCCAAGCCAAGCCAAATCACCAGTAATCCTTACAAGAACACCTCCCATCTCTAAAGTGATGAAACCTATTCCTATCCCTCACAACAATCTCCCTCTCAAACACCTTTGATATAAACTTTGTAGCATCATGACAATCCCAACACACTCTAAGGTTCTTCACAATCCTAATCGTCACGCCTTCCTCCAACGCAACAAGCCCAAATGCGATGGCCAACTTCTCGCTGTGCCAACATAGAGCATCCTCCTTCTCTTCCTCCTCGATGTCAAACAACACCTCATTAGTCTTTGCAGAGTACCCAGCAAGCCTCAGCCTCCTCGATATCTCTCCCAGCAGCGCCTCAATCTCTCTATACCTTGGATGAGACCGATCGCCAACGAAAAACTCATGTACTTCGCCTTTAATCTCTATAACACTGCAACCTGGTTCTTTCTTCACTCCTCTTCCCTTCATTAACTGCCTAACCTTACTAACCCCTTTCCAATTTCTCGAACTTGCATAGATGTTCGAGAGTTGCACATAAGCTCCATGATTTCTTGACTCGAGCTCAATAATATTTTCCATTGCGAGCTCACCCAGCTCGATATTCCGATATATCCTACAAGCATTGAGCAAAGCTCCCCATGCCCCAGAATGAGGCTTAATTGGCATGCTCTTGATAACATTATAAGCATCATCTAATCGCCCTGCTCGCCCATATAAATCAACCAAACAACCATAGTGCTCAGCCCAAGGTTCAATGTTATAGCAACCGCTCATCGAATCAAAATGCTTTTGGCCTTCATCGACCAATCCTGCAACGCTACAACCTCGAAGTACTGCAACAAAAGTGATCCCATTGGGCTCAACATTTTGCTCCTTCATTTGTTGAAACAGTCGAAGACAATTATGACCAAAGCCATTCATTGCTAGCCCGCTCATTGCACTGCTCCACGTGTACACATTCTTCTCATTTGTCTCCCAAAACACCTGCATTGCTCTCTCCATATCTCCGCACTTGGAGTACATATCAACCAATGCAGTGCCCAATTCAACAGTCATTTTGATCTCATTCTTCTGGATATAAGCATGCGCCCATTCACCTTGACCCAAAGCACCCAAATGAGCACACGCCGTCAACACCGACACCATCGTCGCCGAACTAATCCGAACCCGCTCATGTTGCATTGACGAAAACAGTTCTAGAGCTTCTCTAGATCGACCCACATGGGAATAACCAGCAATCATCGCGTTCCAAGCAACAGAGTCTCTTTGCGGAATTTCATCGAACAGTTTTCGTGCGTCCTCGATTTTACCCGAACCCGCTAGCGCTCCCAGAACAGCAGTCTGGGCGACGACATCGGGTTCTCGGAGCTCCGAATAGAGTAAAGATGCGGATTCGGGCGAGCCGAGCTCCGCGTGCATGTGAACAAGCGCAGTTTGAAAATGCGGGTCGGATCCAAACCCGCGTTTTAAGGCGGACCCGTGGACGGCGAGACCGGCGGGGAGAGAGGGGATTTGAGTGCAAGCGCGGACGAGGAATGTAAAAGTGTAGTTGTCGGGTGGAAGAGAACTTGATTGAAGGAGTTTGTTGTAAAAGTGGAAGGAGAGGAGCGGGGTGGGTCCCTTCGAGTGGGCGCGGATGAGGGAGTTAAGTGCAAAAGTTGAGGGTGTGGATGGAAAATGGGAGAGGAGCTGGTGGGAATAGAGGAGAGATTGAGGGGTTTTATGAGAAAGGGCGAGGGAGTAGATGAGGGTGTTGAGGGTAGGCGGGTGGGCGAGGAGGCCGCGGGTGAGGAGGTGGGCGAGGAGCTGGTGGATTTGGGGGAGGGGTGTGGCTGAGTCTAGGAGTGAGAGTGGGTCGATCATGGGCGATTTAAGTCTTTTCATTTTCTTTGTTTGGTGAGGGTATGGACAGTAAAGGATTTATATGATCTCAAATCTGATGTTGGGTAATCTCAAATCTAATGTTGGTGGACCCACAAAAAAAATTCAAATGTCGGCGGTTAACTGCATATTAGTCCCTTACATCATTCATAATTTAAAATAGACTATCAAATTTTAGTGCTTGCTCATTAGTCCCTCAAATTTGTAATATTATGGCAATTTTGTCCCTCTGTTATCGTTTTTGCTATATTTTTTTTCTAGCCGTGGTTGCGCTTACCCTTAATCCAACATCTTCAATTACTTAAATACCTCTAGCATGTGTTGTCGATGAAAAAAAATTAGTGGAAAATTTAGAGGATTATATAGGGGTTCGAGGGAATATTATCAGAAAAGAGTTCTGAAATGGATTTGGGGGGTGCCCTTAACCGTCGAGGAAGAAGAACTTTTTGGATTAGAGTTTTAGGATAAGCGGGTTGTGGGTTTAAACATGCTAAGAAATGGGTTGATGGGTTTTAAACGAGGATATAATGAATAAATTCTCTCATTCTGTTTAAAAACAATGGAACATTCCTTTGAAAATCCACATTACTAAACCAAAGCGACGAAATTGCAAGAGCATATGGATTTGAGGACTAATGAGCAAATGCTAAGATTTGAGAGACTACTTAGCAATTATTTTATCGGTAGTTATCAAATCTAGATTGATAATTTTAGAAGAATAAATTACAAAGTATGCACTCTCCTTCGTGACTGTAAGCGCAATGCTAAACATATAGAGGAGACGAGAGGAATTGTCTGCAATTTCCCTACGAGTTTTAATACTTGTACGAATTCATTTGCATTCTTACCTTCCTCGTAAAGTTAAGCCACTATTATCTTAAATCTCAAACCAAGAAAACTTTCAAATAAAGGGTGGGAAAAAACGTTGATTGAATGTGGTTATCCATCGTTAGCCTAAGCATGATTAGCGGTTTGGTTGTTTTAGCTGAAAAAGAATTATCTTTTCACGAATAAGTCTTCCATACAAAGAAAGTGGATTTGAAAGTTGAAACTGTAACCTTTTATTATTATTATTGTAGTGTTTTTCTCTTCCATCTATTGTGCATTCAGAGGCAAATCTATCACCACCCTAGGGGTATAGTTGCACCCTAAACGCGTGCAAATGAGTATGTGAAGTAATGTAAAATTCTAATAGTAAAGCGTATTGAGTGCATTCTCATTTGATATATTTTTTAAATATTATATTTTTATTTTTAGATAAATAGACACTAGTTGCCATTCCCCTAACAATGAAAATTTTCTACATCCATCAGTGTGTGTATCTCTTTATTCATAAGGTAACATTCTTCTATATCGCCCTCATTCCTAAGATTGAAGTAGTTTGTCAAGTTAAAGACTTTAGAACAATTAGTCAGGTTAATGATCTCTTCAAAATCTTCACCAAAGTCCTAACTAACAGGCTTGCTTCTATTATTGTTTCTCTTGTAGACCCCTCATAATCTACCTTTTATAGTGGAAAATCTACTTGAGACTCTATCCTTTTAGCGCATGATATGCTTCATAATTGTTGCCCCAAAAAGAAGGAAATTCATATTATCAAAATTGATTTTATGAAGGCTTTTGATTGTGTAAGTTGGATTTTTGTCTTCAATTAAAATTAGGGTTTTGGGTCAAAGTGGTATCAATGGATTGACTATATCCTATTATCTTCCAAATCATCCACTCTTGTTAATGGTTCCCCCTTTCAACCCATCCACCGCCTAAAATAAGGTGATCATCTCTCCCCCATGATCTTCTAATTGTGGATGTTCTAAACAAAATGTTACTAGGAGTGACTCATCAGTGGATCCTTTAGAATTGAATCTAAAGAACGCACACGGGAATCAAAGCTAGGCTCACCACGAGCGAGCAACACGGCTTTACCATTTGACCTGCCCTAGAGGGGGAACTTAAGAATATTATATCCTCAAAATTTGTTACTGACACTCTTTTTTTTTTTTTTTTTGCAAAGCACGACATAAAGACATCTCCACTCTCAAATCCATTTTTTTTAATCTATTTGAGAATATCTTAGCCAATTTGTTTTACTGTGGTAAACTTCTCAACATGATTTCTATTTATGCAAAGCTCTTTTAACTGCTTTGAGTCCTCTTTTCCTTGCAAATATTTGAGTCCCTTCCTAAAAAAGGCTCTTTATCTAAAAGAGAATGGCAACCTCTTTTAGATAATTTCAGGGGGGGAAAAACTTTCCTTACAGAAATCAAACATCTCTCTATAGGAAGCAGAGTAGTTCTCATTAACTTGGTTCTATCATCTCTTCCTCTTTGTTGTATGTCATTCTTTAAGGTCCCCATATGAATGCTCAAGGCAATTAATGGACAATGTTAGATGTAATTTTCTATGGGGAGGAAGTGAAAAATTGCTAGAGGGGAAGCCTTGGTGAACTGGGAGTCGGTCTGCAAATCAAAAGTTGACTGTTAACGTTTCCTGCTTCATCATTTTCTAGACGGGGAGCTCAAGCAGAGAAGGAGCTTCCATTCTGCAGGCAATTGCAACGGAAAAGGGCATCGAAGCATTGATCGCCAGTGAAGAAGAAACAGTAGGAGGAAATTTCTGAAGAGTCTCTGTCATTTTCTTTTGTTTTTGTGAAAACAATAACCACTGTTGTTTTGGTTTTGTGATGAGGACTGTGTCCGTGAGCTCTTTATCAGTTTGTACGTGCTACTCTTTCTCTCAAGTGGACGATGGTACATTTTCTTACTTTATAATCATCAGTCACTTATGTGGTATCACTGAAGGACGACGAGGTCCTCTCTTCAGCCTATAGAATAAGTCCATTGTTGATTATTTGGCAAGACTGATAATGATAGTCCTCTACCTATAAATATACTTTTAAATAGGGCAGCTCGCCCTACTTTTATCTTTAAAAAAACCTAAAAGAAATTTTATATTTTCTTTGAAGAATGCCTAGACCTTCACTACTTACCAGCCTCGAATATCAAAATCTGTACTTTTTTTTAGTGTAAGTTCTATTTGGAATCTACATGTCTGATACCTCTCGGATCTTTTTTTTCCCTTTTTTAATACTGTTCTTTTATAGTGCATGAACATATAAATATATCTGTTTTACTAAATTTATGGATGAAATGAGGGGTGGAATTGTCAAATATTTTACCAAAAGTAATTTTGTTGATGCATTGGATGACAATAATTATGTTATCATATTATACTAGCACTATTGCACGTGCAACAGAAACTAAAACATAAATATTCTAATTTTTATATAAAGGGGTTTCTATTTCTAGCCCCATTGGTTTACTCAGCTTTACCAATAAACTCAACTACTATTGTTTGTATTCTTAAACCCAATTGTCTTTTTGTTTTTGTCTTTAAACCCAATTTCTAAAATACAGCA
>JBAKGM010000365.1:6029732-6051202 GCA_037177215.1 Asparagus racemosus | reverse complement strand
TTGATGTCTTCATTGAGCTCGTCTTGGATACGGATGAAGCTTGATTGGATCTTGACTTGAAAAGTGTAGCTTCACTCTGTTACTCTGCCAACCTCCATTTGATATGATCGTTATGGCGCAATTCATCCATCCTCCAACCTGTTGTTTGCCTAGGATGAATACAGAAACATAAACACTAGAAAAACAATATTAGTTATAAATTGTTTGTTAAAACATCATCACAACAAAGGAACTAACACTTCACATCGCGGGATGTCGATGCCTCTGGCTAGGCTAGTGGCAAGGGCAATGACGGCTCATTGTCTGAAGCGGTTGACTCTGTCAGGAAGTCAGCCAAGGCATGGGCCTTAATGGTCATCCTTGGCTCGAACTGTATGTCATGCTCGCTGAGCTCGACTGACTAGTTGACCATCCTCCCTGAAGTGGTGGGGTTGTCGAGCACCTTCTTTAGAGGTAGGCCCATCCGCACGACTATGGAGTGCACCTTGAACTAGGGGTGGAGCCTTCTGGCAGTAATAATGAGGGTGAATGAGGCATTCTCGATAGATTGTAATTGAGCTCAACCACCTTCAAGATCTGACTAACATAATAGATAGGCTTCTGGGCACTACCCTCCTCTCTCACTAAGATAGAACTGATGGCTTTAGGGGATATAGCTAAATAAAGATACAAGATCTCCCCTTCTCTAGGCTGACTTAGGAGAGGCTTGGTGCTCAGATACCTCTTAAGGTCTCTGAAGGCCTCATTTCACTCAGTCGTTTAGCTCTTGCTCTTCTTCAACTCCTTGCTCCCTCTTAAGGTCTTGAAGAAGGGGAGGCTCCTCTCAGCTGATTTTGAGAGGAAATGACCAAGTGCCGCTATCTTCCCGTTCAGTCTCTGGATGTCCTTTAGTGTGCAAGGCTCAAGTACCTGCTCTATGGCAGCTATCTTCCCAGGGTTGATCTCAATGCCTCTCTGAGTGATCATAAATATGAGGAATTTGCTTGATTGTACCCCAAAGGTACACTTGACCAGATTAAGCTTCATGTGGGGAAGGTCTCCTCGAGGTTTGACACATGTGACAACGCCAGCTTAGACTTGACAAGAATTTTGTCCACATAGGCCTCTACATAGTAGCCGATCTGGTGCTTGAAGATCTTATTGATCAGCCTCTAATAGGTGGCGCCTACATTCTTGAGACCGAAGGGCATCACCTTATAGCAATAAGTCCCCTGGTCAGTAATGAATGTGGTCTTCTCCTAGTTGTGCTCCGCCATAAGGATCTGGTCGTAGCCAGAGAAAGGGTCCATGAAGCTGAGCAGTTCATGGCCTGCGCTCTCGTCTACGAACTAGTTGATCCTAGGGAGGGGGTAGCTATCATTAGGGCAAGCTTTGTTGAGGTCGGTGAAGTTCACACATATCCTCCATCTACTGAGGGACTTCTTCTCCAGCACCACATTGGATAGCCACTCCGGGTAGTGCACTTCTCTAATGAAGCCTGCCTTAAGGAGTCGGTTGACTTCCGCGACGACCGACTTTTAGCTCTCGGGGTGGAGATTCCTTTTCTTTTGTCAAACCAGCTTATTGTTTTGGTTGACTGAGAGCTCATGGCTCACCACTTTGAGGGGGGGGAATCCCAGGAATGTCTTAGGGACCCCAAGCAAACACATTTGTATTCTTGAGTAAGAAGGCAATCAAAGATTCTCGTTGGGGTTCAACAAGGCTTGATATGATCTTGACCTTCTTCACTCCTTCTTGGTCGATCGGTATCTCATGAAGCTCCCCAATAGGGGTCGTCCTCTCTCGCTCTAGCGCTCTCTTTGTCTGGAGGCATGTCTTCTCAGTGAGAAAGGTCTCTAGTACTCCCTTCCCTTCATGGAGAGTAGATAACAGGATCTAGCCTCTTGCTGATCGCTCCTGGCGACTCTGACTCCCTCAGGAGTCGGGAACTTCATCATTTGGTGATAGGTGGAGGGAACATCCTGTAGGTTATTGAGGACAGTTCTTCACAAAATAACATTGTAAGCCAACTTGAGGTTCATCACCAGAAACTGGGTTTGAATGGTGGATTGATGAGGATATTCACCAACTGTGAGGAAGAGTGTGATTATTCCCTCTAGCAGGAGTGCATGTCTTGTAAATCCAATTAGTGGACCCCAGCAAGGCAGCAACTTGGACTTGTTAATGCCCATCTGTTGAACTTCCCATGTTGACCATAATTCTCTTAACTAGAAGCCATTAATTCTGGCCGAGATGATGATAGGGTTATCATGAGGTGTCTTAACGCCTCTCAAGTCTGAGTCGCTAAAGGAGATGGTATCTCCTATCCTCGGCTTCATGTCGCATTGGTGGACCTACGATGCTCTCTTAGCATACTTCTTCCAAGTGTTGTTCGACATTCCTCATGACGTGGGGCCTCCACTGATGGATAGAATGACCCCCCCTATGACTAGGCTTGGCAGGTCAAGGTGTCAACCTGCTGTTGAGGATGAGGTGACCAGGAGTGGGACCTCCCGTTGGACCCCTTTGGTGAGGGTTCTCTTCGATCTCTCTAGGAGACAAGCCTCCTCAGATATCTTCTCTGTATTAAATCCTCGATATCTCTCTGGAGGACTTGGTAATCATTAGTGAGAGGATCGTGATCTTGATGATATTGATAATACTGTCGAGTGTCTCGATTCTGAGGATCCGACTTCATGTGAGGAGGGGATGAGTTGAGATGCCCTTCCTTCTGGACCACGTAGAGGGCTCATGTAAGAGAGGTGTTAAGGGCCATGAGGACCGGCTTGGGTGCAGTCTCCTTCCTTCGGTCCCTCTTGTTAGTCCTGTTGGGTCTAGTGGTCGGCTCTGGGGGGATCCCTTGTTGACTCGTTCCTTAGCAATGGGTTGACTCCTGCTGTCTACCCAACTGTTGGTGGTGCTACTGCTACTACTAGTGCTGCTGGCACTATTGGTACCACTGAGACTACTGGTGGTGCTGGCGTAGCTGCTATGACTACTGTGGCTACTGCTGCTTCCACCGCTCTAGCTGCCTTCTTGTAGGCTTGAGCATCTTCCACGTCCATGTGTCCATGAGCCTTGGCCATCAGCTGTTCATAGCTGGTGCATCGCTTCTTGGTGAGTGCGTCGGTCAGCTCTTTGTTCTCTTGGCCGACCATGATAGCGGACATGGTGACTGCACTCCCAGGGTCATCAACTTTTAACCTCTTAGCTTAGAACCTGTTGATGTAACCTCTGCGGCTCTCTCTAGGCTCTTGCCTTATTTGGATTAGCACATGCGGAGGTAGCTTCTGCTTGGTGTCAGCCAGGAAGTGATGTACAAACTTCTAGCTGAGTTGCTCGAAGATGTTGATAAACTTCTTCTCTACAGAGTTCCACCATAGCTTGGTGCTTCCTGACAGAGTTATGGAGAAGCACCTGCAAATGATCGGGTCTGATGCCTACAGCATAGTCATCATGTCATAATAACTCTAGGCATGCTCAAATGGATCTCCTTCCCACTTGTACTTATCCATCTGCAACATCTTGAACTTCTCACATGGGGCGTTCATGATCTTGTCAGAGAGGGGAGTGTTCCCCCCAATGGCTTCAGCGATAGGTCAGAAATTCTAATCATAACCCGGCACCATGTTAGTGGCTGTCGGGCTTGGGGCGGCATGATGATGACAAAGGCCTCGCGACGCTTCCCCCTATAGGGTGCTCTCGGTCGTCATGACTAGGGCTTGGGCTCTCTGCTGTGGCTTCCACATATTGTGGGTAGTGTCTAGGGTGATCCGTGAAGCGAGCTTGCGAGGTAGGGGTGACACATACTCGTTGTGGCCTCTTTGCTGTCCTGCCGGTGTGGCTTGCATGGGCAAAGGAGAGGCCATAGGCTACCTCGATGGTTAAGGAAGGATCTCTGGGGGCTGACCTATCAAAGGTGGAGGAGTAGCTAATGAAGAAGGCTACTGAGGAGGAAGTCGGTTGAGAAGTTCACCGGTGAACGCTGCGAATTGCTGTTGGAAAGACTAAGAGATACGCTGAGCTGATTCTTCCAATTAGGCCTAAGTGACGTAGGCCGCCTATGGTACTTTAGGAAGAAGGTGATCAGACTGGTCAGGATCATCAAAACCAGGCATCTTTCTTTAAAGAAGATAGAAGGTCAACGGTGTGCGCCAAACTGTTGATGACAGTTATCAAACAACAGGTTAGTCTATGGATTAGGAGAGTGTTAAGGTTCTCAAACTCCTTCGGATGATTGGTCTAAGAGAGACTGTTCATCCCTGCACATGAATATCTCGTATAAGAGCTGAGTTTTCTGGTGGTTCCTCCGACGATCAACTTAGTATTTTTAGCTTGAGTCGAGAAGTAAATTTAATAGTGTAAGAGTTTTAGGGCAGAGAGATTGCTTACCCTAAGCAATGACAATATCTTCCTTTTATAGTAGATCTGAAGGGTCAAATCGGTAACTTCAGCCGAGTCTAACCAGGCGGCAAAGTCATCATCTATTTTATAGGTGTCGGTTGCAGAGGGGGGTGAGTCACCCGGGCGTTAAATGTGAGGGTGACGGAAAGTGCATAGCACCGACAAGGTCCGATGTGTCATAAAGGCTAAGAGGGCTAGGATAATGATGATTTCTGACTGTGTATTTAATATTAGGTTAGTTGGCTGGTGAGGGTTTTGAGGTAACCGCCGCCTCTTTGACTCGCCTGGGTGAGGACCGACAATCACCACATTTTCACTCAGTTACGCGAGTTGTCAGTCGGTCGAGTCAGCCATGAAAGTGGTCGGTTGATTGGGTTGGCTACGAGAGTGGGCGGTTAATGGTAGTTGATCGGTTGTGAAGGGCACTTTGACTCGGCCATGCCAGTCGGCTATGAGAGTAGCCTATCGTTTTGGTTCTAGACTTGTCTGATTAGAAGAGGAGCGAGACGTGTCAGTCTTCTTAGGAGGATTAACACTTAGTGATTTTTTGAGGGTCATAACAGGTTTTGAGTAGATATTATTTTATGTAATTTTGGATTAATTTTGGGCCATTTAGAGTAGTTTGGTTAAGGGTTGCCCACATTTTTAGTTTGGATTGCGAGCTGGAGAGCTCCAATAGTGATTTTGGATATACTTAGTTATCTGATGTGAAGCTTAATGGAATGTATTCCCCATGGTAGTAAAAACCTTTAGTTGAAGTTGATTTTTAATTTGTTTTTAAATTGAGAAAGTTATAGGTAAACAAAATGCTTTGAAACTCACATATTTTAGACCGAGTGTATGTTCTTGACCTCTCTAGCGCATGCGCTCAGTAAGATATCTGAGAGCATTTTGATTTACAATATTTGAGCGCATTATAACACCTAGTGACATCGAGATCAGAAACGCGATTTCCATTATCAATTTTTTGATGATGAGAGATTATATGGAATCGTTTATCTATTAGATTTTACGTGGACATGTTGTAAGGTTTTGAGTAGATATTATTTTCATTATCGAGTTTAAGTCAAAAGCAGCCAAACCCTTAGTCAACCTGTTAAGCCTTATAAAATGCCCAGGTAAACCTAGAGATCAAAATTTTTAGATCTCTGACACCATTATGAGCCAATGAAGCTAAGAGGTGGAAGAAGAGAGTATTACACTCTATTTGTCGGCTTCAAAATCTCTTTTTTGGTAGAAATACTTTTTGGCAAGCACTAACTTGCTATCTCTTCACCTTTGACTCCTTTATACGTTTAAGCTCTTTATATTTAATCTATCCTCATAATATGTGTTCTTCTTTAGATATATAATTTTGTTCATATCGGTATTTGGATGTTTATGACTTGTGCATAAGAGAACTCACCTCAACACTCTATAAATTGCTATAGATCTGTGAAATTTAGTGAATCACATTTTATTTGTTAATTGATGCTGATGATTTTGTGTAGTTCGTTTAGTGTGAAAATAGTGAGTTTTATGATGTTTTGACAAGTTGTTTTAAAACCCTAGATTGTAAAAATCTTGGTTTTACAAGACCATGATCCATGACACAATTATTATGCATGATAGATTCATGAGTTTTTCAAAAAGTGGCTCTCTGTTGTCTTAAATTCTAATGCACGGTTCAAAGCATGAGACATTTGGGTAATAAATTAGACGTATGGGAAAAATTTTAGGTGCCTAAAAACATGCACCTCCTGTATTTTGTGTTTTATGAGTCGTTTTACTCTGTAACTTTCAAGTACAACTTCTTTAACGTTGAAACTTTACGAACACTTTTATTACTGAGTGTTGAAAGTGTTCAAATGCTTATTTGATAATTTTGACTTTTCACTTTCAAATTTATCATGTTGAACCATAAATTTGATAAAATATGATTCTTGAATTAGAATCTTTAGCCCAAACTCTATCGGAGTTGTTACTAATATGAAAATGGTGTTTGCAGTAATGTGGGCAATATGCTATGATGATTCTTGTGATAACAGTTCAACTGTGCATAAATTATACCGGTATCCTTTTGGATTACACATGCAATCCACAGGAATTAGGAGTTTAAACATTAGATGTTTGTCTTGATTAACATGTAAGCTTTAAGCTAAGATGGTTGTGGGTGCATGAGTTGTCACCTTTGTTGCCTCCAGGTTTCTGGATAATATACGTTGAGAATAGATAGCATCATCAGGTAGTTAACTTCTAATTTTTTAAACTCAAAATTTTCATATTCTTTGTTAGGTATTGAGTGATGATGTATAGAGTGTGAGTGTAAGGATTTACAACCTCTAGGCATTTGTGTTTGAACTTCCCACTCAATATTTAGTCGTGAAATATATAAAAGCTGAGATTAGACAACATAATGTGTAATCACCTTAAAATGATTAGATATGAAAACATTAGGTTTCCAAATAAGGAAATAAATAATAGTTTTGCTTTTTAAGGTGTCATATTTATTTTAGCTATTTTGATGAGTTTACTAGAAGTCCATTAGATTTCTGAATTCTGATTTTTTTCGTCCGCCTTAAATTGATAAAATTATAATTTAATCTTAATAATGCTTTATTAACTAAAGCATGCAACGAATTGTGATATGCCTTGCACATGCTAGTATGATATGCATGAGATGAAATAGGTTGCTCACATTGTATTGATTTATATCTGTATATTAGTAAAATAGAGATGTCTTATGCTTTGAGCTACGAGCTTTGAGCTATGAGCTTTGAAATTTTCCTTTTGAGAAATACATCAAGTGAGGATACTTTGGCAAATTTATTTTTGTTCGTATCTACTCAGTCATGTACTATCTTTTCGTAATCATATTAGTCGTTGGTATTATCTCATTGGATCATTGATGAATATATCCTATTGAGCTATTTTTTTCATTTGATTTTAATTGTATAGTGAATTGTATTTCTTTCACTATTCTATCCTTTAGATCCTATCCTTAGTAGTATTTGCTAATATGTGCTCAGACATATTTATTGTTTTTGTTTTCGTTCTTTTCTTACCCTTTTTAGGAGGTTGGTGCATTTAATAGTAGAGAGTTGGTTGAGTCGAGATCAATGGATTAACAAGTATACATTGAAACTTAATTTAGTTGAGGAAAATTAAAACTTTAAATTAGTTTTTGATGAATTTTTTTTATAAATTATTTTTGTGAACTAATTCTCAAAAACATTTTTTGAAAAATAAGTGGATAAAAGCCTTAAGCATATCATTGGAATGTCATAATTGTCAAAGTTGTGTGTTGCCAAAACAATCACGTGTTGTTGAGAGAAGCCAATGTTCAAAGCTGTCTAAACCTAATTTACTAAAGCTTGCCTAGAGCCAAGGTTCAAAACCGTTTAGACCTTTTTTTAGAAAATGATGCAAATTGGACATTTCAAATAATTTCTTGAGAGAAGATTTGTTTTTGAGAAAATGAAATTTTATCAAACCAAGGTTTCGAAGTGAACTTGTTCAATTTGATAGTTTGAAAACTTATGAAAATTTTGAGAAAGTTTTGAAAAAAGTGTGTATTAACATTATTATTACGATGACCACACAACTTGTCATGTCCTATGTCTTTGAAACACCTGATGGGCACGTGACTAGGCTAGGCAACATATAGATTGCTACCCATAAGTATATACTTAAGCTTATAAGGGGGATCTGTGCATACTTCTCATCCACCATACTCAAAACAATATCACATAATCATACATAAAACAAATACAAGAACATTGATATATGGTAGAAGCAGTTATACAGCATAGATACAAAACTTAAGATACTCAATAAATACCAACAAGTCTCACAAATAGCAAATAACATAAAAGATATCATAAGTCTAATATCAATATTATCATCATATAATAGAGAACAACTAGGATGCATGGCCACACAAGTTTGAATCAACAACTGTAATATTTACATATGTTAGAGTCACTACAAAACAACATAACGATAAATATAAACAACAAGGTCTGGTAGCAAGAAAGCTAAAACAGAACTGAATAAACAAATAGACAAGCTAGTTGATAGATCTCCATCTATTGAAGATCACTAGACTCCAAGGTGACCTGAAAGCATGGGTGGAAGGTCCTGGTTGGCCACTGGTATGTAAACCAGGATGGTTAGAAAGCTGTTTAGCAAGTGGTAAATTAAAGAAGTGGCTTGTGCACATGTAACATGTATCAAGAATGTATGATTGGTTTAAACATAAGAAATACTACATAGCAATATCATTTTACTTACGTTTATGAAAAGGACGTGCATCTCAAAATCCAAAATATGGAAAAGATAAAAGTAGATAACCAGAATAAAATCATCGCAGAGATATCAACGAGAGTGCACTAACTCCTAGAGGATGATGCAGAGATAGCATGTGCATCTAACTATTCTCAACTTTTACTTAATCATATTGGGGAAAGCTCTCACGGGATAATGTATGTTTAGTGTACCCATTGGGAGCACTACTTGGATTCTTACTTTATGGTTTATGTGCATAGACTTAGCTAGCACTAGCGCTCAAACACAACCTTGGGCCACACATTATCATAACATGTCCAAATCTCTCCCTTTAATTAAACCACATGAATATTTTCATTACCTGGTTATACATGATATATTCGTCGAATCACTCAATCCATAGAGAACATTCATCTCATGGGTAACTTCGACTAGGTTTCCAAGTTAATGAAACATGTCTGTCAAATATCAAAGCAAGTCATCATGATTTGATACATGCAGATGTTTAAGCTCTTTATTGGTGTATCATGTTTTATACTTGATCAAGTTTTTGTTGATAGAGAATCATGAGCCTCCACTCACAGTCGTAATGTATCCCAAGCATAGAACTTTCCTGATTTCAAATAGAGAACAGTCTTGATTTATGCCATGAGGGACACACCCGATATCCTAATATAAGCAATCATCATTATCATCATTATGTATATATCACATTATGATGCCTAATCATGCATACCCTAGGGCCAAGTCTCTTAATAATATACCAAGCAAACAAAAGGTTCAAGGTATAGCCTAGGCCAACATGCAAAATTTTTGTGAATTCTAGGTCATGACATAGCATAACATAACACGTAAAGAGCATCCGATAACACTATGTAATAACATAGCACAATAAGCCTTACTTGCATACTTAAACATGGTTATATCATGAGTTCAATAAAATGATCATAATAAGAAATTATAACCAAATTACTAATTTATCATCCACTACATCTCAAGATGGCAAGAACAAGATTAATTGTATAATTAATATCATAATCCATGAAAGAAATCCAAGGACTCATGCAAAACAATCCCAAACAAATAAATTTCTTAAAATCAAAAGAATTTATTTTCTTGTGCTGAGCTCGTACACCCAAGAGTTGAGTGCTTGCACTCACCCCGATGCCATGTCAACCAAGTTCTAATAGTAGATTGATAAAAACCCAAAACAAAAATCATCTTCGAGAAACCTACTTGAGAGCATGCGCTTATTGTTTGGGCATGTGCACTCAAATATTGTAAAACAAATTGTTCTTAGGGATTACATTAAGCATGTATGCTTGTCAGGTTGAGCACATGTGCTAGTGTCGTAATCTGTGATTCCCAAAATATTTTCAATCAAAAACTTTCTCGATTCAAAACCAAATAATAAAACCAACTGCTACCCAAGTTTAATTTTTATTTTAAAATATTAAGTATTCACCAATCCATCATTAGAGCTCGAGGGCTCGCAATCCAATCCAAAAATTAGGACAACTCCTTATCCAAACTACTCATTTCCATCCAAAAATATCATAAGAGTGTAGAGATCTCATAACACACAAAACCCATGAAAATTACCTCAAAACATAGATTAAAGCCTCTATCTTATAAAGGTATAATTTATCTACAACAATGGGTCATTATCCTTGAAAGAAATTGTGGCTTGAGATCCAGCTCTTAGAGAGATGCTCCCCTTGATCAAAACCCATGAATTTAAAAGCAATCAAAATCAAAGTTTACTTGGTTGAAGAGAAAGAGAAATTCAAGATCTAAAAGGCAAATAAATTGAAATTTTGAAATAACAAGTTTAGCAAGTAAAAACACATACCTTGGGGAGTAGATCTTTCTTCTCTTAGCCTCCAAGCTCTCCAAAATCTTAGCTCTAATCTTTTGAGTGAGAGAAAATAGGGCATTTATATGTAGGATTATGAAATGGTTTGTGCGTTAATGGATCCAACCCAATAAGCTAATA
Source organism: Asparagus racemosus (assembly GCA_037177215.1). Lineage (NCBI taxonomy): Eukaryota > Viridiplantae > Streptophyta > Magnoliopsida > Asparagales > Asparagaceae > Asparagus > Asparagus racemosus. The sequence goes on along the minus strand of JBAKGM010000365.1, from coordinate 6,040,557 downwards.
TGCCATAAAGCCTATTATCTCTCTTAAAACCCAAATCATTATGAAAATCAATAAAATAACTTTAAAACTCAAAACTTAATTTTTAATGAAAGATAAAAAGTAACAATTGTGATTTTCCACTTGGATAAAAATTGCAACACGTGTAAAAAAAATCTAGGATTCACAAAATCGATGGTTCAAATTTATCTGATCAAAATCTACGATCAAAATTGATCAGGAGTGGGGTAGGGTCCTTACACCACTCCAACGAAATCATCAACTGTCAAATGCTAAATTGAGGTATATTTTGATTCTTTAATTCCTAGTGTTTTCAATTAGTGCAAAATCTCTCATTTTCGTATCTTCTGCACATATTCTATCTTTGAGCTTACAACACAACCAAATCACATCCAATATCACATGAGAATATACACATATGAAATGAAGGAGCATGAATAAATATAAAAGATAATTAGACTTCCTCTTTACATGGACACTAGAAGAAAGCCGACCTGATAAAAGGAAAGTAAGTATTCAAACACGACACAACATGACAAGGACAAGGAAATATAAAGAGTTATTACAGAAACTAGAAGTAAGCTATCTTGGATAACTATCCAGAGGCTAGACAAGAAGTTGTCCTCCAAAGAAGTACCGTGAGTACTTAGTTAGCATAAAAACATGCAACTTGCAAGACTACAACTACCAAGTGTAGTATTTAAGATATCGAACACACAAGAAATGTGTGTGTTTGAAAATTCTAAAATTGGTCCTAGAAGAATATGGACAAAGATGAGTGAAATAAAATGTGTAGAGATGTAGAGATGAAATTGTCCAAAAACAAAAAAAAAGGAAAAAAACCTAAAGCAAGAGGGAAGAAAGAGAGGAGGAAAAAGGAAAACAAAGAGGAAACTAAAAATAAAATAAAATAAAAAATAGAAATAAGAAATGAGAAGGAATTGGGAAGAAGAGAAAATTAACAAAAAAATCAAGAAGAGGGAAATCGAGAGAGAGAGAGAGAGAGAGAGAGAGAGAGAGAGAGAGAGAGAGAGAAATCAAACCAAGATAGATTGAGGAGAAATGAGTAGAGAAGTTTGGAATATAGAATTGAATCCACTAGTTACTTTCAATAGATTTATGAACTACTCTCTTTTTATCATATTTTATTTTAGATTTACTAAGCATAGGTTATCAAACCACTTAACGAAAGCATAATCTATTAACTTATCATCCAAGCAAAAATTTCCATTCATGAAGAGAACAAGCAACTAGGCAATAATCCTAGAAATGAATAAGGATAACCTAAAAACCACTCAAGAAAAGCAAAAATTATCAAATCTTTTTTCTATCAATTAATTCTCTAGTTGTTTTATCCTAAACATGAGCAATTTAAGCATAAAGAGAGCAATCCATTAACCATAAAAGAAATTAAACTAGTTTCATACAATCCTAGCTTTTATATAAGAATTGGTTACTCATATTAAAAAACAAAGAAATAAAAGCAATAAAATAAAATTTACACTAATAAGTATAAAAGAACAAGTCTAAACTATAAGTAATAAAATAAAGAAATAGAAAATCAAAGCAATAAAGAGCAAGAAGATAAATCTACCCTATACAACGTGAAGAAAAGTTACACTACAACCATGAAATATATCTAATCTACCAAACATAAAATAAAAATAAGAAAATAAAATCCTAAAATGTATAATTCTAAAATAAGAAAATAAAATAGTAAAATAAAAACTTACATTATAAGGGATTGGCCACATAAAAGCAAATCTTCATCTTCATCATCAAAGAAGAAGAAAAGAAAATTTAAAAGGAGGAATTTTTATTTATTTATCGCAAATAAAAAGTTTATAAATTTTGAAAGGTCTTCTCAATTAAGAGTAACGGTCTTGTTCAAGTGGAGTTTACAAAATTTTTCACACTCCAAATCCCTCACTCTTGACCCCTATTTATAGCCTACTGCAATTAACAAGAGCCCTTGGATTTATCTTGAGCTTCAAGAAATAAATCTCAGTCATTTACTGTTCAGTTATGATTTTGTTAGAAACTAATTGATAAGGCAATCAATTGGTCAATCGATTAGTTGATCGATTGATTCCTAACATATTTTGATTCTCTTGTTGACTTGTTGACCATATTTTTTCTTTATTTTTTTGGGCCTTGTGGGCCCTCCTTGGCTTCATCTATGGTTTCAATAAAAGGTTAAAAAATGATGAAGTTTGAGTTCTTTTGGATTCTTATTCCTCAATCCTTCATTATCTACAAATTAAGATAAAAACACTATATTGGCAGATATTTGATTTAAAATAAGATAGATAATGAGGGTATAAAAGTGTAATAACATGTGCTGATTAAATACTCCAATTCCTAAACTTTTGCTAGGCCTCTAGCAAATAAAGAAAATGAAAAGGAAAGAAAAAAAACTCCTAACTCACATTCGCAGGAATTGCGATTATACTTAGCACATACAACAAGCCTTTAAGCCCCTAGGTTACCTTAGAGGACGAGTTGTAGTCTCGTGAGAGTTTGCAATGAATATACCCACAAAATTCAGACAACTTACCATTTGAAGAAGTCAATATAGAATTAATTCACTTGATAAGTTAAGACAATCTAATTGGAGTTAGTTTATACTTAAGAAAATAATTTTATGTATAACTCCAAAGAAAATTTCTTAGAAAATCCATTCATTATAGTTCTACAAAATTAAGTCTAACTAAGAAATTTATCCGAAATTCTAAAAGGAACATGTTAACTCTATGTTTCAAATAATTCTCAAGCCTCTTGATCATATATATATATTGACTTCAATATATATATATATATATATATATATATATAGAGAGAGAGAGAGAGAGAGAGAGAAATGGGTATGCTTTGTACTTGGTACTTGGTAGGTGAGGTGTATCAATCACATCCACTCCTCAAATGGGGGACCACAAGCACATGGGTTGGAGAGTGGATGTGATTGATACACCTCACTACCAAGCACCAAAAGTAGTGCTTGGTACCAAGCATACCCATATTTCTCAATACATATAGTAGCCTCAATTTTTATGTTGTATGTTTTTTAATAAATCCAAAATTCTAAAATTGCCCTACATCCCTAAATGTTACTAGCTTTCTCTCTTCTTCATTTCACAAAACCAAAGAGCCAATCCTCAAAACCTAAAGAGACGATCCCCAAAATCTAAGAGCTGATCCTCAAGACTCAAATCCATCTCCTCTCCCTTTTCTCTTTCTCCTCCAAGTCCCACCACTCCTAGCTTGAGTTGCAACTCATCAATTCTTCACCATCTCCTCCTCCGACGAACCTAACTACACTCTAGTACTTTTTCGCCCCTTATCGAGTACTGACCGTCTCATCTTCAACATCATCATCTGCTCTCTTGCTCAAAATATTGCTCACATGCTCTCTCAACCTCTCCTCTCAATAAGCGTTGCTTGCTTAATCGAATTGTCAATGAAACTAAGTTGAATTCGGTCACTACGACGCATGACCATGTGACAAACTTTGGGTTTTTGGGTTCAAATATGTTCATAATTTTTTTCCACAAGTATCTAATTTTGGTGACGAGGTTGATGCATGAAAAATGTTTGATAGAATGACAAAGATGGATGTCATTATTTGGAAAACAACGATTAGCGGTTATACGAGGTTGGGGTTTGTTGAGGAGGCGATGCATGTGTTTGATGAAATGTCCAAGAGCAATTTTGTTTTGTAGAATGTGATGATTGCGGTTTATGTATAGGAAGAATGTCCGAGAGTGAGTGAAGTAGAACTTTTTCCTGAAATATGTCTGAAAGGATTGTATTGTTTAGCTATTTAATGCGAATCTCATATGCCCTTTGAAAATTCTATTTTGTTATAATGTATATGGATCTATATAAGTGTTTTGGCCATGTGGCCATTGGGTGTATTGCATTTTGTGAAGGATTCCATAATTTTATGATTTTTTTAATAGTGACTTCATTTGTATGTGTTTCTGTGTGCATTTGTGTTAACTTGTAATTATATATAATGAAATTAAGAGCTACATTTCTAATATAAAGAGCTATACAATTGTATAAGGAGCTATATTTTTCAAATAATGAGCTACGCTTTGGCATAAGGTGTTATACTTTACTCAGATATTGTATAAATGAGAGTGAATCTATCAGTTATAAAGAATTGAACAAACAACAAACTATATTCATGGTCACCCACTTTCATTGATCAATAAATTACTGATTTGATTTATTTTTTTATATTTTTAGAGAAAATAAAGAGCTATACTTTAGCAATAACGATCTATACTTCTTCTATAAAGAGCTATATAATTGTATAAGGAGCTACACTTTGCAAATAAGGTGCTACATTTTGGCATAAAATGCTACATTTTGCTCAGACATTGTATAAACAAGACTAAACTTGTCAGTTATAAATTATTGAACAAACAAGTATGTACATGGTCACCATTTTATTGATAAAAAAATTACTAACTCAATTTATTTTCTGTATTTTCAGAGATAATAAAGAGCTATAATTTAGCCATAAAGAGGTATACATTTGTATAACGAGCTACACTTTGCAAATAAAATACTACGCTTTGGCATAAAGTGTTATACTTTTCTCAGACATTATATAAGTGAGAGTGAATCTTTCAGTTATAAAGAATTGAACAAACAACAAACTATATACACAGCCACCCATTTTTATGAATAAAAAAAATTCCTGACTTGATTTATTTTCTATTTTTTTAGAGAAAATAAAGAGTTATACTTTAGCAATAAAGAGTTATAATTCTTCAATAAAAGGCTATACAATTGTATAAGGAGCTATACTTTGCAAATAAGATGCAAATAAGATGCTACGCTTTGGCATAAAGTGCTACATTTTACTCAGATATTGTATAAACGAGAGTGTACCTGTCAGTTATAAAGAATTGAACGAACAACTATATACATGATCTTCCATTTTCATTGATCAAAAAATTACTGGCTCAATTTATTTTTTGCATTTTCATAGACAATAAAGTGCTATAATTTAGCCATAAAAAGCTACACTTCTACTATAGAGAGCTATATAATTGTATAAGAAGCTACACTTTGCAAATAAGGTGTTACACTTTGGCATATAAAGTGCTACACTTTGATCAAACTTCAAAATATATAAATGCTAAGTCATTTTCCATTGATCAACCACCACAATATGTGCACGCTAGCCCATTTTTATTCATCAAACACTATAATATGTACATGCTAACAAATTTTCATTCATCAAACACCACAATATGTACATGTACATGTAAATGTGCCAATAGAAGTTCAAATAAAGCACAAAATATTCCCAAAATGAACCAAAAATTTGCATAATAGTAGAATTTCCAACTAAATCACCACAATATCAACCTCGCTTAAAGATATACAACATCAAGCAAAAAAAATTGTTCGTAGCATGTTTGTTGATCCTTCTGATTGATCCTTTGAGGTAATCTCATCATCGTACTTGGCTCTGAGTAGTTCATAATGGTTTTGATAGATAGATATAATATTTCCCTTAACAATGGAATATATGCATTCCATTATGACAATGTCGTAGCCTAAACTCCTGCACACACAAATGATGTTTAATCTAGATTTGTTGTATAATTATTCATAAAAGTTACAAAAAACCATGAAGAATTCAAGGTCAAAAACCAATTCTGTAAGAAGAAAACTGCTCCACTATTCATCAGTTATGGTTGTGCGCTATGAACATTTCTTATTTGGTCACCTTCCTTTGATATTTCATCAAGCGACTTGTGGGCGATGTGGAAAACAAATGTAAAATAACATAGAGACATTAATCAAGCATCAATATTTAATTATTTTGCATTCTTTTGATAGAATCAATCCTTTTTAGATCGACATACTTGGTGATTGCACATCATATCCGCAATCCTTCAGCAAAGGAAGAATACCAAGACAAATAATATATGATGATGTTGAATTAAAGGGCGGTGGTAAGTGACAGGGGAAGAGATCTTGCAGTAGTAGAGGAAGTCTAGCTCTTGTGGAGTTTTCCGGTGCCGAAGTGCGGGAGGAGGCGGAGGGGTTGACGGTGGGAAGTTATTTGGTTTGGTAGAGGAAGCGAACAAGGGACTCATAATGATGAACTCTGATTGGGGTTTTCTAGTGGAGCCATGCTTGCAGTTGAAGAAGGCGGAGATTGAGGAAGAGGAGGAGTAAGGAGGTGGCTGTGGGGTTAGCGTCTGGAGAACTCCGGTTAGGGATTTGGGGAGAGCGATTTATTTAGAGAGAAGTGAGAAGGGTATTTTGGGAATTTAAAATTATTTAATGAAATACAGTATAACAAAAAATTGTATACGAAGAAGTGGGTTTAATAATAAGTCACTTGATGTATTGTGGGTTTAAGGGTGATTCTAGACGTGATTGGGTTTTCAAATCAGTCACAGTAAAACTTTGGGTTAAAAAGTAAAAACCCGCATATAAAAACATCGGGTGAAAATTACAAATTCACGTGCATAGTAGGTACTAATGTGCTAGCTTTAAATAATTTTGGATATATAAATGTTGCCAAAAAAGAATGAGGGTATAATAAATGCCAAGTAAATGAAACTACGTGATATTCTAGTGCTATGAGGCCAAATGGACTTAAAACCATGGTTAACTTGCAAGCTCCTCTGGGTAGACCAAAAGAGGCCCACCTAAGCCCACTTATACCGTCCATATTCCTGCCACATCATCAGAAAAACTTCAGCTCGGTGATGGGTTTTACTTAGTAACCCCTTTTTTCAGCCGCCAGAATTCGATTCCCTCGTGCGCGGGAACAACGCACGACGCACCAAACCTTCATCTTCAAGAAATCTTTTTTTCCTTTCTCTCTCTCTCTTGAGTATCCAAAATATAACACAAAGCAAAAGCAAGAATAAAGCTCAAAAAAAAAAAAAAAAAAAAAAAAAAAAAAAAAAAAAAAAAAAAATTCCCTCTCATCAAGAAAGCAATCCCTTCTCTCCTTCAATCCACTTTCCCAAAACCAAAAGAAAAGAATCCAAACCCCAAAACCATGAAAAAATCATGAGCTCCTCTCCTCCAAGATCCATCCGAAAACTCGCCGTCGAGATCATCGACGCCCGGGATCTTCTCCCTAAAGACGGCCAGGGAACCTCTAGTCCCTACGTGGTCGTCGAATTCGACGGCCAGCGCAAGCGAACCCGCACGCAAGCCCGAACCCTCAACCCTCAATGGAACGAGCGGCTCGAATTCATCGTCTCGGATCCATCGATCATGGAAGCCGAAGAACTCGATGTCGAGCTCTTCAACGACAAACGCCTCGGCTCAAGCGCCGGTGGAGCGAGGAAGAACCATTTTCTCGGTAGAGTCAAGATCTACGGGTCGCAGTTTGCACGGCAAGGGGAGGAGGGGTTGATCTATTTCCCGTTGGAGAAGCGGGGCCTGCTCAGCTGGGTCCGCGGAGAGATCGGAATGAAGGTGTATTATTATGATGAGCCCGTCGAGGAGAAGAAACCGGATGAGCCGCCCCCGGCGGAGGAGAAGAAGCCAGAGCAGGCTCCACCGCCTCTGGATGCGCCACTGCCACCAGACATTCCAGCTCCGACGGATGCAGCAGTCGAGACGCAGACACAGTTGCCGCCGCCAGTCTGCGTCGTCGTTGAGGAAACTCCTCCGCCGCCACCAGCAGCCTCAGTCGTCGAGATGGCGCCACCTCAGCGGCAACCGGAGGATCCGCCTCATCACCATCACCATCCTCCACCTCCACCTGAGGGGTATCCGCCGGAAGTAAGAAAGATGCAAACATCATATGAATCAATAAGCCGGCCAGCCCCAGCCCGACCCGCCCGAACAATTTCTGGCCGGTTCACCGGTACATCAATCAGTGACCCCGTCGAACGAGTCCAGACCACCTACAACCTTGTCGAGCCGATGCAGTACCTCTTCGTCCGCATCGTGAAAGCCCGAAACATCCGGAAATCGGAAAACCCCTATATCAAGCTCCGATCCGGTCCCCAGGTGATGCGGTCCCGACCAGCCCGCGATGGATCCGGTCATCCTGAATGGAACCAGGTCTTCGCATTCAACCAGGCCAAACCCGAATCCACACTCGAGGTCTCGATTTGGGACGGCGGCCCAAACGAATTGTTCCTCGGCGGCGTCTGCTTCGATCTCTCTGAAGTCCCCGTCCGAGAACAACCGGATGGTCCTCTGGCCCCACAGTGGTATCGGCTCGAAGGAGGTGATGACGTCATCGGCGATTTAATGGTGGCTGTCTGGTTTGGTACGCAATCCGACGATTCGTTCCCGGAATCAATAAACTCGGATGCACCGTACGTGAGCTACACTCGATCAAAAGTGTACCAATCGCCGAAGTTATGGTATCTCCGAGCATCAATCATCGAAGCGCAGGACCTGCACATTCCAGCAATGCCGCCAGGGGCTCCTGTGGATGTACGTGTTAAAATTCAGTTAGGGTTTCAGTCGTCGAGGACGAGGAGAGCGGCGGTGACCAGCAGCAACTCGACGTTTTCATGGTTTGAGGATTTGATGTTCGTCGTCTCCGAACCGTTGGACGATGAGCTGGTTCTTTTGGTCGAGGACCGGTCGATGAAGGAACCGGCCCTTGTCGGTCATGTGCTGGTGCCGGTCAACGCCGTCGACCAGCGGTTGGATGAGAGGCAGATGATAACTTCAAAATGGTTCAATTTAGAAGGCGGCCCCGGAGGCCGTGGGCCCCCTAGTTATACCGGTAGGGTCCACTTGAGGTTGTGCTTGGAAGGTGGTTATCACGTGCTGGACGAGGCGGCGCACGTGTGCAGCGATTTCAGGCCGACGGCGAAACAACTATGGAAACCCTCAATCGGAGTTCTCGAGCTCGGCATTTTAAGCGCACGTGCGCTTTTGCCGATGAAGACTAAAGGTGGGGCCAAGGGGTCCACAGACGCATACTGCGTGGCAAAGTACGGCAAGAAGTGGGTTCGGACGAGGACCATCACTGACAATTTTGATCCGAAGTGGAACGAGCAGTACACTTGGCAGGTGTACGACCCGTGCACGGTGCTGACCATCGGGGTGTTTGACAACTGGCGGATGTTCGCCGACCTGGCGGGGGAAGACCGGCCAGATTATCGGATAGGAAAAGTCCGGATCCGGGTCTCGACGCTCGAGAGCAATCGGGTCTATACGAACTCGTACCCGCTTTTGGTTCTTCTCCGGACGGGGGTCAAGAAGATGGGAGAGATTCAGGTGGCGGTAAGGTTCGTGTGTCCGGCATTGTTACCCGACACGTGCGCGATATATTCTCAGCCGATGCTGCCGAGGATGCATTACCTCCGACCGATAGGTGTCGCTCAGCAGGAGATTCTGCGTTGCGCTGCGATCAAAATGGTGGCTGGATGGCTCTCACGGTCGGAGCCACCATTAGGGCCGGAGGTTGTCCGATACATGCTCGATGCCGACTCACACACATGGAGCATGCGTCGGAGCAAAGCGAATTGGTTCCGAATCATGGGTGTGCTAGCTTGGGCCGTCGGCCTCGCCCGCTGGCTCGGTGACATCCGTCGGTGGCGGAATCCGGTCACGACAGTCTTAGTCCATGTATTGTACCTGGTCTTGGTTTGGTACCCAGAACTTGTGGTGCCCACGGCGTCATTGTATGTCTTCTTGATCGGTGCGTGGTACTACCGGTTCCGACCAAGGGTACCGTCGGGGATGGACATGAGACTGTCACAGGCCGACACGGTGGACCCCGATGAGCTCGACGAGGAGTTTGACTCTCTCCCGAGCACGAAGCCTCACGAGGTTATAAGGGCGAGGTACGACCGGCTGAGGATACTTGCGGGAAGAGTGCAGACAGTGATGGGGGATTTCGCGGCACAGGGGGAGAGGGTGCAGGCGTTGGTGAGCTGGAGGGATCCGAGGGCGACGAGGCTCTTCATTGGGGTTTGCTTTCTAGTGGCGGTGGTTTTATACATCGTGCCGCCAAAGATGGTGGCGGTGGCTCTCGGGTTTTATTTTCTCCGGCACCCGATGTTCAGAGATCCGATGCCGTCGACAAATCTGAACTTTTTCAGGAGGCTGCCGAGTTTGTCGGATAGATTGCTGTAGAGATTTGAGTTGGATTTATGATGGGGAGTATAGGACTGAATTGGTAATAAGATTTTATAGAAATTGGAGAAATGAGATAAATTCATTTGAATAAATGAAAGATGGTTAATGGAAGTTGTATCATTATAAATGAAGTATAAATTCTTGTTTTGCTTTTGAAATTTCATTATGATGATAGCACAACTCTGTAGATTGCGTATAGGCAAAAATTAATCATCTTTTACCTTTGAATTTATTATTCAGTAGTTGGCAAATTTCCATTGGGAAGATGTAGCAATGAGATAGTATTTTGTCCAATTCACACTACAATCTGAAAGAATCACTTCAAAATTTACAAGCCTGGAAAAAAAAACTTATAAGTTGATTCTGGAGCATAAACTGCACAACTTGAATGCAAGGGGATATTATGTTCCATGTCAAGATTTCAAAATACTAAACACTTTAGGAGATAAATACTGCAAAGACAATCTAGATGAGTCTACCATAAATTTACCAGCAAATGTGGTTAACAAGCTAGAACTTTAATTTCATACGAAACCCCCAAATAAAATGATAATAATTATGAACCCACCGGAGAGAAGCATTTGGTTGATAATTGTTCGCGGGAAAAAGAGTTACAGGAGACATTCTCGTTAATCTGTAAAATAAATCTGTTACAAATTTATCTTTTGATAACAAATTACAAGATTACAGCGTGCCTTTTTATAAGGACTTTTACAACGAGAAATAT
>JBAKGM010000365.1:5995595-6007468 GCA_037177215.1 Asparagus racemosus | reverse complement strand
CCCCCCCCCCCCCCCCCCCCCCCCCCCCCCCCCCCCCCCCCCCCCCCCCCCCCCCCCCCCTATCCACTCACATGACATATTTAGGATTAGTGTAAATTCAGAATTAGGTAATTATGTGATTTCTAGCGGAATCATCTGCTATTTCAGACTCTGGTAATGACTCTCAAACACAACCAGTTGGAGAGTGGGATCATCCAACGCGCGATTTTTTATTTATTTATTGTTTACTCTAAACAATGGGTAATAGTAGTATATTACATTAGTTATAAGTTAGCTTACTAATAATTTTGTTAAATTCATAAAAAATGATTGCCTAATATTGGATTTCAAATTTAAAATTAGATATTACTGATTACTATTTAATTATTAGTAAAATGTCAAAATAGAATAATTTTGAGCATGAAATATGTAAAAGACATAATTTCATATAACAATATTACACAACAGTTATCATGAAATACAGCATATAATGTCAACCTTCTACCTCAAGGATATAACAGTGACTAAATAGAGCATAAAATTCAACCTAGACTCTGCTAATGATCCGAATCATCCCACATCTGGTTGGCTAAGTCTCGCTTGAGTAGCCTCAGTCCATATATCATCCTCAGCATCAGAATCCTCATAAAAAATTAGCAATATTTCGTGGTGGCTCATTCAAGTTGGGATCTAAGTCAACTTGCCATTTTGGTTCTCTCTGCAAGTGAAGTTATGAAGTCCAACACAAGCCAACCATTCCAGATGCACAGCATTTTTCCTTTCAGGGTGGCATTTTCGGCCTTTCATTTTGTTGTTTGTCTCATAGTTAGCAATCATACTTCCTTGTGAAATATTTTCTTTGTGATTAATCAGGAATTAGAAACCTTTTAACTTCCGTTGAAAAAAAGGAAAAATTTAACTAGTACCTTCTACGGTATAGTCGGTGGACATCATTATGCTGTTCATAGTTATTTTTCCATCCTCTTGCTGTGTGATATTTCTGGATTTTAAGTTTTTAACCATGGTCTCAGCTAGAATCATGCTGGTGATATATATGGAGAAATAACATTTTAAGTTACAGATTTTTTTAGCAATACACCTGTTTTAATGTTTATTCATGAGAACCTGCTATATTGGGACAGAGCATAACATAACAGGGCTAACTTTATTTTGACCCATTTCCATGAATTAGGTGGATGTCCTATTATTATCATCTGGGAGCCATGAATCTCCATCCCTTGTTAGAGATAGAGCACTAAAATATTTATACCTGCTGTTTGGTGGAGGTGCCTGCTGCTTTGCCAATCATGGAAATGTGTTAACTGCATTGATCAAGATCCTTGACGAGAAAGAGCTTGCACCAAAATTTCGTTGTAAAGTTCTACAGATTTTACGTAAGGTAATTTTCATTAACTGTAGTATTGATGTCACGTTAGTCATAATTGCTATTTCCTGACTGGTGCATTTGAACCTCAGGTAGTGTGCGGTATTCTTCCAGATCTGCCTTGCATAGACATGACTGATCTTTTTAGTCTTGTTCTTGTTGTGAAAAATGCTACACAATCTTCTTTCAAGGCAGAGAGAATCCTTGCTCTTTATTTTCTTGTAGATATGGTCTGCATTTTTAAGAAATTAATACAAGCATACTTGAGTTCTTTTCCTGAAAAGTGGGAGGCCATGTCCTTGGAATTTCAGAGAAGTTCTGATGATTGTCAAGATGGGTCCACGCTTCTAGTTCGTGCTGCAATGCAGTTAATTATAGATGAGATGAACTCTCTAATGAAGCCAGTAATGTTTGGTTCTGGTGTTGCTCTGCCTGAAGCAAAGCAAGAATTCAGAAGCTTACTTAAGCTTATTCTTCAGCTTGTTCTTGAGTTTTCGTCATTAGCTCATGTCGTCCTTGATATGCTAAGATGTTTAATACAAACGTGGGTTAGTGCATGTGGCACAGTTAATATGCAAATTGCCAACTTTTGTGGAGGACTTTCTCAAGCAGAATGCAATGCCTACAAGTGTGATTATCTTCTCGAACCTCATGGACCTGATAATGGAAAGGAGAGATCTGTTAATTACGAGCTAATACCATGCATTTGCAGGTTCACAATTTCTTGCTTAAATGTACTTGATGAAACTGGTGCGGTAAAAAGTGAAGTATGTCATGTAGTGAGGTCCTTACTGGAATGCATAAGAAAGAATGGATCTTGTGATGCACGTGAAATATATTCACTTGATATACATTTAGATATTTTGTTCAGCAGTTGTTGGAAGACTGAAAAAAATATGCAGCATTATGAGGAATCCAAGTTTTGTTCTGGGTCAGGCTTCTCTCACAACGTGTACTGGGCTGCTCAGGAAAGGTCTGCACTCTATTTTACCAAAAACATGTTAAGAGAAAGGAAGTACTGGGAAGCCTATAGAGCTGGAATGTATGCTTGTCAGGAAGGCGCATGGTTTGCAGCTGCTTTTACATTCAGGAAATTGATGGACCGTGTGCAATCAGAATTTTTCCGTTCATGGATTAGGTCTCTGATGCTTTTGGCTGGTGCAGAAAGTGAAATTAAACTGATTCTTTTCCCAGAGGTAGGAATTGAAATGATTAACAGGATGCAGACTAAAAGCGATTGTGAAGAAGCATTTGGTAGTGTTGAACGAGAAAAAGAGTGTAAAGGGGGAGATATTAATTTGTGTGCTTCTAGAGGAAAGTTCACAAAGATTCATAGTAGAATCTGCTCTTCTGAGGAAATTTTATCAGCTTGTGAGGCTACTGATGGTGTCTACTATTTCCAGAGATGGTTTTTGAGTCTCAGAAGCAAGGTCCTCGATATTGTTACTGATATGTTAAGGCTCTTTGACTTGCATGCATTTAATGAAAAAAGACTTGACAAATGTCTTGAAGGAAATATGAAAACCCCTTTTAACCTTCACGCTTTGCATTCTATTACATCTGATTTCGTCAAGCTTTCACTTAAATTGAATGGTATTGCAAAAGAATATGATCTTCTTGCTGTGTCTTTCTTGGATATTGATCATAAAAGTTTTAGGAACATCTCAAGGCAGGCTCTTAGCTGTTCTGTATTAGCATTCTGCACTTCCTTTGCTCTCTTCTTTTTGAACTCACCTGCCCACAAGAATGCCTTATCCAGCGATCAAGGTGATATGGTAAAAATTTCACAAACTAAAGTTTTGAAGGACATAACTGAGAGGTTGTGGAATCTGGATGAAAAATCTGCGACTGAACTTCAGAAGTTGATGGCCATACGCAGGGAAGTAGTGCATAACTTGCAATCCAGAACTGAATCAAATAACTGTGTGCTTATTGACAGGGCAGCTTTATTGGTCTACAAGTGTTGCATAACAGGTACTCTAGACATTCAAGAAGACTCAAAAGGAGTGAAAGATGAAGAAGGTTTACTTAGACTTTGTTCGAAGGGTATTCGAATGTTGTCTGGTATACTTGAAAGGTGGATCGAGATACCTTGCTCTACTCCAAAATTTTTCTTCAGGATAAGGTATGCATTGAAGAACTAACTCTATCAGTTCATTTGTATTGCTTCGTTTATTTCTCACTTGTGTCCAGTTAAATTAAACCCCTTTTGTTCTATACTTTACTTTCCCTTTTTGTTTCAGGTTTTTTTAAGGACGAACAAACAGAGTTTTCTCTGCATTAAACTGAAAATACTAAATAAATATTAACTGTTGTGCAGGACTTGTGTTGGTGCAGAGCTTTTCATCTTCAATACTGATTCCTCAAATCCTAACAGATTATCTATTACGCCAGGCTCCCAGTTGTCTTTAAATCTCTGTCTCCAGCTTAAAAGTTCATCACGAATTCCTCTTGAGGGCATTGCTAAAATCTACTGCATTCTTGCGGCAAGACCATCTGACCGTCTACTTAATGATGATGGCAAAATTGATAAACAAAAACAGTGGCGTTTCCAAGCTAGTAAAAGTGATGAAATAGTTGAATTGTATGATATATTATTGCATCGCATGAGGATCAACACCATGAAGGCTTCCAGAAAGCGTTCTGATGTCGATGATGGTGGTTTGGTGACCTCTTTCGTTTATTTTGAACCTAATGACAAGGGGCAAGGTTTTTCAACATGTTTGTTAGATGTTTCTGCATTCCCTGAAGGCTCATATCCAATAAAGTGGCATAGCTGTTGTGCCGATAAAAAAGGCCACTGTTGGAGCCTTTTACCTTCGAACCTCGGGTTGTTCTTCACAATTAAGAATTCATGATGCAGAAATTTTTTAAAAAAGCTTTCAGCTTGAGCTATTCTGCCTTCCTTTTCTGGGTTTAAATTCATGCTGTAATCTAGTGTGCAATCATAGGGCGAGCCTTGGTGCAACGGTAAAGGTTGCTGCCTTGTGACTTGGAGGTCACGGGTTCGAATCTCGGAAATAACCTCTCCGCAAAGCGGGGGTAAGGCTGCATATATCTGACCCTCCCCTGAGCCCACAATGGTGGGAGCCTTGTGCATTGGGCCACCCTTCTAATCTAGTGTGCAATCACCAGAGAGGGACAGGAGGAAGGCACATACTTGGAATGCTGTACCTGATGTGACCAGGGCTGAAAAGAATGCCACTAGTTATCAGAGAACAAGCTGAAAGGGTATTGGGGACAGTAATGTATCGGAGGTGCACTATTCATGCACCTCAAGAGTTGCAGAAGTGCTTCAATGGAGATGGATTTGATGGGATTGAAATTTTGACTGATAAGTCTGGTGGGCCAAAGAGCTTTGCTTATGTCATGTTTCTAGAAGTTATATTCGGAGGGCTCTCCAACTATGAAAGCAAACAAACATGTTGGTGGACTGAAATATTGTCTGAACAGATCATCATATAGGTATGGGATTGTTCTGTACACTGTCGTGACTATAAGAATCATTACATGCTACTACCTGTGTACTCTTATGGTCGAGGGATTCAGAAAGAGCATCTATACATTTTCTATAGCCCTTGTGTGTGAATACCTAGATGTTTTTATACGCAAACACATACCATAGACATATATGCATAAATGGACATGAACACGCACATGCACACCACATGCATATACATGCACATCCTGACGGCATGCAGGCTTATGCTCATGCATCTACACAAGCTGCATGTACATGTGGCAACCTTTCATTGTTACTTGCAATTTTGAAAACCATTTTTTCTCTAATTGGCCTTTCTTCTGGTTTTTGACGCCTCGGAACTTTCTAGGGGTTACTAATACCGGGAAACATGGTTTTGGTGATGAATTATTGTGGGTGAAAACTTATAGATTATAGATCATGGAAAACATAAATTTTAATGTACACATAATAAATTAATGAAATATAAACATTAACAAAAGTCATGAAAATCATTAATTTTGATGTATACATAATAAATTTGCATTTGTTGGAAATGAATAAAAGTTATCGAAAATTATGGACTATACCTCATAACATTCATGAATTGTGATATATGCAAAATAAATTTGTATTCATATGACGTGAAAAAATGACAAACTCATGGATTATAGCTCAAGAATATTGTAAATTTTTATGTAATTAATTTGCATTCATTGGGAAGAAAAATATTTATCAAAAATCAAAGATTATAATTCATGAAAATCCTGAATTTTGATGTACACATAATAAATTTTTATTCCTTCAAAATGAAAATATTTACAAAAATCACGAGTTATAGCTCATCAAAAATCCTAGATTATAGCTCATAAAAAAGTAAATTTCTATGCTCACATTACTAATTATCATTCACTCAAAACTAAAAACATAATAAAATGTCATAGGTTATAGATGATAAAAAAAATGCAAACTTTGATGTATATATAATAAATTTGCATTTGTTAGAAATGAATAGAATTATTAAACTTCGTGGGTTATATATCATAAAAAATATGAATTTTGATGTACATATAATAAATTTGTATTCCTACAAAATAAAAAAATTGACATAAGTCACGAAAATCTTTGATTCTGATGTATACATAATAACTATGCATTCATCGGAAATGAACAAAAATTTTCAAATGTCAAGGCTTATAGGTCATGAAAATCATGAATTTTGATATACACATAACAAATCTTTATTCATACAAAATAAATCAAAATTGATAAAAATTATGGTTTATAGCTCATGAAAATTAAAAACATTTATGTACACTCAATACAGTTGTATTCATTATAAATGAAAAAATAGTCAAAAATCATGAGATATATCTCATGAAAATAATGAATTTTGAGATATACATAATATATTATCATTCATTCAAAACAAATAAAACTTGACGAAAATCATGATTTACATCTCAAGAAAATAGTGAATTTTTACGTACAAATCATAAATTAGTATTCGTTCAAAACAAACTAAAGTTTATAAAAATTATAGACTGTAGCTCATGAAATTTGCAAATCTTGAGGTGTACATATTAAATTTGCATTCATTTAAAATGAAAAAAATTTAAAAGTCGGTTAAAATCTTTTTTTAAGCATAATAAATTTACATTCAATGGAAACAAATAAAAATTATGAAATATTGTGGATTATAGATCATAAAAATCATGAACATTAATGTGCATATAATAACTTTACATTCTTATAAAATTAAAAAAATGATAAAATTAAGAGTTATAGCTCATGAAAATTATAAATTTTTGTACATATAACTAATTTGCATTCATTGGAAATGAGCAAAAATTATCAAAAATCATGGGTTATAGCTCATGAAAATCGTGAATTTTATTATACATATAATAAATTTGTCTCATTATGAAATTTAAAAAATTATAAAAATCATACATTATAGCTCAAGAATCGTAAATTTTGAGGTGCACATAATAAATTTACATTAGTTATAAATGAATAAAAATTATAAAAATTTGTGGGCTATAGTTCATGAAAATAGTAAATTTTGAGGTACACAAGTTAAATATATGTCCGTAAGCAATAAAAATCGTGGGTTATAGCTCATGAAAATCACAAAATTTCATGTACACAAAATAAATCTGCATTCATATGAAATGAACAAAATTTGACAAAGACCGTGGGTTATAGCTCATGATAGCAAATTTACATGTACGTATATTAAATCTGCATTCGTGAAAACTAACAAAATTTGAAAAAGCAATGGGTTATAGCTCATGAAAATCGTAAATTTTGATGTGCACATAATAAATTTGTACTCATCGGGAACGAATAAAATTTATCAAAATTACATGTTATAACTCATGAAAATAGTAAACTTTTAAATATACATAATAAATTAATATTCATTCAAGACAAACAAAACTTGAAAGAAAATCATCTGTAATAGCTCATGATAATCGTGAATTTTGATGTACACATAATAAATTTATATTCCTCCAAAATGAACTAAAATTTACAAATTATAGATTATAACATAAAAAATCACAAATTTTGATGTGCACATATTAAATTTGTATTAATTAAAAATGAATAAAAATTATCAAATTTCATGGGTTATTTGCTCATGAAAATCGCAAATATTGATGTGCACATAATAAATTTATATTCGCTCAAAACGATAAAAAAATAAAAAATAATAAGAGTTGTAGCTCATGAAAATTGTAAATTTTTATATATACATAATAAATTTGCATTCATTGGAAACTAACAAAAAAACTGTAAGCTATAGATCATGAAAAATAAAATTTGAAGTTTACGTAATTAATTTGTATTCGTACGTAACAAACAAATATGAAAAAACTTGTGAGTTATAGTTCATGAAAATCTCAAAAACTTTTATATGCATATAACTAATTGGCATTCATTGCAAACATACAAAATTTGAAGAAAGTCATAGGTTATAGCCCATGAAAATGGCGAATTTTAATGTACGCATAATGAAATTGCATTCGTTCGAAATGGACAAATTTTGACAAAACTTGTGGGTTTTATAGCTCATGAAAATCAAAATTTTAGGGTACACTAAATTAATTTTCATTAGCTGTAAATGAAAAAAATTATTAAAAATCATGAGTCATATATAGTTCATGAAAATAGTAAATTTTGACTTACACATAATAAATTATCGTGCATTAAAAACAAAATTTTTATAAAACCCATAGATTATAGTTAATGAAACACTTGAAGTTTGATGGACACATAAAAATTTGCATTCGGAAACAAATAAAAATTATAAAATTATATCGGTTATAGATCATGAACGATGTAAATTTTGATGTACGCATAATAAATTTACTTTTTATACAAATAAAAACATTTTGACAAAATTGTGGGTTATAGCTAATGCAAACTATAAATTTTGAAGTGCATATAATTAATTTGTATTTTTTGCAATCAAACAAAAATTATCAAAATAGTGCGTTATCACTCAAGAAAATCGTAAATTATGATGTGCACGTAATAAATTTACATTAGTCTAAAATAAATTAAAATTAACTAAAATCATGGGTTATAGCTCATGAAAATTGTGAATTTTGATATACACATAATAAATCTATATTTATACAAAATGAAGAAAAATTGAAAAATCATGGGTTATAACTCATGACAATTGCAAATTTTGATGTACAAATAATAAATTTGTAATAGTTTAAAATAAAAATTCACAAAAATCATAGATTAGCTCATGAAAATCATAAATATTGATGTACACATAATAGAACTGTATTCGTACGAAATGAACAAAAATTGACAAAAGCCATAGTTTAGAGCTTATGAAAATCATAAATTTTGATATATGCATAATGAATTTGTATTCATGTAAAAGATACAAAAATAGTAAAAAATCAAGAGTTATAGCTGATAAAAATAATGAATTTTGAGATATACAAAATAAATTGTCATTTCTCCAAAATGAATAAAACTTGAAAACATTCATGGTTTACAACTCATAAAAATCATGAATTTTTATGTAACACATAATAAATTTGCATTCATTCAAAATAAACTAAAATTTATAAAAATAACAAATTATAAATTTTGACGTACACTTTATTGAATTCATTTAAAACGAACAATTTTTTTTAAAATCATGACAAAATCTTTATTTTTATACATAATAA
This sequence comes from Asparagus racemosus, assembly GCA_037177215.1. Lineage (NCBI taxonomy): Eukaryota > Viridiplantae > Streptophyta > Magnoliopsida > Asparagales > Asparagaceae > Asparagus > Asparagus racemosus. The sequence goes on along the minus strand of JBAKGM010000365.1, from coordinate 5,998,443 downwards.
ATTTGCATCCATTAGAAACAAATAAAAATTGTGGGTTATAAATCATAAAAATCATTAATTTTGATGTGCACATGATAAATTTACATCGGTACAAAATAAAAAAAATGACAAAATAATAGATTATAGCTCATGAAAATTAAAAAATTTTATGAACACATAATCAATTTGCATGCATTGTAAATGAGTGAAAATTGTCAAAATCATGGGTTATAGCACATGAAAAGCATGAATTTTGATGTACACATAATAAATTCTCATATATTTGAAATGAAAAAGTTTGACAAATATCGTGAGTCAGTTCATGAAAATCACAAATTTTGAGGCATATAGAATAAATTTGCATTAGTTGTACATGAATAAACATTATAAAAAATCATGGGTTTTAGCTCTTGAAAATATTAAATTTTTTGTACACATTATACATTATCAATTATTTGAAATGAAAAATACAAATAAAAAACCTTATGTTATAGAATATGAAAAATACGAATTCTAATGTACACATAATAAATTTGCATTTGTTATAAATGAAAAAATAATAAAATGTCATGAGTTATATATCATTAAAAATATGAATTTTGATGTACACATAATAAAATTGTATTCGTTCGAAATGAAAATTTTGACAAAAGTCATGAAAATCTTTAATTTTAATGTATATATAATAAATCTGTATTCATTGGAAATGAACAAAAGCCATCAAAAGTCATGGATAATCATGAATTTTGGTAAACACATAATAAATCTGCATTCTTAAGAAATGAAAAAATAAAAAAAATCATAGGTTATAGATCATAGAAATCATAAATTTTTATGTACACGTAATAAATTTGCATTCATCGGAAATGAATAAAATTTGATAAAAATCATGGATTATAGCTTGTATAAATTATAAACTTTAATGTGCATATAAGAAATTTGCACTATTTGGAAACGAACAAAACTTGTCAAAAAAGCATAGGTTATTGCTCATGAAAATGGTGAATTTTGAGAGATATATATATATAATAAATTATCAATCACTCAAAATAAATAAAACTTGACAAATATTATGGGTTATAGCTTATAATAATCATAAATTTTGATTTATACCTAATAAATTTATATTCCTTCAAAATAAATAAAATTTTATAAAAATTATGGGTTATAACTCATGAAAATCATAAATTTTAGTGTGCACATATTAAATTTACATTCATTCAAAACAAACAAAAATTGTAAAAGTTTATGGGTTGCAGGTCATAAAAAGTGCAACTATTGATGTACACATAATAAATTTATAGCTGTTTAAAATGGGAAAAAAGAACAAAAGTCATAGATTGTGCATAAAAATCGTACATTTTGATGTATACATAATAAATTTATATTTGTTGAAAATAGAAAAATAAAAATCATGAGTTATAGATCATGTAAAGTTTTGAAAATATTATAAATTGTAAATAATATAAATATATTATGTTATAACAAATTAATTTAATATAATATATTATAATATCATGTATAACATCATATTATATTATATTATATTGTTACAATATAATATTTATATTATGTTATAGCTACCATAATATATAAACAATAAAATTTAATACTACTCATTAATATAATATATTATATTATATTATAATACAGTACAGTATGTGGTATTGTATGATATTATGTATAAAAATAAAGTAGAATAAAGTATACGTATTAATTCAGTTTATAATGATATTTTATTATATAACACTTTAACATAATATAATATATTAAAATATTATTATATTATATTATGATGTTTCATTTTATTTATTTATAATATAATTAGCACGTATTAGTTATTTAATATGAGAAAGTTTCATTATCCCATTTGCCTTCATATTGGGACATCATTGTTCCAATATGGTGGATGGGGCTGACTTTTGGCATGGAGATAAAACTTTTGTATAGGGATGGAACAGTGTTATCCCAAGTGGGGAAATTGTCCCACAAATATTCTAACAAACCAGTATGTCTCATTTCTATTACCCCAGTTAATAGCACCAAAAGTTAAAGTCTTACTATTATCCCCCAATAAATAATATCAAAAAGTAATATTCCAAAAGATATTCTCATCATCTCCAAATCAAGCCAATGGGTAAATGTCAACATAGTAAAAGATTTATGTGATGATCATGTGACGTATTCGTACCAGATTGTTCATCGCAGAGAGCATTCTATAGACATGTCCATCTCAATTAAACACACGTTTGACAAACGGGCAAAGTGGCTCTTTGAGATGTTTGACAAGTGGCTTATTTTGACTTATAATCCACCACAATGTAAGCTAGGACACCACAACTTATTTTTTAAGTGAATTATAAGCCATGAGGTTTCACCAAGTGAAAGATACTTATAACCCTTGGGATTTCACAAAATCCAAGGTCTCATTTAAGAACACACCGTCAAGGTCTTTTTTTGGTCATTTCAACAATAAGATAGATTATAATCCACCCATTTACCAAATACTCTAATCTTAAAATTAAATTATAATTCACTAAATTTGCCAAATGCTCTATATTATAATTTACTTTGATTATAATCCAAAGTTTTTCTTTTGCCCTTTCTCCGGGAAAATAGTTCTTCACATCAACAACGCAGGAAAAAAATTGTAATTAAATCATGCTCAAATCAGTATAATCATCAAAGACTTTAGAACATTGGAAGAAAAAAAAAGAACAAGAGGATGATTCTTCTCCATAGTATTGAAGCATGTAATTTAAGTTATTCAATTTTGTTAGTAAGTTCTCATAAGTATATACACAAGCTGTTATAATTTTTAGCTTTATGTTGTTGAGTGCAAAAATGCACAACAAATATATAATCTTTT
>JBAKGM010000365.1:5976260-5987173 GCA_037177215.1 Asparagus racemosus | reverse complement strand
CCAAAAGTTGGAATGAAAAGTAGAAGTGACACCATTAGTCAGGGTGATTTTCTGGCAAAACTTACTGGTGGTTTGATGAAATTTCGAACGTTAAGGAAGGTCATCTCATAAATGTCCAACCAATAGAAGGCGGGAACATTGTACGCTATAGCGAACCACGACCTAGGTTCAATCATCCCAGATTCACGTGGAGCATGACCTGATTCACTAACTCCAACAACCCGATTTAGAATTGAAACCAGTTAAAAGTTTAAAAAATTACTCTTTTTAAAAGAATAAACAAAAAAACCGTGAGAAATTAAGCAAGTAAAGTGTGTATTAAAGTGTGTATATCTTAGTTGCAACATGATTCTCAATATTCTCTTACCATTACTGACATCAACTAGCATTTAAAAACCAGACCTAAAGCGTACCACGGTCTCTGGCGTACCTAGAGGTCTACCCCTCTCGTACCCAATTCCTAATGAGTGGCGTACCACATTCCCGTACCCATCTCGTGAATAGGAACAAACCATCTTCCATGTAACTATGGTTCAAACTTAAAGGGTGTCTTAAATTACCTCTAACCATTAGACCACAACTCTGAAGTTATAGTGAGGATCGAGGATTATAATTTAATATTGATTCTAACATGCCCCCGTAGGTTAGGCGTCCTTTTATGGGTCGAAACCTGGACTCATACAGCAATGGTATCAATTTTTAGGAAATTCGCTTTAAACTCGTTGCCGGTGGGATTTGAACATGTGTTGCTCTGATACCATCTTAAGTTACCTCTAACCATTACACCACAAATGATTATAGATTTATATTGATTCTAACATTTTTATGAAATTCACCCTTTATCCATAAGTATGCAAGAACTACTAGAATTATGTACTTACTGAATGTTCCGAGATAGAGGTATTTGTCACCAAAAACCCTCCCAATTCTTGCTTCCCATCTTCCATTGTGATGATGCCTACAATCCATCCAAATTATGAGATCTTAAAATTTGAACTTGAAATCTTGCTCGTATAAAGGTAAATTTTTGTAGAAAAGGTTCAATAAACAAACATATATTGACATTATACCTTGCAACTCCTCTATACTTGGAGACGCCTCTTGAGAAGCCACTGCTTTTCCTGAAACAAACAGAAATTATTCAAAGTCATTACAGTAATTTAATCAAATTATTTTCAGAAAGTTCTTAGAGATATGGAAAAAATACCTCCTAAGTGAGGCTAAATACTCTTCTTTGGTGACATTAAGCATTCCTTGAAACTCGCTTTCATAATCAGATATCTGAAATCAGTGAATAACTAACATTTGTTAATCAGCTGTACCATAAGTTAATTTTTGGTCAAATAGGTACTAATTAATTGAGATTAGGACATACAGGAAAATTTGTGAAGGTGCTAGGTCCCCAGTATTTGAGTGCAGCAAGATCATAAGATCTTGCAGCTGATTCTTCTTCATCATATGCACCAAGGTAAACTGTGGTATAATTCAGGCAACATATAAGTTTTTCTACAAAAGCTGAGATAACAATAATTATTATTTTCTATGGAGAAAAGTTAGTAAAAAAATTATAACTTTTACCCTGTTTTCCTTTCTTTTTCAGTGTTGCATTCCAAGATCCTTTATCCCATAGATGAGCTTCAAACCGCCCAGTCCATCGGTGTCTGCATGATTAGTAGTTGTGAGTTCTCTGGTCCTGTTATGATTAAGGTATGTATTTTCTTGTAAAGTTAATTTTGATTTTATACTAATTTGTCAACCAGTTTAAGCTTTATTTCCTGTAGTTTCTGTTGTTTCTAATTTATATATACGAACTTCTTCTGTATAAAGGATACACCAATTATCTTGCTTAAGGAGCCCTAGAGATGGAGTGGGTAGGAGTTATTGAATGAATCATATATCTTCATCATATTCAAGAATATTACATATATTGCATTTGATGTACAAAGGCGCCTTTAACTCTAGTAATTAGCATTATATATTTAATGTTCTAGTTCTTTGTTGCTTTTGGGAAAAAAGTAGATGCTTAACATATAAAATTTCATTTGAAAGAAAGATAAGCATAAAAATCAAATCGATGTAGAATAATTTACTATTTTTAGAGATTTTCTAACTTGTGATACGGCAACATAATTTATACAAGCTCGAAGAATAGAAAATTAGAAGCAGATCACAAAATTAGACGTAAAATGTGCTTATTATGTTATTACTGCTATAGATTTAATTTGATAACTAAAAAGGTAATCAATACTAAACTTTGACTAATTACATATGCACTTTTACATCTATCTTTTCAAATTGTTATGAAATTACGTTTTCCTTTCAGGTTTCTTTTCTGTTGATTTTAAGCACTTTCTTACTTCTGATATGGAGAACATAATGAGTACACATATTTCTGTTTTGTTTCCTTTCTCACACTACGTTGGAAAACTTGAAATTCATGATACAAAAAATGTTATTATTTATTGTATTCTATATGAGATTTTTTTTTCATTTTTCCGTTTGAGATGTAAGGTAATTTCTCATAATTATCATGAAATTTGGAGGTTTTGCGCAAAACTAGCATAAAACTTTTACTAGAGAAAACCAACTGTACTTTTCATTAAACTATCATGCCAACTTGTGGACAATGTTGCCTACTTTATTTATCTACGATATTACTCTGTTTCTCTCAAAGGCAGTTTAAATCTTTTATCCAAGTTGTATTGGTGACAATATTTTCAATAGTTCATTCTACAGTTTTAAAAATTCTTTTTTTCTAAATAAAAAAATTTATGATAGCTTTTTATAAACCTCCCAATTCATGATAGTTTTCTGAAATCTACCCTTGCGCACTTTCTCCTTTTCGACATATGCAACAAGCAAGATTTGAAGTCAATACTTTTTTTTTTGTTTCTGTGTGATTAATGTTAGAATATAAAAGTATAACCTCAATTCTCATCACAACTAAAACTAATGTTTCAATTTTAGTTTGGTGGCAGGATTCTTTGATATGGTATGAAAACAACCCAGATTTGAATATTATTGAGCACGAATTTAATGTGAATTTTAAAAAAATTACTTGCTAACCCCTCGAAACTTAGAACTTCTCTTAACAGTGCTCCTTGCAGTCGACTGCTCCGATGGCTCTCCGTTACCATTAGCACAAACCGTTGCCGGTGGCTGCCTCCGTCTTCTCTTGACAATCTTGCCTCTTTCAGTATGTTTCAATGTATCCTCTATTATTCTCCTTTTACCGTTATTTTCCTCTCTTTTTATCTGCATTATGTTGATGTAGGAGGGAGGTAAGGAAGTAGTCTGGAGGTTTTGTTATGATTTTGTTGGTCTATAACTCTATATTATATATATGTTGCTTTTTTTTTCTTTTTTTCTTTTTCTTTTTTGAGTAAAAGACAAGATAAGACGATGAGCTCGAGACTAGACTGATAACACAAGCCAACAAAAGAATGTTGCCTGGTTTAATTTCATATATTCAGTTCTAATTCTTTCTACCTCTTGTAATATTTTGTGGACACTGATTCAGTTTTGTATGCGACATCTGCTCTATTTTTGCTTTAAAAAAAACTACAATCTGTCCTTTCTTTCTGTATACCATTGTTCTTGGAAACTGGTAACATATTCAGAACTCTTAAATTAAGTAACAGTTGTAAGCTCCTCTAACCATTAGACTAAAGCTCCAAAGTTATGAAGAGAATTGAGAATTTTAGTTTTATGTTAATTTAACATACCCCCATAGGTTGAGCATCCTTTTTTATGGGTCGAAATCTGGACTCGGATACTATTTTAAATGAAGTCCCTCTAACCATTACATCAAAAAATCCGAAGTTAATGATTAAGATCGAGGATTCTTATTTTTATTAATTCTAATAAAGATGGTGATGCAATCATTCAAAAGAAATATAGCCTTAGATATAAGTTATTTAGTCACAATTTATTTATCTTGAGAAAAAAGCTAAAATTTTCAGTTAAAATTTCTTTTAGATGGAGTTTGAACCTGGATTGCTCTGATACCATCTTAAATTAAGTCCATCTAACCATTACATCAAAAAAAAAATCCAAAGTTAATGGTTAAGATCAAGGATTATAGCTTTATATTAATTCTAATAAATATGGGGATGCAATCATTCAAAAGAAATATAGTCTTAGATATAAGTTATTTAGTCACAATTTATCTATCTCGAGAAAAAAAACTTACATCTTTAGTACTTTGGGTTTATTTTGTTAAACTCTTGATAATGAAACACAGGAACTAGTTTCTCAAAGTTCCACTCAAAAGAATAAATAAATAAATAAATAATATACCTTTATTGCTTGGAACTAAACACAGCAATTCACTGCAATGGGGGCTACTTTTGCAAATTGAAGATAAGAAAATAACATAAAAACATAAAAATGCAAGCTTATACTATTAAGAAGAGGTCAATGGAATTTGAGCTTGAAAATGGGAGTTTGGGATTCATGCGCCGAGGCTAATTAGGGATTAGTTAATTAGAATAGTCCAAAACAAAATTTATGGGTCGATAACTACTAAACTAAAGCATACTCCACAATATTTTAATTTAACTCAACATCAATTTAGCATAATGATCATAGCTGGACAAAACAGTTCTTTAGCAAATAGTTATACATCCATAGACCAACCCAAACTTAGCTGGCGTTTTATGCGAATTAATTTAAGGCCAAACAATGACATAAATTTATTATTTTCTACTTCAGTAAACAAACAAACAAACAAACAAAATTCTATATTCCATTGCTAGAGAGGCCGGAGAAGTGAGACAATTAGTTTTGAACATAACATTTTTAATCAAGCTAGCAATCCATTGAAGTGGACATAATGTTATCATAAAAGCCAATTGATAGGATAATTCACCATTTTAATAATTCATTTAAATTTTGTTAGTTTGGAGAGAGTTGGGAGTGGACTTGGCTGCTTTCCTGTCCCTCTCCTTGCTAGCAAGACAAAAATAAAGAATAAAAAATAAAATAAAATAAAAATTCTTTTGAGGAAATGAGAGCAAGACAATAATATATCATAACGTTGTTTCCCATGTTGACAATTATTCGTAAGACAAAACATATGATCAATTCTTTATTAATAAAGCCTGACTACATATGACTTTATGCATTCAAACTTGCTAATAGTCCATTATTATTCATTCTTTAGAAATCAATTATACACAGAATTAGTCAAGATGGTGTACACCTACTTAACCAAAAGAAGAAAAACTCAGAAAGCTGCCTGTAAACCAACTATAGAGAGGCAAATTGCAAATTACAATAGTAAATAATTTTTTAGACAGAGAAATGAATTATATTCTCCCTTCAAGATTTGAACCCTTATCACCACCTGATTGACATTAAAATAAAAAACATTTTTCAGTATCTGTAAAAAAAAGTTAACAGAAAAGCCCTCTGTTGCTCATAACTTTTGCAATTATGACAATCATATCTTTCCAAAAAAGATTACACAAGCATATGAGCTAACTTCCTGGACATTTGTTCACAAGTTCATATAATGTCCTAGTCCTGTGAAAATTATTTTGAGTAACATACCAACATATCAATTCAGAATCTAGCAGCCAAAATCAAAATATGCACAAAAAAGAAAAGTGCTCCGACAAATTTGTAGAACACACAAAACTCAAGCAATAATCAAAGATTGAAAGGATCTTTCTCCGCAATAAGAGGGTAGGAGTTGTACTACTCGTTTATTAAAAATCCACAAACACCATATTTTTCGACAAGGCACAAACTTGTCTTATATATCTTGATAAGCAAAGTTACATACAAAACAAACTAGGCAGATGAATAAACAACAAATAGCATAAATGAACTATTGCTTCCATTGGAATTCTGAATCATCGTCCGCTAATCGTTCAAACTGAAATATGCAGTCCTGATTGCATCCATCTCAGTAACAACATTTCTCATCTGTGGCCTTGCATTTGGATTCTCTCTCGAGCAACAGAGGCCAATCTTGATCAATGAGAGCAAGAATTCTTTCAGTAACTCCTCTGCAGTGCTTTGGTTAAGGTTGTCCCCAATCTTGTTCTTCTCTAATAAGAACAGTTGAGGATCCACAATCTCCAGTATTTTATCTGGAAAGGAGTTCCCTGCAAATTCACGAAGTGTTATGCCATTTTGAAACATGTCATCAGTAGGTCTCTTTCCTGTAAGTATCTCGAGCAGTAGTATTCCGTAACTGTACACATCCCCTTGTGTAGAGACTTGATTGCTGATCCCATATTCTGCAGTATATAATGTAAATTTTCATTAGAGAAAATTCTACCAATTCCAAATGACTCACAAGAAAACGATTAGAAGCATGACCAGTAAAACATAATTTGAGTAGGTGAGGCCATCAATTCCCTTTTTCCTTTAATAAAAAGTAGACACACTTTTCAAAAATTAAGTAGTAGTAGTAGGGGTTAATTGTGGATAGACCTCGCTGTAAGGGTTAATGAGGCTTAGAAACCCCCTGTAATATAGCCCAGTTGCAGATAGGCCCCTTTTAGTCCTATTGTTGCAGATAGACTCCCTGAGTTAACTTTTTGTTTTATTTATTTATTTTTTACTCTTTTACCCGAAAGAAAATTATTTTTTCGACAAACAGACCTCCTGAGGGTAAAAGAGACAAAAATTCACAATTGGGCAATAGTACAGGGGTCTATCCGCAATTAACTCTAATAATAATAATCGTACTGCTAATGTTAATGGTAATAATAGTAATGCCGCAAATGAACAAACAAGGCAAGATGCAAGTTAACTTCATCAAGCTTTTCAGGATTAAAGTTTGTTTCAGTCTATGGTAATGTACCTTAAAAAAGAGAGAGATTTACCTGGTGCAATGTAGCCTATTGAACCTTTAATTGCAACCGAGAAAGTAGCATCTTGATCAGTTAGGCCTTTGTTTCCGTTAAGAAATCTTGCCAAGCCAAAGTCAGTAACACGAGCATTCATGTCATTATCGAGAAGAACATTGCTGGGCTTTAGATCACAATGGACAATTGGAGTATCGCCATTGTGATGAAGATACTCCACAGCAGAAGCCACATCAATACCTACGTTTAATCTCTGAGTAAAGCTTAAACCGCACGCTTGAAAATTCTCAAGGTCTTTTGGATGCAGCCACTCTTCTAAACTCCCATGAGGCATGAACTCAAATACTAGAGCTCTAAATTCATTACCTTCAGCATCAATGGTTGAGCAGGAAGTAAGGATCTTAGCGAGATTTCGATGACGAATGTTTCTTAGTGCCTCACATTCTGCCGTGAAACTATTAAAACCTCCTCTCTCCTGTAATTTAAGCACTTTGATGGCAACATCATTCTTGTAACCGTTGATCCTTCCCTTGTAAACAGACCCAAAACTTCCTTCACCAATCAGGCTCTCTGAAGAGAATCTATCAGTAGCTTTGCTCAATTCACAATAAGAAACTTTTCTGTAGTGGTCATCAGAGAATGTTACTGATGGGAATAATTTTCTAGGTTTTCTCTTCTTATAATGAGCGACGCCAATCAGAGATAAGAAGCATAAACATATTAACACGATTACAGATACAATTATTCCTGTCAGAACAGGAATGCTGATCTTTCTAGAAGCTTTAGACTCATCAATGAAACAAACAGGTAGTTTCAACTTTGGATCACCTCCGCATAGCTGATTATTTCCATACAGCGAAACTGCACTTAGATTGCTAAAGACTCCTGCGGCTGGCACTCTCCCCTTGAAATGGTTGAATGATAGGTTAAGGGATTTCAGAGAACTAATTCTCGATAAGAAGTCAGGAATTTCCCCTGATATATCATTATGAGAGATATCAACCTCTTCAATACCCTTCAATTCGCTTAACCGAGATGGAATTGGCCCTTCCAAGGAGTTGCTTTCTAGGTGGAGGTATTGCAAGACATGACAATCACCAAAAGTGCTAGGAATTTTGCCAGACAGTTTGTTATTTGAAATATCAATCCAGGCAAGGTTCTTTAATCTTCCAACTTCTGATGGAATTGGGCCGGACAATGAATTATGCGACAAATCAAGAACTTGGGAGAGAGAGGAGATACTAACCAGCTCCTTTGGTATGGTACCATCAAGCTGATTGTAAGAAAGGTTGAGCTCCATGAGATTATTAAAATTTCCAAAGCTAGTTGGAATCACCCCGCGGAAGAGATTTTCACCCAACAGAAGTCGACCCAAGATACTGAGGTTGCCAAGTGATGCTGGTACTTCTCCTGATAACCTATTGTGAGAAAAATCCAATAACTGGAGGGATTTCAGTGCTCCAATCGATTCTGGAACTGGGCCCGTCAGAAGATTATGGTACAGATCAATTGTAGTAAGGCTCTCGAGGTTCTTGATATCTGCAGGAATGGTTCCTGAAATTTGGTTTCCTGACAGAGCTATCACCTCCAATGTTGCTGATAAATTTGTTATAAGGCTTGGAAAGCTGCCCTCGAAAAGGTTATCGCAGAGAATTAGGAAGATTAACTGTGTGCAGTTGGTTAGAGAAGTGAGAAAGCCCCAACCTTCAGCATCATCTGCCATCAACTGATTGCCGCAGAGATTGAGCTGATATAGATATGGAAGATTTCCAAAAATTGGTGGCACAACACCACTAAACATATTTGCGGCAAGGTCTAAAACTTCGATTTCAGAAAGATTGGAAAGTGAAACTGGAATGTTACCTTCAAATTGGTTACCTTGCACAATTAATTGTTGGAGGTTTGGAAGAGTGTGGCCCATATTAACCGGAAGTTCTCCGACAAAATAGTTCAACCCCAAACTTAGAGACTCAAGCGATGTGAGATTGTAAAGAGAAGGAGGAATGGTACCTGATAATTCATTGAAGGAGACATCAAAGTCCGTCAAGTTTGATAAACGTGTAAGACTCTCCGGAATGGTTCCCTCCAACTTGTTATCACGTAGTTCCAGCAAGAGAAGATCTGAGCAATTTCCAAGCGAAGGTGGAATAGCTCCCTCTAGTCTATTTTCAGATAGAGTAAGAAGGATGAGTGACGAGAGGTTTCCAATAGAGGCCGGAATTTCGCCTGTGAGATTATTGCTTGCGAGGTCGAGGCGAGAAAAGGTGGAAGAGCTACTACTACTAGCCCCTATCCAAGCAGGAATTTTCCCTGTCAGCTGGTTTTTGCTGAGATAGAGCCATGATAGCTTTTTCAAAGAAGCGAAAGAATCAGGAATAGTTCCCACTAGCATATTGTTATCCAAACACAAAACACGGAGGTCAGAGCAGTTGGAGAGACCTGCAGGGATCTTGCCATGAAGGAAGTTGTGGGAGAAGCTAACATTTTGGAGGCTGGACAGGTTGGATAGAGATATGGGGATGTCTCCTTGAAGAGAATTGTAGCTAATGTTGAGGTAGCGGAGTTGCTGCAACTGCCCAAGTTCTTCTGGGATGCCACCAGTAAGCTTATTGTTGCCGAGATGAAGACGAGTGAGGAAGGAGAGGTTTGATAAGGAAGGAGAGATTGGACCAGTGAGGTTGAAGGAGTCGAGGTATAAGGCAGTGACTCTGCTGGGGTTGCCTGATTTGTTGCAGGTTACACCAATCCATTTGCATGGATCCAGTGTTTCGTTGGACCACGAGGACAAAGTTCTCGCAGGGTCAGAGAGAAGAGATTTGAAGGATAAGAGGGCGAACCGATCATCAGTTTCGCTGCTTGCTAAGATAGTGAGAAGGGTTATGTGTATAGCAATCAAGGCAATGTGCTTGGGAAGTTTCATTGAGCTGTGTAAGAAAGATAGTGTTCCCGACATACACATTTCAGGACTCATATAAGATCTTAATTTAAAGAGCTCGATCACGAACCTCAACACCCTTGGATCTCCTGTCTAATTCTTTCTCATTCAAGATAGTAACTGAAGTCTATTAGTGACATCAACCACCAATCAAACTTGATGGCCGGTGGTGTACACAATTCTAAGAGTAGCCGCAGTAGTACTCGAAAAAGAGGAGTTGACTAAGTTAAGTATATCAACATAGACCGAGACAATAAAGAAAATGTCTTACTGTCAACAGAGTTCCATATTCTACGCAACTGAAAGGCGAAAATTTTACAGCATGTGCATACCTTGTTAGACCCAGCAACGTGTAGCTGGCAAAATATATGTTTTGACTTTGCAATAGTTAATATGAATCTTGTTACCTATAACTACAAATTAGTTTTTTAAGTTATAAAGAAATCATATGACTAATTCAGACTTAAATAAATAGAGTACTGGAATACAACATCTGTAAAATAATGTTCATAAATATTTTCACGGAGAAGCCATTTTTTAACTTTTCTAGACAAAAGAGAATACCATAACAATTAAAATGGACAATTGAAGAATATCAATGCACCCACCCGTCCAACTGGGGCCCCCCCCCCCCCCCCCCCCCACCCACCCAACTTGGCCATCATATGCAGCAAAGGAGGTTTAGCCAGTGAGATTGAAATCCCTGACAAGCTAACATGTATAAGAACATGTTCTGATGGACAGACTGCCTTAGGCTGAGACATACACATGGCAACAACTTTTCAACAAACTCAAGCACCTATCAAACTTACCCGTCAATATGTGCATACTAAAACATTGAGGTTTCATCAAGGAAAGAAACTTTGAATACCAACTTACGGCCCTCCTAATCACAAGGAATAAAATATACTTCATACACTATAGTTCTGAATGTGAACTTACAGGCTTTACAATTGTAGCGAATAAGATAAACTTCATGCGCCATAAACATGTGACTAACAAGCCATTGTGTAATCTACCTTCACATATTCAAAGGGAAAGACAAAATATTCACAACAAGAGAGGTAAGGAGATGGCTAGCAGCACATGCCTCATCCTTTATCTGTTTCTTTATTTAGTTTAATCATCCCACTGGGGCATCGAAGTGCCAGAAGGGG
>JBAKGM010000365.1:5961947-5975966 GCA_037177215.1 Asparagus racemosus | reverse complement strand
AGTATTAATACTGCTTGTTCATGAAATAAGCATCGTTGAGTACTTGAAGTTTTCCACCCAATTGATTTATGACATGCAAATATTTCCACAAGGAAATCAAGAAGCGCTATATACTTATCACAGGAAAGAAAATGAAATAAATAAGATCCAGATGCTAATGAATTACCAAGAAGAATGAACAAAATTACGTAAATCAATATCCCACGTCTAGCTGCAGTTCTTTATGATTTTTCTTCTGATAGAAGTTGCACATGGTTGACCGTAAAATTTTCTATTTCCTTGCAGAAGCTGTGAGGGAAGATGGGAATATATATTCAGAGAATCGAAGGAAATTGCTTGTAAGTTATTACATGCGCCAGAGAAAATGTGATCCCACAATTCAATACTGTTAGAAATGTCATAGAACAAGCCTTGTAATAGGCATATAGTGGGTATGCATTGTAATAAGTTTCTTGCAACAGTACATTCCTTGCTCAGTGCCATATCTATCTATTTGCAAAACTTAAGCGTTGGCAAAAGAAATATTAGAATAAAGATAATTGTTGCTGAAATCTACCCTCTAACTATATAAACTTTCTGGTCAGGAACTATTGAACTGAGGATTTGGATTGACTAACCATTTCTACAATGAATTGCCAAGGTACTGATGTATAATACAATGCTTGCAACAAGGTTATTGCTATATTGCGACATAAGACTTGCATCAGTGGCATTCAGATTAACTGCAATGCTAGATTGTTAAACAGTATGGAACACATTATGTCATTCCTGATTTGATGTGCACGTTTATATGCAAATGTTGATTTGGATTGTTCACAATGCGTACAAGAAGAAAGGCAGATGTTTCCTTTTTTTTCTTTTTGCTTTTTTCTTTTCTTTTTTTTCGGGAGAAAGGAAGGGAGGGAGGATGAGCTTGCACACTCGCATTTTTGGGTGGGTGTTTACTTTTGTGTGTCCCTTCTGCTACACTAAAACTGTTAGTCATAATAAGGGTTTAAGATAACAGTTTTAACATTCTAACATTAAACGACTCTCAATCATCTCCTCTAACATCAGCCATAATGATGTGTATGCATAAGCTGGAGCCTTTTTTCACTAGAGAAGGAAAATTATTTCATTCTAATTGCCGCACTCCACCCCACATTGTAGGTTGATGAAATAAAAACAACATGACTAAAAAAAGAAATTTATATTCATAATAAGCATTTCGATATTGTCCAAAGAAATAAATACAAATAAAATCCATTTAAGTGCTTCAATTTCTATAAAATGACGCAAATTGATCATCAGTTCTCTGCTTGCTGAGATTGTCAGAAGAGCTGTGACTTGTGAGAATAGAGACTAAGGTGATATGATTGAGCAGTGCCATCGAGCTGTGCAAACAAGATGACAGTTTTCATAATATATTCACATTTAATGAGTCGTTTATGATCTAAATATTAACAGCTCAAGCATTGATCCCTGTATCCTCAGATTTCCCTATCCAGTTCTTCCTCAAAATATAACTGAAGCCTACTTGTGAATTGTGATATCAACAACCTATCAAGCTTGACCGCTTTTGCGCACAATTCTTTGGGAAGCAGTGGTTATACCAGCAACGAAAGAGTTGAATAATATAAATATCAACATAGATCAGGATAAACAAATGCGTATATTATTGTTCTTTGAGAAGCAGTGGTTCTATGTCTCATAATACATGTCTGCTGTACTGAAAGAAGGAAATTATACAACAAATGCGTATATTATTAAACCAAGCAACTTGTAGTTGGCAAAAAAATTCTGTTTGACTTTCCAATAGTTAACATTAATATGGTTGTCTATTACTATAAATGAGTTCTTTGTTACTAAAAAAATTATAAATGAGTTCTTTAAGTTATAAAAGAATTCCATACAACTACTTAAAACATAAATAATTTTCTAAAAAGGTTCAGGCATAAATAAGTACAGTAGATGGAAACACACCTCTATAGCAATGCTTTCAAGAGTACGGAATGGACAAACTAAAACAATTAAAATGGAAAATGGAAGAATATCATTGCACCCACCTACCCATCTGAATAATTTTTCTCCCTGTTTCGTATACCATACGCAACAGAAAAAGTGGTATCTAAAGAACTACCAAATAAATGAATGGCCTAGAAAAGGTTAAGCCTGAAAAATTGAAAGAACTGAGAAGCTAACAGGCATAAGAAAATGTTCTGATGGACAGACTGTCTTGGTCTTAGACAACATGAAAAAACATTTCACCAAGTTAATGTATTTATAAATCTTTCCCATCATATTACTTGCTAAGGAAACCATGTGGATTCAACAAGGAAAGAATCTTTGAATGAGCACAGTATGTACTATTCCTTACAATGAGATAGAACCATAAGTTGACATTCAAAGCCAAAGGCTATAAATATGTGACGCTAACAAGCTATTGTACAATCTACCTTTAAACACTCGAAGCCAAAATATTCACGAGAAAAGGGATAATAAGATGGCTGGCAGCACATACCTCATCCTTTCCCTGCTCCTTGTTTCGAGTTTCATCATCCCGCTAGTGGATGGAAGCGGAAGGGGTGAACTCATACACCTTATTAACGAAAGTAAGCACCATCATCTACTAGATCCATTTTCCATCCCATAGATTTATAACAGAAAAATATTCCTACAAGGTAACAAAGAAGCAACATACATTTATCAGTTATCACAGGAAAGGAAAAGAAATAAGTAGATGTGGTTGCCAATGAATCACCTAAGAATGAAGAAAAATGTTTTATAACTTAAATCAACATCCTACACTATTTTCTCAAACCTAGCTGCAATTCTTTACTATTTGTCTTCCGGTAGAAGTTGACATAACTGACACTATAGTTTTCTATTTCCTTGCAGAAACTGTGAGAAAAGATGGGCATATACATTTGGAGAACCCAAGGAAATTGCGTGGAGGTTATTATATGCGTCGGAGAAACTGTAATCCTCAGATTCAATACTGTTAGAAATGCACACAAAAAAAAGCCTTGTGATACGCATACAGTGGATTTGCGTAAATTTCTAATATGTTTCTTGTGACAGTATGTTCCTCATGTGCGTGCTCAGTGTCCTATGCATCTATTTGAAAAACTTGAATGTTTATGTGAATAAAGATATCTATTGCTGAAATCTACCCTCTCAACTATATAGGAAACTGCTCTTTCTGGTGAGTCCTATTGAACTGATGGATTTGGATTGACTAGTCCCCACTACAATGAATTGTGAAGGTATTAAGTTGTTATAATTACACTACTTGCAACCAGGTGTCAATCCAGTTCAACTTAATGCTCACATCGGATAAACTGGAGTCCTCCACAATTAACCAGTATGGCAGACATTCGATGTTTCTGGTTTCATGTGCAGGTTTGCATAATCGTATGCAAATATTAATTTGGATCATTTCACCGAAGATAACTTATTGGCTACACATAAAACAGACATTAGCCTAAAAATTTGATGCACTAGTTGCATATGAGGTGCACAAAATGTTGGTTGTGTCCTCCAAGGCGAAAGAAATTCATGCTTGCGCGTGTACAAATCGTCTATTTTCATGTAGATATTTGATGTCAAACAAGTGATCTATCATGAAATTCTAGAAACCGGAACTGTCTCAGTCCACATGATGCATCTTAAAGTTCGTCAGTTATAAATGTTAATCGAGCATTTCCATAATTGCACTTCCACAAAGAATTAAAAATCAAGTCTTTGGCATATAAAATGCACAAATTTTCAGCATCTATGTAGCATCGTGACCTGATTCCTACAAATCTAACGACGAGGTTCTCAGAATTCAGTACAGGACTCCAAATTTTCAGGTGAAAATCCCTGGTTATCTTTCTCACAGAGAGAGCATCAAAACCCTAATTTTGAAGCAAGAGAAGAGAGTATGAGATGGTGAGAAAGAGACGTACTCGTCCTTCGATAAATCTCGACCCTTCGGTAGCGCTGCAAATTGAGCAATTCAAGGCACCATGGATGTTGGCCTTCAGCAGCTTGAATTGAGATCGAGAGGGAGAAAGGACGGCAGGGCTATTTATAGAGGAGGCCAAAGAGGTTACTTTATTTGGTTCCGTGGTTGCGTTTCATCTTTGGGCTGGGAACGAACGCTCGAATCGGATACTTTAACATTTTTAGTATTTGTATTTGTTTACGTCCGAATTCAAATATCCGTTTCGAATTCGAATACTCTGTGTATTCGCGAATAGTTATGGGATATTAAACTATATTCCTAATGTAACCATCTGACCACCATTCTATGGAGTGTTCTGCTAACAAAAATTGTATAAATACGATTGAGATTCCTAATAGGAATGCTCTGTATCATAAATGCCGACCTCGGGCTCACGCAAGTGATGCAACCAATGATTACCATTATCGAGTAGAAATATTTATTGTTGTAATAGATCATCAAATGCAAGAGTTGAATTCTAGGTTCAGTGAGAAAGCAATGGAACTACTTATTCTAAGCTTTGCATTAAATCCTAGATAAAATTAGATAAAATTACAAGTCCTTCAACATTGATGATATTTGCAAGCTTGCAAATGAGTTCTATCTTGCGGACTTCCTAGAACAAGAAAATATGCATTTGAAGATTCAATTACAACGTTACAAGCTTGATATTCCTCAACATTTAGAGTTCAAGGATTTGTCTTTAATATCTGAATTATGTAAAAGATTGGTGAAGACTAAAAAATCTACAACCTATTCCTTAGTTGACAGATTGATTTGTTTAATTTTAACTCTTCCAATCTCGACAGCAACCTCTAAACGATCATTTTCAGCTATGAACATTGTTAAAACTAGGCTTCGCAATAAGATGGAAGATGATTACCTTGCGGACTACATGATAACATATATCAAGAAGAAAATTGCAAGCACTTTTAGCACAGATTCCTTAATAGATGATTTTTATGATATGAAAGAACGACGTGTAAAACTTCATGATTGAAAGGTAACTCATAAATTGTATTTCAATTACTATTATATTATTTTGTTTGGATATTTAAGTTGAGTTTTCTTAACTTGTTTGGCTATTTAAATTGGTTTATATTAGAATTTATGTATTGGCAAGCATTTCAATTACTATTATATTGCATTTCAATTACAAAGTTTACTTTATTTGTTTATCTTTGAAACTAAACCCCCCCCCCCCAAAAAAAAACCCAGCTGAACAATTCTAGACTCATTCCTAACTATAAAAACTATCAATAAAAATACATACATATTTTTTCTAAATTGTACCAAGCTTCTTATATTATCTTAACATATCAACTGCCAACATATTAAAAAAGCACAATACCTAGATATTATTAAATAAACAAATAGGCTATTTTCATCTAAGATTTACGAACCAGCTTATCCATATAATTATCAAATAAATAAAGCAAAAAAGACAACAATCATGATAAGGAAATATAAATCAAGTAAACATTAATATATATTGTCACAACAAAAATAAGAGAATGAAACGGGGAAAAGATTATATCTTTAGAGTTTAAAGAATCCATCATTAGTTGTCTTTAGAATTGAGGGGAAAAAAACCCCTGAAACTCAATGAAAATATGATTTCTTAGATTTGGTGGAAATATTGAGAAAGATTGGTTGAATTTATATTTAAAAATATTCTCAAAAAAGAGCATATAAAGACAAAAGAAGCCGAGCGGGGAGCCGGGAAAGATGGTCTATTATTTCTAATGGTCCAATTGGATTCGGGTCGTTTTAAGTCCATGCCCACCAAATATACGCGATTTGTTTTACTCAAGAACAAAACTTTGGGCTCGAGTTGTGGGTCAATGGGCTTGTTCGTAGGATACAGGGCAACTGTATATTTACAGAGTTGGTCTTAAAAACTTATGTATAGCTCAACATAATTTAGATATAGGCTTTGGGCCTTTGGCTCCTTCCACATAGGGGATGGTAAACAATCGAATTGAATCGTATACTAAGATGTTCGTAATTGTATTTATTTAAAATTATTGAATTCGAACCCGAATTCGAATATCTACATCTGGAGTTTCTCAAATTCGAACTCAAATGCTCTGTATTTGTTAAATATTCATGAATATTCATGAATACTTATCGAATATCAAAGTATATGTAGTCTGCTAAAGAATTTAATTTTCAAATAGTATTTAAATTTATAAATAAAATTTATTCTAATTATTATGTATATATATTTAGTTCAAATATTTTATTAGAAAATTGATTAAGATTTTTTTAAGCCTCTCAAAATTAGTATACAGAAGTATGGAAAATATAAGTAGGTTGAAAATATAACATCATATTCGTAATAATATAAATTATAAACAATAAAATTTTAAACGAATATTTGATAACCAAATGAATCGAATACACATTTGGTTAAATTCTATTCATTAATGGACTCGAATACTAAATATTATTTGTTTAGTGTTAAATGAACTACCGAATCGAATATGGCTGAATAGTTACTCGAACAATTAACGAACTATTTGTTAATTATGTAGTTTGTTTCCACCACTACTTCCACCCCCTCATTTACCTATACACCCCTTATATCTACGCATTTCTAAAATTACCCTCTAAGGTTTAGTTTTCGTCAATTACTACTAATTAAATTATTCAGAAAATATATAATTATCTTTTATAATCAAATAATAGTAGGCGAAATATAGCAAATATAACATTTAACTCAAATCTAAAATTTTGGATTTTTCTTTTTTACCTTAAAATTTAAACTTCATGATATCTGCAGCAAGCATTTTGATTGTATAAGTCTAATTGGAGGTGGGTGAGAATTGTAAACGTTTGCTTCAATTGTTTGATACTTAACTTGGTTTGGGGTAGAAAATTCCAAGTTTTAATATTTGTGTTGCATTTCCATAAATGTAAGGATTTGAGGGGCAATTTAATAGATATTGATGATTTGCGGGTTATGTAGCAAAAAATCATTTTGATATCATCTTAAATTCTCTTCCACTATATCAAGACTTCAAAATTATGACAAAAATGATATCTTATTAGAATTGATAACATTTACACGCAATAGTTCGTAGTTTTTACCCAAAGATTTCTCCCCACGCAGGCCATTCACCTAATACGCCATTATATTGATTGCTTTGTGTTTCTCGGAGTTTATGAAGTGATTTAGATCCAAATGAGAAATCTTTACAATTAAATAATACACATGCAAATTAACAAGCCCCAAAAATGATATTTCCCTAGTGTACTTGTGAAGCCTTGCAAACTAGGAAAAGTCAAAAGCTTGCAATATTCCAATGTGTACTCCTTGATTTAAATCTCAAAACCATTGTTTTATAACCTAATTCAAAGACAAACTAGCTAATGTAGCTGCTACTTATTTTCACGTGTCAACGTATCCATATCTTAAATGAGGGTTTGGTTTTGTTTAGGTGACAAATGAAGCGGTATAATGGCAAATACAACGTGCTCTTGGTCTCAAACCTAGAGTTTTTGGAATGAATTTTAAAATCTAAGATACTACAAGTTGGCCTCGTACAGTCGTACGTAAGCGGTAAGGCTAAGAAAAATAATCAAGATTTTGACTAGAAAAATGGGGGATGTTTTATTTAAAAAAATAAGTTATCATGATTAAATCGAGAATTTTTATACACGCGTACTTGTCTTCGATATTGATGGTGAACTACGGGTCAGCCTTTTCTTGGTCACATGTATTAACATTAACAATAAGTAAATATACAAATTGGTGAATTAAAATCGATTATGCTGCAAAAATTGGAAAGCAAGTTTCTTTCCTTAAAATAAAAAAAATCAAGTTTTTTGTTTGCTCTCAGAAAAAGTAAGAACAATTAGATTTTTGACATGTTATTTCATTGGCCTTTGCTTATGAGATTTTATCTTAACTATTTTTTTATACCCAAAACATGAAGGAACAAAAAGAGTCTTTAAATAAAGGCCTTTAAATAGAAATTATCTCACCACATACTAGTTTAGGATTTTGGAATGCTTTGTTTCTAAGATCTATATTTTTAATTTTCTTTTCTTCTTTTTCTTATCAACAGTTAAATAAGCAATAGCTATGTAATAATGTGGTAATCTCTCCGCTATATTTTTAGCAGGGGAGAGGATTCAAATCCCTGCAAACAACATCTATCTCTACCCTATATATCTAAATTAATAATGGATTGAGTCTGACATATGAAATGAATTTAACAAATTTAATGCATCAAAAGTGGTAAAGTTTGAGAAAGAACTACAGGATTCAATTCAATGAATAATTAAAATGGTTTACAAACCAAAATATATAAATAAAATTTGATATTCATCCGAGATGCATGCGAGTCATAAGAAGTGTGGAGCTCCCCAAAAAGGAATAGTTAGTTCAACTTCAACCTAACATTTTTTTTGCTTTTCCTGCATTATCCTAATAGTGACGGAAAGATGAAAGAGCTGAAAGAGTCACATAGCCTTTGGTTGTGAAGCATCCTCGTACGTTTTCTTGAAATGACGTTAGATTCGATTGACACGAGGGCTTTGATTCTGGGGCCCACGGTGCAGCTCTGTCTCTATGAAGAGTTTTTTCCTTTTCCTGTCTTTTTACCCCCAAAGAAATATGGGGGAAATTTTTGTGATGGTATGGATGAGGTGTATTTTTTGCACGCATATCGTCTAACATTTTCTTGGGAGGTAGGAACAAAAGTTATTATTCTCCATTTGAAATTTAATTCATGGATTAAATTTGTTAGATATAGTAGTATTATGGTATCTGTTTTTCTTTATTTTAGTCCCATATCGATTAAGATTTTAGAACCTCTCATCTTACTCTTGTATTTAAGCAGATCAATACAATGAATAAAATCAAGTCTCTTTTCTCCCAGAAGCTCTATTCTTAACATGGTATCAGAGACATCCTCTTGATCCCAAAGAAACATCTTTCTTCTTCCTCTACACCGAGCTGTCGAGAGGGTTTTGCTGAAAACTCTGTGCTTCCCCTCGGCGGCCTCGACACCCGATTCAGTCTTGACGCACTGCCTCATCACTTACAACCTCTCACCGTTCTCTGCTCACTATAAAACTCTTGCTCGAACCTTTGCTGAATGACACTGTTCATCCGGGGGTACTCGCTGCTTCGATACTAACTTCGACCTATGACTGCCAATTAGCTGCCAAAACTGCTCAAGTCTAACTCCGGCTCCAGCTATCAAACATCGCCGCATTCCCTGGATCCACCCGGGCATCTTCGGTCATTTCCAACCCATGATCCTACCACCCTCGGCCAGATCTGACCACCCTTGGTCAGACCAACTCCAATGTCGCTATCACTACCTACAAACAGTTGTTGTCGACACTTCAGCAATGCCCACTTGAACAGCTCCACTAGACTATTACCAGCAAGCCCGAGACATCTAGTAAAGACACTCCTCAGTGGCCCCCAACAACTCTACAGGGGTCCTCCTTGGAATTCCTACATGCCCTAGTGGCAACAACTACACGCCCCAGTGGTAACAGCTCTCGCTTCGATTGCGAAACCCTCAATAACCACCTCTGACAGCCCTCATCGGGCCGCTAACACGCCTATCCACCCACATGTCTCTATCCAAATTCATAAATGCAAGTGTGCACCATGTGCTCGATAATATGCCACACAGAGATCTGGTCTTTGCTGCCCTCCAACTAAAAGCTCCACCACCAACCTCTCACTGGCCACTTAAGTCGCTTCTTGCACTCAATCAGCACCATCACACCCATCAGCTCCCTACTCCTTAAGCACTTCGTCACTAATGTTGCCACCGGACAACACAGCAGCTCTCAACGCCAATCACGATCTCAATCATCGTTGGCAGCCTCCCTACAACATCCTCACTACGCCATCGTAGTCCTTTGCAACGTAGTCTGCTGCGTCGCCGACCATCGCTGCCAACAACCACAGCCACTAGATCCTCATACCGCCACCTGCTCAGGTCTCAAATATTGCCACCTGACCACGATGCTTGTTCTTGCCCATGACGCTTGACCACTGCTAGCGCATCACTCGGTCGTCATGCAACCTCACGGTAGCGACACCGCCGGACCCTCTCTAACTGCAGCCGGTGCCCACTACAGTGACACCGCTACACTGTCTCTAATTGCAGCACCCACGGCAGTGACACCGCCGAATCCTCTCCAACAGCAGCTAGTGCCCACGACAACGACATCGCCAGACCTGACTACATCACAACATTACCACTTCTTGGTTGCCACTGCTGCCAAGGATAACCCTCGTCGTCGTCGATCAGCTCCGACCAAGTCGGACAACTCGGACCCGCTGGTCATCATCGTCCTTGCGGCATCAACCCTAGTCCAAACCCTACCACTGCAAACTCTCGCCTTGCGAAACCTAGTAGGTCCTCCATCGCAAACCTCTGCCTGCCAACACCACCGCTGCTCCAATTGATGTAATTGCACAAACTACTCATTGCATGCACAGAAGGTGTTTGATGAATTGCCTTAGCGAGATTCCACTCACCGACGCTTGCACGATCCGATCACTACGCCTCTTCTTTCGATCGTAGGTTCACCCTCTAGCCACCACCGTGCGTGTCGTCGATCACCGCTACAGCATCATACCTCGCTCCTTGCAAGGTCCAATCACCATGCCTTCTCCCTCGACTGCAGGTCCGCCCTCTCGCAACCACAATGCATGACTGTCGATCACCACTGCGATAACATGATCTCGCTGCCTGCAATTCCAGTCACCGATGTGCTCCAATTCAACTACTTCTCGCCAAGCCATGCTAACAACCATCTATACAAAATTTTACTTTTCTTAACCTTGAGTTTGACGGGGTTGTTAGATATAGTAGTATTAGGGTATCTATTTTCCGTTATTTTAGTCCCACATCGATTAGGATTCTAGAACCTCTCATTTTACTCTTGTATTTAAGCAGTTCAATACAATGAATAAAATTAAGTCTCTTTTCTCCCAAAAGCTCTATTCTTAATAAAATTAAATGAATGCGTGCTCCTGATATACATCTAAAATCATTTTAACGACTTAGATTTTTCTGCTTGTTATTAATTTTTAGATTATTTCAAAAAATTAGCATTGTCGATTTTTTATTATGACTTCAAATTTTGATGCGTTTTAGATACTGTACAATAATATTTCATGAAACAAGTCTCCTTAACTATTGAGTGTGTAGCCACAAACGGCCGCTATGTATTATAAGCTCAAAAACTAATAAATTTAAAGTAATTAGTCCTCATTTAATATTCTTTTCAGAAGATTCAAAATGAAAGTTCAGTGAGCTTAATAAAAATTAGAGTCAAAACTATGATTTAAATGCTTATAGAGTTGTAGTTTTGAAATTTCAGATGCAAATAAATTAATATGATTTTAAGAATTTAAATAGATTTTGACAAAAATAATATTGGGATATGGATGTGGTCTTGTTAGAACGTTGTTCGTGCAATATCTATTGTTTGATTAATAAAAACTCTCATTTTTTATTAATATGTTTGTGAGATGGTATATTTCAGATATAAAAAGGTACAAATAAATTATGGCTCAAAACGATGCAAAAATCAACACGAGTATTAATTTCAGCCTTTTAACCATCAATGGTCTACAGTCGACCATCAATAATTGAAAGGACCATCGATGGACGATGTTGATTGCATCTTGCCTTCGCATCTTGCCTTCGTCAACCGACTTTTTTCTTCCGTTTCTTTGGCCGGCGAAGAAAATGAAAGTAAAAATGATTTTCAAAAAGTTTCTTTTTTACATTCTCTCGTATCAACGGAAATCTTGTTTAACTATTTGCTTTTCTTTTATTTCAATCAAACTAAACAAAGTCTTAATTATGGATATTCTAAAGAAAGGGGACCCCTCACCCGAACCTTTTTTAAGACTACCAAGCCCTCTCGAATTAGTTCTACGATAGACGCTTGCAATGTACACCTTCAATCTATTTGGAATTTATAGAAAACTGCTAGAAGGTAATTATCTTTATCAAATATTTGTTAATGCATAGAAGTGCAAATATTTCTGTTGTTCAATCTATTTGAATTATTCTCACTACCTTTCTACATGTGTGTTTAGCTGTGTGTTTCTATTTTCTGCACTTGCCGAGAACTAGCCATGTTTTTAAATTTGATTATAGAAAAAATTTGCCACATATATAATATATATAACGTCTCACCACCAATATTCAATTCGTAGTTTATGCATATGTATAGATAGGAAGAAACTTTTCCACTTCATATAATGTGGTTCCGAGTCCTAAATTTTTATTTTCTTGCTAGAATATATCATGAGAAAATATAAATAAAGCAATCATATCATATGATATAA
Source organism: Asparagus racemosus (assembly GCA_037177215.1). Classification (NCBI taxonomy): domain Eukaryota; kingdom Viridiplantae; phylum Streptophyta; class Magnoliopsida; order Asparagales; family Asparagaceae; genus Asparagus; species Asparagus racemosus. The sequence goes on along the minus strand of JBAKGM010000365.1, from coordinate 5,963,655 downwards.
TCTGTCAGGAACATTCTATGCTTATATGAATATAAAAAGACTCTGCCACGTGGTACAATGTATCAACAAGATTTAATCTTCAATTAATTTCATTTCATGAATGCAAAGAGATTTTGCAATTGGGTATGTCGCCACGATTTTAGCATCATGATTCATTTTATTATCTTCTGAGAACTAATATGCACTTCATATTTTGTACTTTATGCCCTTTTCTCTGTAGGTATAGTATTTAATTAGATTTAATTTCCGATTCATCACAATTTCACCACGATTTAACGTATATACATTTTGTAATTGATACTTTTTAGTTTTTACTAGTTGTTTATGCATCTTTAACCTTCAAGGCTTCAATTAGACAAATTCATCTTTTGATCCATTGATATGAAATAAACTTAGTCGCCATGTACTTCATGCCACAGTTTCACTGTAGTTCCATTGATATTTTATACCTTTTATTTTTTACGTCGCTGGTTTTTACTAGGTATATAACAGTCAATAAGATTCATTTTTCAATATAATGATTTAGATACGGAAGAGATTTTGCCATCACATGTTGAATGCCATGATTTTATTGTGGTTTCAGGTACACATTTCACATCTCTAGTTAGGTCCATTGACGTGAAAGATACATTGTCACGTCCTGCTCCGTGCCATGATTTCGTCCTAATTTCATGTGTGAGCATTTTGCACGTGGTATTTTGTGTCACTTCCTACTTAGGCAAATCATAGTGACAACATTTAATTTATGATGATCCATTGATTTAAATGTGAAGGAGATGTTGGCACTTCGTGCTTCATGTCACGATTTCATAGTGGTTTCAGGTATGTATATTATATGCATTTGATACTTTGTGACGCTTGAGAATATTAACAAGATTCATCTTATGATCCATTGATTTGAATGTGGAAGGAATTTGCCACTGTTTGTTTTGCTTTGCGCCAACTATTTCATCGTGATTTGATGTGTATACTTATTACATTTGGTACTCTCCATTAATTGTCTGGGCAAGGACATAAAAATAAAAAAGATTTATTTTCTGATCTATTGATGTAAATGTGAAATAAACTTAGCCGCCACGTGCTTCATGCCCAGCTTTCATCATCATTTCATGTATATACATTTCACATTTGGCACTTTATGTCACGTGTCAAACAGGCATCGACATGATTTGGTTTCTAATTCATCTTGTACATGCATCCAAAAAAACACATACATGCATATATATAAATCATATTCCTTCAAATAATACACATACATATATACATGCATACATAGACTACAACCCTTCATAGAGAGCAATCAAAAACTTTTTAAAATAATGCAATAACACGGAAGAATTTTATGCCGGGACAAAAAGTATTGCTTTATAATTCTTCTCATAATCTCCACGCTTATTAAATCACATTAATCAAAGGCTTTAGACTATAGTGTAACTATGCTTTGCTTTAGATATATTTTATAAATTGTAATATAACTATTATTTACTATAGTGAGAAGTATTTATTTCTACCAAAGTTTAGATATTAATAAATAAACTTTATACACACACACACACACACACACACACACACACATATATATATATATATATATATATATATGAGATTAATGGGTATCTGAGAGGATTCCCTCATATACAATGATGTGGCACAATCTCCACTAAGTTCAATAAAGTAGTAGAGAGAATATTTCATAACTACACTTGGT
>JBAKGM010000365.1:5903380-5936250 GCA_037177215.1 Asparagus racemosus | reverse complement strand
TAATGCTTATGGTGGGGGTGGGGTGGGGGGGGTTCTGGAATTAATGCTTATGTTTATGTGTTTCTTCATAGAAGTTATCAAGTATGGTCATTTGATAGAAAACACCTTTGATTTTTAATTTATACATAAATCACCTTTAAACACTTTTTATTGCAATCAACCATTAGGCTCACTTTTTGGTTAATATTTTTGGGTAATTGATCCCACTTAACCTCCATTAAGGATCAATCTCTAATATATTTGGTATTTGACAACTAATTATTATCATAAAATTAAAAAAACTTAACTTAAAAGTGAGTCCAGGTAATTGAGTGCAATAAAAAATACTTTAAAGATGGTTTATATATAAAATAAAAAGTAAAGGTGGTTTTCACATAATGACACTATTTTAAAGATGGTTTCTATGAAAAACCCCTGTTTTTATTAGAGAAAACCATCGGCAGCTTTGACATCGACATGAGACTGTCCCATACTGTCATAAAATCATTTGCATTTTAGGTACATAAACGCAGAAGGCTACGAAGGGGGCTTCGACCAGCCAACAATCGACACAATGCTCTCCGACATAGAATCCAACTTCAACAAGTGGGCCGAAGGCTTCATCCCCCTCATCGCCGGCTCCAACGAGCCCACCTCCAGCAAAAAATTCTCCGAAGATTTTAAGCGAATGAGGCCCAACATCGCATTATCCGTGGCCCAAACCGTACTCCTCAGCGACTACAGGGGCGTGCTCGAGCATGTGCACGTCCCGTGCACCGTGGTTCAGGCGACCAACGATGCGGTGGTGCCGATATCGGTCGGGCACTCTATTGAGAGTAAAGTAAGCGGGAAGGTGAGTTTGGAGATTGTGGAGATGGATGGCCATTGTCCTCAGCTTACTGTGCCTGAGAAACTTATTGATGTGCTCGAGAGAAGTTTGAATTAGGAGGTGATTTTGTTGATAATGGGCTTGGGTTTGGATTGCATTGCGTTAGTTGTGAGATTTTAGGGGGTGTTAAGATTCTAGTTGTAGGGAGATACTGCTGTGTTTTTCTTTCCCCGTGTATGTTTATTGCTGTATAATCTGAATTTGATGTACTGAGTGTTTTTCTTTTGTGAAGTTGTGCGAGATTTTTATGTATGAATTTGCCCCATGTTGCAGTTCAAGGCCCAAATATTGACTTCAGGGTGAGCTAAACTTTTTTCTTTTAAAAGTAAAAATGGGGCAATATGACTTTTTTTTTTTTGGTATACCCCCGCGGTTCACCTGCTAGCCATGTGTGCCACCCAAGCGGGTTGCAAGATGACTATTTCATTCATGTAAAACTAAGACTAAAACAAGTATAATAGGAAGAAAGGCAGCTACCAGCTGAAACTTTTGAGTTCTCCACCCAAACAAAAAACCTATTGCCATGAAGTATCAAAGGAGCAGGCCCCTGTCATCACCCACTGCAGAGAAGGAAATGAATGGGGAACTTTTGGTTCTAACCCAGCCCCTAAACAGAAAGGACAGAAAAACACATAGAAATCAAAATACAACACCAAAAAGTACACCGAACATCACAATGCAAACCCCCAACATCACGTAACAAAGAGCCCCTACGCTCCTTCACGCCTGGAGTGCTAATCGGTCTCTGCCATGTCTGATATCTTGTGTTGGCAGTATATATGTATCATATGTATCATAAGTTTCTAAAAGTTGCGCTTTAATATTTTATGTTTTGCAAACATAACAACTTTGTCTCACGTTTTTCCATGTATCACTTACATGCTAATTTTAGACTTTTTTAACACTTCTATTTAATGAATTTACTATAAATCCGGTATAATAATTCTGTTTTAAAATATAATAGGAATATGTCTATAATACAATCAGGATATGTTCAATAGTAAATTCAACAAATATTGCGTGCCAAAAAGTTCTAAAATTAGTCCGTAAGCGTCACATAGGAAAATTCGAAGCAAAATTCTCGCGTTTGCATAATATAAAATATTAAAGTGTAATTTTTAGAAATTTCAAGGTATGTAAGTGCTTCTAGAAATAAGTGAGGGTATATAAGAACGAAGTGGGGAAAACTATAACGTATTTCAGTTCTAAATGGACGAGACGAGGCCAAGTATTGTTCCGTATGATAGGCAGTATATACACCCTGGAACTGGTTTAGGCCCAAATTATTGGAAGGGACCTATCTAGCGAAGTACAGTTCTACCTGAAAGTAACCGAAAGCCCATTATCTCAAAGGGTCAAAGCCAGCCCACAATTAATCAGCTTGTCAGACATATGTTATTTTATAGTCTGAAACGCACTTCATCACGCTTTTCTGATTTCTCCACCGCATAAACCCGGTCATCAACCTAAGAAAGCCACAAATAATAATTTATTTACCACCAGTTAACTCTTTAAGTCCATTTGTGAACGGAATCTTCAGCATGTTAATCCACGTTTACTGGTCCAAATTTTAACAGAACACTCCTCACGTACTTTACAAAAGGGATAAAGTGACAATTTAACTATTTCATTGCCTTTATAAGGGTCAGAACATCTTTAGTTGCATTTGGAGCACTCTGTAAATATGTGTAATTCACTTGTGGCAGTGATAACTAGACTAGACTAGACTAGAAGAGTTATATTATTTTAGTATTAAGAAACACACAAATATAGTCCTTATTTGTACTAATTAAAAATCATGAGTTTCAATAAACCAACTGCCTTGCAATTAGGGGTGCAAAAACTATATGTATTTGCATTTGTTAGGATACAAGCTTGGCTACTAAATATCTAAATCCGTTAAGATATGGTTATTGTTGATGTCAGAGATCACACAGTCAATAATCACTGTTGGATTGATTTTCGAATGAGCGGGAGTCTTCTCTCTCTCTCTCTTCTAATGCTCAGTTGTTTAGTCGAAGAAGAAACTCTCCCGCACTAAAAAAAGACATGTGAAAGGACGGACTTGGGATCTCCAGTGGTCCCTCCGACGATCAAGTTAGTATGTGTCTTTGATAAAAACAAAGATGAAGATATTCTTGGAGAAAAAGTCCTTTAGGTTAGATTACTTAGTTCTTCTATTATACAGTTTTCTATTTATATGGAGAGTCAGAGAGTATTTACGTCACTTTGGCTGATAATAGGCTGAAGAGTGAGTCAGCCCTACGTCCACGTGTCGACTGATGATTGGACAGAGGTATGTGTAGGTAGCTGCTTCGGACTGCCTTTACAGGTGTTGGTTGCAAATTGGTTCAGAAGTTAGTGATGTTCCCTTGTCATTAATGGGATGGGATCGGTGACGTCTGCAGCCGGAAAGATTCGAGGTGTCTTAATTATCGTGAGAGACGGGAAAATTAAGGCACTGATCATACAGTTAATGTGATATCGACGTCTTGTCGGGACCAAACTCTATGCAACCGTCATTTGGGATGAGGGCTCAAGCTAATCGAGTGGGGAATGATGTCGAGCATCTAAGGGATTGACAGACTCCACCATTCGCGTCGTCCATAAAAGTAATAGACCGAAGGATCAACTAGTATCAGCATTCAAGTCGTTTTATGAAGGCAGCCGACCGAAGGGTCGACTAATACCGCCTTTCGCGTCGTCCATGAAACTGTTGATTAGTATGGCTTAAGCAAAGGAAATGAGCCGTATTCTTGACTCGGTAGAGTGAGTCCGGGTGACTCCTAATCAAAGGATTAAAATGTTCATTTATCTGATGTAAGAATTTTTCCCCTTATAATCAAGAATTAGTAGTAAAAAATGTTCAGGACCATAACAATTATGAATACAGATATGTAGTAGAATATCCATATCTATATCTAAAATATTTGAATATGTGTTAGTTACACAATTACAATTGTCTTAATCCTTAAATTAATAAATTTGATATTAATTTTGATGATAATTATATATAATCTCTGTTTTTTCAGATATGGTTTTTCTAACAGGTGCTCATGAGCAGTCACTAGAGGACGAGAGAGATAGAGAAAGAAGAGACAAGGAGGGAAATTAGTGCCAATCAGGAGGGTCCACTTCCTATTCATTTCTCTCTATCTCTCTCATCTGCTAATGAATGTGCATGGACACCTATTGGAAACATCGATAACAAACATATTAATGAACTATGTTTAGGGGTGCACACGGTTCGATACAGCTCAGATATGATACTTATCATATTCATATCTTCTTATCAGTCTCGGATATGGATACAGATATGCTTCGATAAAGTAAAGCCATAACCGTATATGCTAAAATTGAATACGGATACAGATATGAATGCAGATACACATGTGAATACAAAACAGATATGAGAAAACTAGATAATATTGATAAATAAATAAATAAATTGTGTGTGTGCGCGTGTGTGTGTGTGCGTGTGTGTGTATATACATGATATAAAAGACTTCATTGATATGTTTTATTATATCCAAAAAGTTAAGTTTAGATCTCTTGATCATCAAAATTAGCCTCAAATACATTAATCTAATGATCAAAACTGTTGCAACTACATGACCAACATTGTTACGACCCTAAAAAAACCACTAAGTGTTAATCCTCCTCAGAAGACAACATGCCTCGCTCCTCGCCTAATCAGACGAGTTCAGAGCCCGTACGAATCAGGTTGCTCCCACGGTTGAAAACTTTCGAGGCTGAGGTCCAGGCATCCCTTCTCGCCAGGCCGAGGCAGGCGACCCTTCTCGTCAGACCGAGTCGTCCCTTCTCACCAGGCCGAGTCGACCCTTCTGGCCAAGCTGAGTCAAAAGTCTGTCATTCTCGAGCCCCCCATCAACAGCCAGTCACCAACACATTAAATGCACTGTCAGAAATCATCATTACTTCATCCCCAAAAGTCTTTATGACTCATCAGGTTCCCTCAGCATGATGCTTTCTCTGTCACTGTCACATTGCTCACAAGGGTGACTCATACCACCCACAGCCGATAGCTGTAAGCTGCTGACTAAGCAGTCTATTTGGACTCGGTCGAAATTACAAAACTGTCATTCTGAACCTAATATAAATAGAGGGCTGTCTGCACCACAAAGGTATGCAATATCTGCACACTTAGACTGAAATTTTTTTCAATTCATTAGTTTCTTCTCCATTCAAGCTCAAATACTAACTTGATCGGAGGAATTACCGGAGAATCTAATTCCGATCCTCTAACGTGTTGTAGTTTTGCAGGGGGAGGAACCAACAATATATTGGGAGATTAGCTATCAAAAGGAAGTCAAGGGACCCCAACCTCTTCAAGATCATCCTCAAAATCTCCTGTTTGATAACTGAGCATCAATAGTTTGACTCCCACCATGGGGCCTCTTCATCTCCCTTTGGAAAAGTGGTCAAACCACCATCTTTGAACTTTGAAATTAGAGGCCTAGCGAGGCGTCCCTTCTCGCTAGGCCGAGACGGGCGTTCCTTCTTGCCAGGCCGAGGTAGGCGACTCTTCCGCTAGGCCGAGACAGGCAACCCTTCCCGTCTGGCTGAGGTACGTGACCCTTCTCAGCAGGTCGAGACATGCGACCGTTCTCGCCAAGCCAAGACAGGCGACCCTTCTCTTCGGGCCGAGGCAGGCGACCCTTACTGCCAGACTAAGGCAAGCGTCCCTTCTCTCCAGGCCGAGGCAAGTTCAAGGCAAGCACCCTAAGACCTTGGTGTCATCGTGAGTAAACCCAATGCACGAGATCAAGGCATCCCTAGTACAAAGGAACAGAAGTTCAATTTCACTAGGACCCGGCCCATGCCGAATCCAAGTGATAGGGGCCAACTATTACCACTCTTGTTATGGTCCTGGACATTTTTCTGCTATTAACTCTTGATCTTCGGGAGGAAATTCCACACACAAGATAAGAAAATGTGTTTAATCCAAACTAGGGGGACGGCACGCCTCCCGTGCTTAGGCCGCACTGACTGAAAGCCCCATAGACGACTAGGAAATAAATAGTAGCCAACCAGACTACCCCATAGTGCGACACGAGCATAGCCCTCTCAGCCGGCTACCTTCGTGGACGACGCAAATGGCGGTGTTAGTCGATCTCTTGGATGACCGACACTGTTTCCCACTCGATCGACTCGAGCTCTCATCACCAGATGACGGTTGTACGAAGTTTGGGTCCGACAATTCGTCGATATCACATTAATTGTGTGATCAGTGCTTTGATTCCCCCGTCTCACACGATAATTAAGATACCTCGAATCACTCTGGCTGCAGGCATTACCGGCTCCATCCAATTAATGCTGAGGGAACAGCGCTGACTCCTGCGCCAATCTCCAACCGACATCTGTCAAGGTTGTCCGGCACAGCCACCTCTACATATTTCTGTCTAATCATGAAGTTAGCACACGTAGGAGTAGGGCTGACTCACACTTCAGCTTATTGCTAGTCAAAATAACGTAAATTCCCTCCGACTCCTATATAAATAGAGAACTGTGTAATAAAAAAGATAATCAACCAACCCTAGAGAATTTCTCCGAATAAGATCTTTATCTGTTTTCAAAATGGATTCATACTAATTTGATCGTTGGGGGGATCACCCGAGATCCCAACTCCACCTTTTCACAGGATTTCCTCTAGAGCGGGAGAGACTACCAAGTAACTGAACCACCAAGCATTAGAAGAGAAAGCAGACCTCACTCATCCAAACCCTAATCTAACAAAGATTATCAACTGTGTGATTTCAGACATCAACAACTCTAAAAAAATCACTAAGTGTTAATCCTCCTAGGAAGAAAACACGTCCCGCTCCTCGCCTAATCAGACTAGCTCAAAGCCCGAACGACTCAGGTGGCTCCCACAGCCGAGAACTTTAGAGGCTGAGGCGGAGATGTCCCTTCTCGCCAGGCTGAGGCAGCCGACCTTTCTTGCCAAGACAAGTCGTCCCTTCTCGCCAGGCCGAGGCAGGCGACCCTTCTCACCAGGCCGAGTCGATCTAGCCGAGGCAGGCAACCCCTCTTGCCAGGCCGAGTCGACCCTTCTCGCCATGCCGAGTCAACCATTGTTACCAAGCCGAGTTGAAAGGCAGTCATCCTCGAGCCCCCCACCAACAGCTAGTCACCATCACATTAAATGTACGGTCAGAAACCATCATTACTCCAGGCCCAAAAGTCTTTATGACTCATCAGGCTCATCAGGCTCCCTGAGCATGATGCTTCCTCTGTCACCATTGCATTGATTACAAGGGGGACTCATGCCACCCACAGCCTACACCTATAAAGTTGCTGCTGACTAAACAGTCTGCTTGGACTAGGCTAAAATTACAAAACTGCCCCTCTGAACCTACTATAAATAGAGAGGCTGTCTGCAGCACAAAGGTATGAAATTTTTACACACTTAAATTGAGAACTTTTTCAATTCATTGGTTTCTTTTCCACTCAAGCTCAAATACTGACTTGATCGTCGGAGAAATTACTGGAGAACCTAATTCCGGTCCTCTAACGTGTTGTAGTTTTGTATGGTGAGGCACCAACAGTCTATTGGGGGATCAGCCATCAAAGAAGGTTAAGGGACCCCCAACCTCTTCAAAATCATCCTCAAAATCTCCTGTTTGATATCTGAGCATCAACAAATATATATTCCGATATTTCAGATATAGATACAGATATTTCATTATATAACTATATTCTTGTCATATTCTATCAGTTATAGATTTAGAAGACTGCTTATGCATTTTCTAACGGATACAAATATTTTCTCAGATTCCGATATTTTTTTGCACTCCTGACTACGTGTCAGTAGAAACGACTGATTTAGAAATACAGCCGACTTGCATTTCCTCCCACGAGCAGCGCACGTGCGATGGCGTCGGAACTCGTCTCCCCGCAGTCAAAATCTGTGTCCGAAACTGCTCTCAAATATCTCAACTGTTTCCAGCAACTCTCTCTCTCTTAAGAATCTCTCCATTGAAATTCTCTCAAAAACCCTCCCCCTTCGATCTCAGAGTCCTACGCCATTGCTTCCGTCCCTCTTTCTTCAGATTCCGTCATCAAGAACTGCCGCTGATCTGCTGACTTCGCAGTTGCAGAAGCTGATGCAAGCTCCAGATCGGCTGGCTCGCCATTTCTAGGGTTTGATCTCTTGCTTCTTTGAGCATTTCTCGAATCTCATCTCTTAGGGAAACCGTTACAATCTTCAAGAAACGGTTGGATCAAGCTCTCTGTTCTGAGTAATTCTTGGTCCGTTTCCAGTTTTTCTTTTCTTTTCTTTTCTTTTCTTTTTCCTATTATATGAAATATAGTTCTTGATTTACTTTTAGTCAGTCTTCTCGAATTGGAAAAAAAATCCCCTCCAATCTTTTTCTGGGCCTTGTAGTAATTTTTCCACATTTAGCAGGTTTTCTCAACTCTTTTTTGGTGTTGCTAGCGTGTTTTGATCTTTCGGTCTGTTTTGGAGGAGATTTGATGAGAATTTTAGTGGGAGCGTTATGCCGTTAAAAGGAATAAAAATGGAGGGAATTAGTACCAAAGTAGACTTACACGGGAAATTTTTGAGACCGAGCTCAAATCTGTCGCCATTGAGCTTGAAAACCTCACTATCAGGTAAGTCAAGCCCTAGGAGCTCGCCTACGTATCGAAGGCTGGGTTCCGGTGGGACTCCTCGAAGGAATTTCAGAGGCAATACGGGGAAATTCGTTTGGATCCGAAATAATCGAGTAGTGTTCTGGTTGATATTGATACTTATTTGGGCGTATATTGGATTCCATGTGCAATCACAATGGGCTCATGGAGATCACAAGACTGAGTTTATTGGTTATAGAAGCTTACGGCGTAGTGTTAAGACAGAAGAGAATGCAATTAAAGGGACTAATAGTACTAATGCACCGGGTAAGGAACGTTTATCAGTGAAAGGGAAGAAAGGTTTGGACTCGAACTTTGGTATCAATTTGATGAAGAAAGGGAGGAAAGGCCGGGGATTGAGGAGAGGCCGTGTGAAGCTAAAGGAAGTGGTAGAGGAGAATCAAACTACATATATAGATGAAGGGATGATACCTAGAAAGAACACTTCATATGGGTTAATTGTTGGGCCGTTTGGTCAGACAGAGGATAGTGTTCTTGGTTGGAGCTCAGGGAAAAGGAGAGGAAATTGCAATAGAAAGGGAGAGTTTGCACGCCTTGTTTCGTCAAAGAAATTTGTTTTGGTCTTTCATGAGCTTTCTATGACAGGTGCACCGTTGTCAATGTTGGAATTAGGTACTGAGATTTTGAGCTGTGATGGGTTTGTGTATGCTATTGTTCTAAGCTGGAAGGGCGGATTGATGGGCGAGCTTAAGAAAAGAGGGATCAAAGTTCTCCATGATAGGGGAATGCCAAGCTTCAAGTTTGCCAAGAAAGCTGACCACATCATAGCAGGATCGGCTGTCTGCTCTTCGTGGATTGGTAAGTATACTGCGTATACATTTGGCACAGATGCATGTTTCACTTCCTATTGTCAATTTATACATGACTTGGCTTTACCAAACTGTTGGAAAACAATAGCATATTGGTAACACCTTGAAGCTATTTGGGTTTTACATTTTCTTATGCTCACTTTGCAAACAATGTTTTGCAAGCACATCACCCTTTTATTCTCTTAATATGTATTTGTTTTTGTAAGTTCATGTTCTGCCTTGGTATGCAATATTTGAACTACAAAAGTCCACTTTTGTTAAATATGTTTCCCTTCCATCTAAGGTAGTAATAGTGTAGTACACTTGAATGCTTGATTATCTTACATTACTTGCTATAATGACTTACTGTGTTGTCAGGGGAACTAGTAGGTAGTCTCTTTAGCTCTTGCTTATTATGAAGCATGTGGTCTCCACGCTTTAGGGTCTACTATTTCCTACACACTTTTCCTACCACATGCTTGTACAATTAGCAGATCCATAATCGTGGCGGGGCGTTCACATTTTTATCTTGTAGATCAGGACAAGCAGAAAAAGATTTTTCTTACGAAAGCATCTTCGTTTTCTTTATTTTCCTTCTGCTGGGATGTTTACCATGGCAACCGTGCAAATGAATATCCACCATCCTCCAATCTTTAACTGGCAAAAGCAGTCTGCATTGATGGAGCTAAGTTATAGTTGGAAATTAACATTCTGTGTTACATGGTCATTTTCTTCTTGAGTCCATAAAGATTTTTTTTTTACTAGGGCTTCAATATTATCTCTTTTAGTGATCCATGAAGAAAAAATCATGCTTCCCTTAAACAATACCAAGTTTTTCAGGTCTTCATACTAATCCTATGTCATAACTGATGATCAATTCTCCAAAATATTTTGTAGAACCATATTTGGATCATTTTCCGGCTGGATCAGGTCATATTGTTTGGTGGATTATGGAGAATAGACGGGAATACTTTGACCGCTCAAAGCATTTGCTGAACCGGGTGAAGATGCTGGCTTTCTTGTCAGATTCTCAGTCTAAACAGTGGTTAACTTGGTGTGAAGACGAGAATATTAAGTTTTTAATACCGCCAATGCTAGTGCCTTTATCTGTAAATGATGAACTGGCCTTTATAGCCGGCCTACCATGCTCCCTTAATACTCCTGCGTTAAGTGTTGAAAAGATGATGGAAAAGAGGGACTCATTGAGAAGTGCTGTCCGCAAAGAAATGGGATTGGCAGATAACGATACGCTTGTTATGTCATTAAGCAGTATAAACCCAGGAAAGGGCCAGCTTTTGCTTCTTGAAGCAGCATTTTTAGTGACTGAGCATAATGTTTTTCTAGAGGATCCTCAAAGGTATGAGTTAATGGAAGAGGATAAATTGCCAGGAGTTGCTCATCAAAATCAATCTATCAACCAGACCGACAAACCAGCAGATGGACTCCAGAAAAGTAATTCTACACGCGTGAATTCTAAGAAAAAGAAGAAGAAACAGCATATTAAGACGCCAACAGATGAAGAACAGCTACGATCAAGGAACTTGTTGTCAGAAGTAGCAGGCCAGCAGGCAGAAACCCTCAAAGTTCTAATTGGTTCTATTGGATCAAAAAGCAATAAAGAGCTTTATCTCAAAGAAATTCTTGAATTTCTGTCTCTACATTCAAACTCTTCAAAGGCAGTATTCTGGACACCAGCAACCACACGTGTTGCTGCTCTGTATGCAGCCGCAGATGTTTATGTAATAAATGCCCAGGTGACTCGTCCTATGCACTAGTACTTTTCATTTTCTTTATGTTTAGATGTTTACTGTACATGTAAGTATAAACTAATTTTGAGATCTGCTGGTCTTAGTTTTAACATCCATAAGTGCTTTTAAACTAATTCGTGTCATTCTCTGGAAGATGGTGATCATCGGTTCTCTAGGGAATCACATTAAAAAAGTTAAAATTTATGTAGACCTACGGTCAATTCACATCAAAGGAGAGATTTGCAGCTGTTTTGTATAAGTAAATTTGTATTCTTTGGTAAAGTTAACTCTTCGTGGAGCAGGAGGGATGAGAACAGAAAGGAGAGGATAGATTAAGGATGCATCTTACTTGTCAAGCAGCTTTCTTTCAGCCAACAACTCTGTGAAAAGGTAAAAAAGAGACCAGACCTTTCCTTCCGAATACAAAATAGGTGGGATAAAACCCCATATTCCCTTAAGATAAACTTCTAAAGGAACATAGTACAACAAAATAATATGAAACTGAAGAGATGGAGAAAAGGATAGAGGAGGAGAGGCAGATAATTGGAGAAGTATGAAATTTTTCTCAACTTCACTACTTCGAATACATTGTTTTAGTTGCACTCACACAAATATATTATTTGATAGAAGTAAGGGGGGGGGGGGGTATATTGGGCCACTTGCTTAGAGAAATAAGATGATCAAAAGATGATGGTTGATCTTTCAATCACATGATTGGATTGTGTTTTCTTTCTTCCTAGTGAGTGGGAGAGAATGATCACCGAACTTTTTCCAAATATTTTGCATTTAATATTGTTTGTCTTGGAAGATATTTAACGATCAATTTCTTGATTATAGGGGATTGGAGAAACGTTTGGGAGGGTTACAGTTGAAGCTATGGCATTTGGTCTACCGGTATGATAAACTAATTTCTTTATTTCACATATTCACTGCTTATCCTCGTTTTGAATTTATTCTTGGTTGCTGGAGTAAAACAATTTATTTTTTTACTGCTCTTGATGAGGAATGATCTATGATTTGAATATGCTAGTCCATGTTAATCCAAATATATTTCTTCATAGTTACAAGCTGTTACTCTAAATTACCTAGAGGTCCATTGTCTTACTTTAGTGTAATGTTTCATGAGTTCATTGTATCTTTTTTTCCTTTTTAGTAATGATTCTATGACATGACATTATTTGTGGTGAAGAGAATAAGATGATGTAAATACTAAAGTGCTTGTGGTGTACTAATGTTGCGTACTAATGTCGCTTCACATAGGTTAATTCTAGTCAAGGTATGCTCAATAGCCAATACTAACTGAACTAATCTTGAGTTGAGTCTCTAAAAAGTAAAGATGAGTTAATCTAAGAGCTAATGGAGTTCTGGCCTGATCATCATGTCTTGTACAGCAACATAATGGGGATATTTGTTAGATTACAGAAAGTCTGTACACTTAAAATAAACCGAAGTATGAAGAATACCCTTAGGTGCCGTTTGGCAAAGTGTTAAGAGAGAAGGGTTAACTTAGTTAGCCCATTATGAGGGGTTAAATATTTTGTGATTCCGTTTGGATTAGGTAACATGAAAGGTCAACTTTTATTGTGTTTGGTAAATAAAAAAGGTTTAAGAAGGTTAAATCGGTCAAATTGTTTCGTAATACCAACTTTAATCTTGTCGAAAGTAGGAAAACATTCTAATGACTATTATATTAAAATAAATTAACGAGAATTTTCATTTTTCTGGAACATGGAAGTATTGTTCTAAAATGCAGATTAAGGTCCAGCTTAAGCGACCGCTTATGTCTAAGCAGGTTAGAACTGAGGGTTGGAACTGTTCTGATTAGAGAAAAAGTGCTTCATTATGCGGTCATCGGCATAATCAGACACGTTTTTAGTAAAAGCCCAGATAATCGGGTGCATTTTCAGTGAGCACCCCCATAAATTTTTTATTCGGGTGCGTTTCTTTTAAATCCTTTCTGGGTTAAACCCGTTTACCACAATCTGACTCAACACTAAAGTAGAAAAACCTAACTCTAAAGTTTTCTTAAAGTTCTGTTACTCTATATTCTCTCTCTTGTCTGAACCCAGTGGCTGCAAATACCTCTGCCATTCGTCGACGCTTTGCTCAGACGGAAACTCACTGGAAGATTGTATGACATCCGACACTCTCCCTACAAGCTCTCTGACGATCATCTTGAAGCTTTCCAGCGAAATAAATTAGTCGAAGCTTTTAAGAATATTTTCGATTTTTTCACGATTTTATATATTTTAAAATATGTTAAATAATAAATATATATTAAAAATTAAAAAATGCATAATTCCACATGATAAGACCGTGTTTTTGAACATTGGTATTGTCAGTTTGTTTTAGTTAAGTAAATGCATGTTGCGCTGGATAATTAAAATGAATTTAAATTCGAAAATTAATAACTTGTGGTTATATAGTAATGTAACATAATAACAATAAGAATTCTTATTGTAAAAAATTATAATACTAGCACGAAATTAAATGTTAAAGAGGGATATAAAGTTAAAAAGGCTTTTTTGATTAATCGTTAATCTCAAAAGAGAATTAGCTATTAGAAGACAAAAGTAATAATTTTCTCAATAATACTATATGGTGAATTTGTTATTATTAATCAACACATTTCTCCCCTATTTGAATAAGGACCTTTTATCTAATGTTTACACTTGAAGGAGCAAAACAAATAATTATTGCTTTGTGATGGACTTTATGTGAAAAAGACAATTTTCCCTCCATTGAATACTTCCCAAATATCATCAACATAGTTTTGCCGAACTAAAATCCTATTAAACTACTCGCTCTTTCCTAAATAACCGTTGATGCCTCGTGTGAGGAGGCAGAGTAACATTTTACTCCGCCTCCTGACGTGGAATTGTAAACCTGTCGACGGGTTAAAGCATCACATGAGGGTTAGCAAACCTTTTTGAGATTTTTATTGTTTGGGAGGTTCATGAAGGGTTAAACCCTCCATTAACCTGTTGCCAAACAGGGGTATAAGAGGCAAAAAAAGTCTACACATTCATAGAATTTCAGAAAATTTTATGTGAAATTCAACACCTAGGGTTATGATGGACTATCTACCTGTGTTATAACCAAAATATTTAGCATCTTTCAGGACCAAGTAGCTAAATCAGATGTGTTTGTATGAAATGTACTTTGACCATAGCTTAGCTAAATTCAGTATCTTTCGCTCGCTAGATTTCAGTTCCAGCCATGCCGGCGTTAGCTTTTCCCTTGATCAAAGTTGGTGCCACATTACATATCCAATGTTTTTCTGGTTTTATTTAATCCCATTTTCATCTGATAAAACAATAGAAATCAAATTTCTATACTAAATGTTTTAATTTTATTGCTTTTCTGGTTCAGGTCCTTGGGACCGATGCTGGAGGCACTCGGGAGATTGTAGATCACAAAGTAACGGGCCTTCTACATCCTACTGGACATGAAGGAACCAAGACTCTTGCCCAGCACATCCAGTATTTACTTAACAACCCATCTGCAAGGAAGAAGATGGGAAAGAACGGAAGAAATAAAGTTCAGGAAAAGTACTTGAAGCATCACACTTATGAGCGCTTTGCTAACGTCCTCTTCAAGAGCATGAGGCCCAGATAGATGACATTTTTTGCACGATTTGAACCATTTATTTCAGCAGCAGAAGCATAAATTGTACACTGCCCTGTAGAGAGGGACTTACGTCGGCCCTTATTTTCCCTTTCCCTTTCTAGGTTAGTATGTAGTTCTTGAACCAGTGGAAAATTTGGATTTTTGAATGATTTTCATGCGCAAGGTTGGAAAGCCAGCCTGCATAGAAGTTTGTTAGCATGATTTTTCCGGCTGCATTAGGTTTGAGATTGAGCAATTTTGAGCTGTGGCAGCGAATTCAAAGACAGTCATTGCAGCTGCACGCGGTTCTTATTGTACCTGAATACGTGTTGTAGAATCTACTGCATAAAAGCTACCAATTCTCACCGTTCACTTCCCATTTATACTAGAGCTTTCCTCATTTTACATGGAAGAGCAGCAGATGCCAAAAGAAGTCAATTACCTCTTCAATACTGAGATTGCAAGAAAATTTTACGCAGGTGTATTATTTAGTGAAAAACACTATTTTAACTGGTGAACATTTGCAGAAAAAAGATACAGGTGAACGCTTGCAAAAAAAACATATATGTACACAATTTGCAACCCAAAAAGAAAGTAGGCGAGAATCTCCTCCTGCCCGTACCTCATGCTACGACTCCGCATATAGAGTCTCTGATCACCTAAGTATATAAACATCCACAAAATCATCGTGTGATATTTGTATTATACGTCAAGAAACTTTAAATATCATCTTCATCACTCAATTCTTCTTCCTCCTCCTCCTTGGATTCCTTCATTACTTCAGCAATCATAAGAGCCACTGTGGCTTTATGAACAGCGAGATCAGCCTTGTGCATCAACCATTGAGCTTTCTCTCGCTTCATCTTTGCCATGTTCAATGCATGCTGAGCTGCATTTGATGCATCTCGTAGCTTAAACTCATCAATATCAGCTCGGTGCCTTCGAAGCCCATCTCTCTGGATCTGACTCATATTGGCAGGTTCATATATTCCAGAAGAACCAAATTGATCCATACCATTTTTCTTTAGTTTTTTATTCTGTGAAAAAGGCATTATATGAGAATCCCTAGGTGATGAAAAGGATCCTCTCTTCTTCGAATTACTTCTGTGAAGTTCTGGATACTGAAATCTCTCTGAGCCTTCGTTTGAATGATAAGAATCCGAAGATTCATAGTGTGGAATATTGGTAAAAGCTCTATCATCTTTTCTACCTGATGGTACCATTAAACTAGATTTGTGAATAAAAAGATAAAAAGACACGAGGACTCAAACGTAAGGAGATAAAAGACATACCAGAAGAATAAAACCCGTCCTGCTCTCTCCCAAAGGCATTGTAGCTCGATGTTGAAATCAACTTCTTATGAGACCTCTGCTTCAATAATTTGTGTGGTACTTCCAAGCCCCGCGGTCTTAAACAGAATGCAAACATAGGAGGTTTTTTGATTGGGCATTCTTTCTCCCGAGACACATCAGGCAAGCTGTGAACCTTGCTCATAGCAGATTCCCACTCTTTCAGCTGCTGTTGGTATCGTACCCACAATGCAGGCTGAATAAAGTGAAAGGATATACAAAAATTTTGAGAACAGGTATAGGAATCAAAGTTTCAAAAAATTACAGGAGCCTTAGCGAAGCAATAAGTAATTGTTCTGTTAATATGAAACAGACTTGCTGCGTTTGGTTAGCAACTGACAGCTGGAATTGGTTAACTCGATGTTCACTTTGTAGAAAAAACTGCATCCGCAATTCCTTGTGGTAAACAAAATAATAATAAAATTTTTTTGAGGGGGAAAAATAATAATAATATTGATATAATGTCATCCAGTTACCCAAGAACAACTCACAATGTAAATCAATTTACACTCGCAGCTAAACGAACACTTAAACTGCAATGCAATGGAACAAAAGTTGCAAATCCAACCGATTTTGTGGGTAAATAAACATTGGATTTGCATCTGGAGTGCATCTCCTACAACAAAAGTATACATAACAAACAACGAATTTGAGGTTAATTTCCTTATATAAACATTGCATGCAGCATTTTCTGTGCAAGACATTTGTTGCATTTTACAATTGCAGACCACCCTAAAAGTGGTTAATGGTCCATGTCGCTAACCCATCAAACAGCACACATACATGGGTGACAAGTTTATGTCATTCAAAAGAGTTCATTAATGTGTTCAATATATCTGAAAAGTTAAGATTAGACATCTTGATCATCAAAATTAACTTCAAATCCATAATCTAAGGATTAAAACTATCATAACAATATGACTAATATGTATCCGGGTATTTCAGATACGGATCCAGATATTTCACTACAAAACCATATCCTATCGGTTATAGATTTGAGTAACCATATCCGTATTCTAACGAATACAGCTACGGATATTTCCACGGATACGGATACGGTTTAGCACCCCTACCACCTGGACTACCTCCATGCGGACACAGGATGAACTAAACAAAAATTCGGAATGAAATCTAATTCCAGTATCTATAATTGATGTCAGATATATGGCAAACTTAAAGACTGGCAACAGCAGATTTGCCTTTTAACATTCATATTAAAGTGAGACGAAGGTAACTGTTGTAAAAATAAGATAGGTATTGCAATTTATAATGTTAAAAAGTGGAGAACATAAGTGAACTCATAGAAAACAAGAAGGAAGAAGAGTGATCACCTGAAAGTGTCGAATCAGAGCCATGCCTTTTTTCAGCCTCTTTTCATGCCAGTAGCCATATATAGTTTTAACAATGTTAAGTGGACCAACGTCATCCATAAATTCTTCTATTTCATCATTGCTAAATTCATCGCATTCTTGAGCATATGCAAATTTCTCAAAGATGTCCATAACCCTTTCAAACATGTCATCGGTCATCTCAGAAATGTCATCCTCCTTCATATCCACAGAATTTCTCATATTCAATACCCACTCCTCATCATCACTGTCCATGTCATATAGCACATGGGCTGGATCCAAGGCCATATCAACCTCAGTCCCTACCTGCCGATGGTACTTGGATGAACTACGAACAAAATGCACTCCAACTAAATTATCACAGTCATCATCTGCTATCAGTCGAACGCCGGGGATTGGGATGTTTTTGACATAAGCAGCCCTCATGTTGCGATTGTAACATTCTTCGTGAATTTCTTTGAAAAGAGACCATTGGCTCCGATCTGTAAATTCTAATGCCCAATCCTTTCCTCCTTTCCACATCATGGCATGTGTGTGGCGATTTGTTATTCCAGGCTGCAAAATATGCTGAGCTTTGTAAGCATATTTGGTAACACCCGAAAATTTTACACATATCCTACAATCCTTATGATCATCAGACTCAAGTACAACCTGGGCTCCACTTTCCCTCCAACCTTTGTCCCCTACAGTAACAAGGACATTTGCATTACAGGCCAAAGGCCGATGACAACTTGGAGAATTAGCTGAAACACCTGATAGCCTTTTAGCATTATCAGTTATGATCTTTTTGTGGGATCGTGGTTTCCGCTGCTGACTTCGGCGTTTCCAGCCGAGATCATATCCTCCGAATGGCAATGAATATGAAACCTGGGTACGAGGTTTTTTGGAGCCATGGACAAAGCCATTCTTTGAAAAATCCTCCTGCCACAACTGTCCATATTTGGGTGAGACTAAGCTGCGTCCATTACAGTGCCGTGCACTCCGTGGAGCTGTTGGATTACTGTGGATAGAATGCCCATTGCTTTCCCAGGCCAAATCCAATGCAGACTCTTCAGCTAGTGTGCCCTTCTCAATTGGTTGTTCTTCTATTTGACCAACTGATTGGGCATGGACATTGATATCATTCATAGAAGAATTGCAACCTCCTTCAGACTTGTCTGGAGATGAATAACCTTCATGAAATGACGAACTTGACTTATCAGCATCCTGCCACAACCCTGTATTGCTTGGGAACCTTTCAGTTCGAGCAACTGTCTCTTCGCTTCCATTCAGCTCCATATCTCGCTGATCTACAAAATTTCTGCTGAGGTCAACCTCATTTCTGAGAGAATTGTCAGAGGATCTCATTGAATCACCATCATTGCTCACAGAGAGAGCATCGGTATCTACCTTTATATGATGAATAGATGGCTTCCTGGAACTAGCAGTAACCTGGCCCAATGAAGACCCCAAATTCTCCATTGTGATATCTGAAACTTGTTCAGACGGATCCTCGGAAGGAGAGCAGCCATTGATAGTCAACTTGTCACAGCTATCAGGAGATTCTTGATAAGAACTTGAGCTGTGCTTCAGAAAGCTAATAGGAGCTTTATTGTTTTGAATTAATGACTTGATGTGAAGGCTCAGAATAAATGAAGGTGCAGTGACAAAATAAGGTGAAACTGCAGGAAGCTGTCTGATGTTCTCATAAATATAACAAACTGTTGGGTTCATCTTCAAGTAGAATCTTTTGTTAGGGATGATTTGATGTAAAACGTCTGAATTAGACCTCTTTGGGAAATTCTGCAGATTAAAGGAACAAAAAAAAAGTCAGGTCAATTCGAGCATGTAATTCAAAACCTAACTATTCAAATAACTCTATAACTGGTCAAAAGGAATTTCAACATTTCGTAAACTACTGTTGTCGCCCTTAATCGATACCCCATAGTATCATGACATGCATTTCTAACTAAAAATGTGCATCTAAAATCAGTAGCTATGAAAATAGGCCAACAGCAATTTAACATCTTATAATATAAAAACAACCACCTGATTGGTATCACAAGGTACACAAGTTAATAAAAAAACCATAAAACTGAATGAATTTAAGTGTTATGTGACACTCTGCGGCATCCAACATCTCCTAAAATTTTGTTCACAAAAATACAATCATCCACGATAATTATTTTTTTTCCTTAAAATATTTGTTTTAGTTAATATACAATAATAAGACTTTTCGACTCGTCCTAAGTTACAATACTGCAAGTTTTGTAGTATCTGCATAATGGATTAATTAAAGTGTTAGTGATAAAACAAGTCATCTTCAAGTTGCAGAGAACAATCCAAACTGAGGCAACCTTTCACTAAAACAAGTACTATTCTACAATAAATTAATAATTATCAGCTAACTATTACTCGAGACAAAAGATCAGTCACGATTTAATTAGTAATAGTTTCCCGTAATTGAATTGCAGATTACCAGAAGTCAAGCAAATTTAGAGTCAAAATGTACCATAAATGATGATTTTCTAGGATACGTAAATGTATTTTCTTTGTTGTGATTTTCCAGAAACAAAAACATCTCAAGTACTTAAGATTTGGCTGCCATGATACCTAATTACTAGTAAATACCATCAAAGTAACAAAAAATTTAGACCTCCAAATTTAACAAAGATTCAACAATTTGTTTTTGGCTTCAAGCATGATGCTATCTATTTCCAAGAGATGGCACCCTAAAAAAAACTAAAAAAGAAAGGAGGTGGCATAACCAGTGGTGAGATTATCATTCTATGGCACCCTTCAATTCTTTTCTTATGAAATTGTAGCAATGGAGCAAAGTAACTAAAATACAATTTGCACCTATGAAGGGTTTGTACTGGAAGCTGTGAGAAATTTTAAAATAAAAAATGCCTATGCACATCCTCAGATAGATGATACATCAAGTATAGAAATTAGGTAACAAACAATATCTAGCCGCATGTACCAACTAGCAAATCTCGCTCAAGAACTAAGAGATTAATAGCATTACCTCAAGTGAAACTGAATTCTTATATGTTGAAGTGCAGAGCATATGACAGCTTTCATTGCAGAATCTCTTAATGGTAGAAGATGTGCATTCAAGTACTGGAACCTCCATCATGGTCATGCAGTGCTGTTTAAGCTCATCTTCCAGGTTTGTCCACTTTGAACGCTTTATCTCCGAGAATCTGTATAGCAAAAAAAGAATCTTCCCACCTTTGCCATGCAGACCAGAAAGGTTAATCCCAATGGATGTAAATGGCATTTGCATCTCGTCTAACTTGCTCTCTTTACTATGGCGACAGAAAGATCTGATTATTAGACATAGAAGCATTCCTGCAGTCCTTAAAGATACCTCAAACAAGAAAAGCCTCAAGCCCAGCACATTGTCAACAAAAACAATTTCCATGTGAACCATTGGCCATACATTGGTCAGTTTACAAAACTGAATAAGGAAAAGAGCATGGCACAAGGATCCTTCTGCTCCAAATACAAGGTCAGGAATGCAGAAATTTCGCAAGCTTAACTTCAGTCTAACTTGTTTATATTCCATTGATGAGCCACGTAAATCAAGTTCTTCCAAGACATCTGCCCTGTCAGCAACAGAAGCAAGAATATTAATAAAAGCAGCTGAGCTTCCATGAATAGAATCCTGCGCCAGTGTTTTGTCAAATCCCTCCCTTCTTTTATGAAATTTCTTCCTGGAATAAACAAAAGGCAGCTCCGTTTTCTTGAAATTGGAACTACTCCTGATCCCTATAGCATTTGATGTTGTCGCATTCAGTTTACTGAATGAACTAGATGGGTCAAGACCTGAGCTACTGTGTAGTTCCAACGAGATAGATGACTTAAAATCTTTTAGATTATCATTTCTTCTTTTCTTAATCACATTAGCTGCGCACAATTTCCTGCGGTGCTTTGACCGAGTCAACCATGCAATAATGGGCTCAGACTCTGCACAACTGGCAAATTTATCATCCAAACCTTTCTTATCACCTTCCTCTTGCTCGAGCTCCAACTGTGATTTTCCAGAGTCGGGTTTACCTGAAAGCTCACTAGGGAAAAGCAACAATTTAAATCTCTCATTTTGGAGATTGATCCATTCTTCATCACGGTCATCATATTTCACATGGTGCAGTCTTGTTACAGGATCATATTCCTTCACAAGGCCAAAATACCAGCTTTTGTCAAGGGGCCAAAATACTCTGATCCTCTGTTTAAGAATACAATATGGGTCAACATCCCTAGGGCTAACTTCATAGAAATGGCGCCGCTTCCTTACTAAACTTCTTCCATTACGCCTCCTGGGACGCAACATTCTCCCAGCAGCATCAACTGAAGAGGATTCTGGCACTGAAGCCTTGAAACTACAGTAAGAGCCATTCGCTGGTTTTGACAAAGTGGGCCCTTTACTACCAAAATCAGTGCAGCTTGGATCAAACCGAGATGAAAGCATCCTGGCAGCATTCTGCTCAAGATCGTCTTCTAGGAAATCACCATAAGATTCCTTAACATCATCAGCTAAAGGAGTCTCATTCTCAGGTTGGTCCTCTCTTACCAGCTCGGTACTATCTTTCTTTCTACACATATGATCTTTTTCACCGTTCTTGTGCATGGAACTATCTCTAGCAGACTTTTCCTTTTTCTTTCTCTTGCCATCTGGCATTTGAGAAGGTGAAGCTGCATCAGCAGATGAATCATTCTTCATTTGAGAAGACTTCTTCTTCTTCTTCTTCTTACCATCAGATATATATGAAAGTGGGGCAAATTCACTGGATGGTTCATTCTTAACATCAGTAGATTTCTTCTTCCTCTTGCCATCTGACAAATGGGAAGGTGAATCTACATCAGTGGACAATTCATTCTTAACATTGGTAGATTTCTTCTTTCCCTTAACATCTGAAACTCCAGAAGAAGAAACTACACCGGTTAACAACTCATTCTTAACATCAGCATATTTCTTCTTGCTCTGACCCTCCAACACTTGAGAATGTGAAACTACATCAGTGGGCAATTCAACAAACTCATTCGTCGTGGGATCAACACTGCTTCCGCTGATGCCATTACAGTCGTCATTCGTTGTCTTTGTGCTGTCTGTGTTCTCAATCTTTCTCTGCCTCAAGATACCACGAGGTTTTTTGGGAATGACAATGCCATCACTCAAACCACTTGAACTCCCAATCCTTCGAATTCCATTATCTAAAGCACTATCACTACCAAAATTTTGCACCCCATTGCCCAAGCTACTATTGTTGTTCAGTTTCTCAGGCTTCCCAACACCAGAACTAAACTCATCAGGCTTCGGCCTTGACAAATTCAACCCATTCTTCCCCTTCTTAGTGATTAAAGGCCCAAGACTACTCAAGGATGCCTCTTTTCGACTCCTTTTTCTTCTAGAACCATTACTGATAGACCTTCTAATCTCAAATGGTGATGTCTTCTTCCTCCTCAAACCTTTTGATGCCTTCTGAGCTGAAGATTTCCTGTTTAAATCCCTGGGTTTCTCTGCATATATGCTCTTGAGGTCCACAGATCTTGGTTTTTTGGGGAAATCGGAAGATTCACACTTCTGAACACTAACTTCCATCTAAAAACACTCGATTGACGAAAAAAATACCAAAATCCCCAAATTTCATTTTCAATTACACATGAAGATCGGGTCGAAACTTTAACTTCAGATCTATCGACATAATTCCAGCAAAATACTCCCAAAATCCACTCCTATAAAAGCGTAAAAATAAATCAGAACACTTGGCCCCCAAAAAATTCAAAGAGATCAAACGGAAAGACACGAGAAATACGTACCTCGATCAAATAAACAAAATAGAGACCAATAATCCACAGATCGGCTTCAATAACCTTGGGCAAACTGATCTCCGAGTAAAATCCAAGAGATTTTGGGCGGAAATTTTTCGATCGGATGGGAAATTTTGGGGGGATTTTTTAACCCTAGAAAGTGACGAGCTAGGGTTTCTTCGATTTCAGGTGATCTAGGGTTTAGTTGGAAGAAAAAATAAAATAAAATACGAAAAAGGAAATATTCTCTCTCCATCATTAAAGAATTTGAACCGCCTGATCCTCATCCTACGGTGATTAAATTTCTGAAGGACAAGTGGGTCCCTTAAAACTTTAATGGGCCTCGAAATTTTCGGGGCAAAAGAGGAACAAACCGACGGTGGGGATATGGGTTTTTACACACGTGGACGGTTGAGATGGAATGGGTCGTTGAAGAGATTTGGGCGGGATGCGTGACACGAGGTACACCTAATAAAACTGCTGAGCGATATACTGTTCTTTTTTTCTTTTTCTGGAAAGTGTAGGGATGGCCCATGACAATTAATAAATTGCAATTTTTACCCCTTTTTCTTTATAGAGAGTCGAATTTGAGAAACAAAAAGAATTAGAAACATACCAACTTTCGGTCTCCTTATTAATGAGATCACGGGCATTTAGTTGTTGGTGAATAGTCACACAGTAGATAGGAATAATTTGGCCAGAGTAAAAAACATTGACTTAAAAAGAAATAGTCAAATAATAATCTGAAAAATATGTTGTTAATATTTATTGATACTTTAGTTAATCTATACGTAGCATTTGTAAAATATCTTAAAAAATTTCTTGATATGGAACATATTAGCATAAATTCCTACAAGAGAATGATGCATGGATTGACCAACTGAGGCCTGGATTGACCAACTATATATATCATACGAATAATCTGCAAATTTTCAACATTGAAAAGCTTCTATATGGTTGAGGAATTAAAATTTGGAAATAATTGAAAAAGTGGATTATGAATAGGACATCAGGAAAAAAAGTATTCATAACCATTTAAGTTTAACCTTGTCAAACTTAGAATGATCATTTTGATGTTATATTGTCTAAGCAGCAATGCAAAGGGTTAATGGGTAATGAAAATATTAAGAAAATGAGAGGTTTATTATGCAAATGAATCTCTCAGCCGCATTAGATGATTTTCAGGTATTTTTGAGTTACTCATTTAACTTTTATGAGACCTAGATATTTCTTAGAATGTCTAAGGATTATCAATCTCTTTTGATAAATAAAGTAACTCTTAATGAAGAAATAAAAGAGGATGAATCTTTTCGGGTTTGATTGAGAGATTCTCCTTATTTCCTTCAGCCCCTTTTGGTAAAGGGTTAGAGAAGAGGGATTAAGTAGAATGATTAACATAGTTAGCCCATTCGATAACTCGAAGGACGAAATTATTAACCCATTAAATAAGTTTTATTTTAGCCATTGTGATTATTTTTAGTGCTTGAGAAGAACGAGGATTTTGACCTTTTTTTTAATAAATAGAGGGGTTAATTCTTAATTTTTCTAAATAGGAATATCAGT
This sequence comes from Asparagus racemosus, assembly GCA_037177215.1. NCBI lineage: Eukaryota > Viridiplantae > Streptophyta > Magnoliopsida > Asparagales > Asparagaceae > Asparagus > Asparagus racemosus. The sequence continues at coordinate 5,911,509 of JBAKGM010000365.1, read as the reverse complement.
AAACCCTTATTTTGAGGGATTAACTCATTTTAATCCCTCTAAAGGGATTAGTTTAACCCTTTTGCATTTTATGCGTTTGGCAAATTATGGAAGATTAACTCATTTCACCCCTTATATAAAATTTTTATGTTCGGCGGGTTAAGAAAAGGTTAAGTCTTCGTAACCCCTCACTTAACCCGTTACCGAATGGCACCTTCAAGTTGTTCTTCTGAGTGCTCACGGGCACTCTATAATCGCACCACCTAACATAGAGCTACAAAATATTATCTTATTATCATTTCTTGTTGATGGGAGTTGAAAAATAATCTTCCAAATATTTAGAAAGTGTAAATGTTTAAAATAAGAATCTTACTTAATATTATGGATGCTCTAGTCAGAAAAGGCTGGCAATTTGCATATGAATAATAATTGTCTTGTTTGAATTGAAAGAGGAAACATGTACCCTTCATTCTTAAAATATCAGTTTGTATCTTCTTTACGGAGATCATCGAACAGAGTGATTCAGTTGGCAGAGATAGAGCTGAAAATTTAAAAAGTAGACGGACTCAAACAGAGTATTTCATCAAACCGAGACTGCGAGACATATTTGCTGCTCTAATTTAGGTGGTGCGATAAAAAAAAAGTTTCAAGGATTTTACTGGTAAAAACAAGCTCTCTTAAGTTATAATACATAGTTTTTGCTTCTTTTTGGTCAGGGCAGCTACCAGCTTGAGCATATATGGCCCTTTGCTATAGCACTGGAGAGGAAGGAGACATGGAGCTGATGCTACTCATGTTTTCTGCAAACATATGTGATTCTGTTTCGAGAGTTTTCACATATTTATTGCAAAGCTTTTTTTCTTATTTGGGTGAGAAGAAAATAAGATGGTAAACCAGTCTTTATGGTTTCATTTGTTTGAAAAGAAAAGTTGAGAAACGTGAGTCTTTAGATTATTGGAATATTTTATTCAAAAATAATGCCCCGTGTAATTGTTGTGAGGACAACTTTCTATGCTTTTTATAAAGCATTAGTAAGGAAGCACGTGCGTCGCACGTGCCCAATGGAATTTTTGATGAATAATTTCAAAATACGAATGATTTCAGGGATTTTTATAAGGAAAAATCCAATATGGTTATTTGGTCGCTTATTTCACTTTGGTGTCCTTGATGTGTTTTTCTGACTCTTTAATCCAAAATTTCAGACACATTTTCGTTCGATACCCCATCCATATTATATTAGAATTTTCTATTAAAATTATACTATGTCGATCAACATGTGATTAATAAGTGACACGATGTATTTTTAAAAGGACAAAAATAGTGGATGTCCAATATTAAAAGTTATATGTAGAGTTAAATTTCTTAGTGATTAAAATAATTCAAAACGAATTTAACTCTGTACTTTTGATAAGCTTGATCTAGTCTAGATTTCCTATTTATCTGATGTCTTTTTATGAGTGTGCGTGAGATATATCGCTATAGCTAGTACCATACATTAGATGGTTTGTTGTATATATGTGCAAGTATATTGATGTGTATGTGTGCAAATGTATTGTTGCTAATAATAAAGGAAACCAAAGTTAGGAAGAACACTAACTCTAACACACGAAAAGAATGACCACATGCAATTAAGTTAAAAAGGCATGGGCAAAATTGTCTCAATAAATTATTCCTCAGAACTGCAAGTGTTTGGTCCCTATTTTTATTGCACAAAATTAAAGAAGTATATGTATGCCAAAAGAGTATAAGAAGGAAAATACAGCTGATGCTAGAGGGCAATTAACATGTTTGGGTGAAATAGGATAAAAAAATACATAACATTAGGTAGGATGAATATTAAAATTTAGAAAACTATTAATTAAGTAGTAGATAATTATACTTAAAAATAATAAAATGTGTTACTCAGTGATAAGTGCTAGTAACAAATTAAATGCTGATAAATATAAACTTATAACTGATTAATGTAAATAATAATATCTTTATCACTTGTGAAGATCCAAATGCATTTTCTAATGCTATTATCTCCTAGAGATAAGCTAGAAATTAGAATGCTATTGTAATTAATTATTAATTAATTTCTATGAAAAAATTAATTAATTAATTAATTAATTTCTTATGTTAGGAAAATGCCGGGCTAATTTAAGGTGGTGTATTGATTTAAGACTGTGGTAGGTATAAGTGCTCATATTATTTAATAACTCTACTATTTTATATATAAGTAAAAGTTCTCATATTATTTAATAACTCTACGTTTTTATATATATTGAGGAGCATGTGCGTTGCACGTAGCTTCTTCAGAGTTGTTGCGTATCGAATTCCTATTACACCCCTGAATTCACATATGTTGTTTGAAATAGATCAATATAATTACTAATTGTACTCTTTATTTGAAGAACTGATTTTGGAATGACTTAAGTTTCTGAGGATGTAATATCAATTTCCCTTATTTGAAGACCAATTTTAAGATAGCTTAAGAAAATGGGGACCTAATAGCAAGTTAAATGATTAAGGACTAATACCAATATATAAAAGATTTAAGATATTAATATAGAAAAAACCTTTTCGATTATTTGGTGGCTTATTTTCATTTTGGTGCACCGGAGTTGTCTACCTTTTCACTTTGAAGCCTTAGAATATTTCTTTTGACAATAAATAGTATTTTGTTGGATAAAAGGAAAAACTAATTATTTAATAGTAAATCTCCATCAAAATGTCAGGCTAAATTCTTCAAGTTTTATACTATTCTACAACCTAAAGTTAATTTACACTATTTATAAACTTTCAATACATAATTTTGAAGATTTGTAAATATTTTATCTATACAAATCCAAATATTCACATAAGATTTAGGGCTTTTTAGTATTGGTCCCTCAAATCTTCAATGGTTCTATATTCGTCATTCAAACCTTTAAAATTACTCATAAGTCCCTTAAATTCTAAGGGTTCATATAGTATGGTATATCAAAGAAAAATGTGTAAATTTTGGAGCATCAAGCGTCGAGGAAAAATCTCTGAGAAATCAAAGTTAAAGTTACAAAAGTTTTAATTTCAAGGCATAAAACTGCAAATAACCCAGCTCTAATTTACATGTATAACTACAAACAGTTGACTATACATCCTATAGAATGTAACTATGTACCGTATATTGTACATCCTATCATGAAACTATACGCTTAATACTATGTGGGTATGCACTTCGTTTTATGTAAATCAACATTGTATTTTGGGTGAATGAAAATGTATATAACTATGTGGATTTCAAAGTAAATGGGTTCAAGCTTTGGGTTTGAAAGTAAATGTATAGAACTATTTGTGGATCCCACCATGTATTATAAAAATTGAGCTCACATGGTTAAAGTTTTGTGTGGTGGGACCCATGTGCGTACCGCAAACTTTTTTGTTCCACAAACTTCCGCAAACTCATGTTCTGCTTTTTAATATAACTAATGATAATGATAAGATATCAAATGCTCTAAGCTCAAGAAAAATGCCTAGTTCAAAGCTTGATCAAAGATTTGACTCGCATGAAAACAAGACTTCAACGTTTCATTGGTGGGTTCTTGATCCATGTTACTTGCACATTTATGTCAATTACCAATGTCCTATTGTTTTATTTTCTTATGTTTTAATTAAAGATATAAGTAACAAAGGAAGAAAATTTGATTAAAAAGGTTATCAACTAGGCATATTTATGTGTATTTGACTTGCTAATCAATTCATATGAAGCAAGAGAATTCAGAAAATATATTTCTAAGAGACTGGATCTAAGATGCGTACATAAACTATGTACTTTAATTCCATTTAAAACTATGATTATCGTTTTCATTTGCTTGCAATTAAAATGTTTCTTCAATCAGTATTTCATTAGTCAATCTTTTCAATATTATTGAGTTGATTATTATGTGAGTATAGTCCCACAACGGATAAGATAAGAAAAAGTGATGAGTTTAAATAGAAGTTTGAGCCAACACCTAATAGCTATAGCTTTTGGGTTAAAATTGATTCCTAACTTCTGTTTAAGGCCCATCAACTCTAGATTGGACCCGATTTCTCCCCCAACGAATATAACGTGTTTAATTTGTTATGTCTGTTTTTAAATTGCTATATAAACACATATATTGCTATATTCTTCAAAATGCCTTCTAATGATCAGTACAAGGACCTAGTTTAAAAATAAATCAACATGGATATTTTGGGTTTAAAAATGTGTTTAAACGTGAAGGGTTGGTTAGAGAAATAAATAACTATGGTCCTTTGGGTTTATAAATAATTAAAAAAAAACTGATTTTTGAAATCATCCAAATCTAACAGACCCAAAAAAAAAAAAAAAAAAAAAGGTTTTAGCATATTCCAGCTCTACCAATGACAAAGCCCATAAGCTCTATCTAATATATGCCGACCAAAGCAAAGTCTAACTCCTACATTTGATTGCTGCTGCAGCCGCTGAAAGTCTTGACTAAATAGTGTACGTAGGCACCTAACAAAGGGTATCTAAACTCTGAAGATTACTTAATTTTATTTATTTAATACAAACTATTGGATAATTAATGTTGTTCAACACGCAAAGTTTGATAGATAGTTCATCATTATGATAATGATATTAATATATAGCCAGCTTCCTCTGACATATTTTTGAGAGAATTCTCTAATTTGTCATCATATATAGGAGGAATAATAATAATAATAATAATAATAAACGGCACCTTCATCATTCTTTAGTCTTCATCTAAATAATGACCTTAATTAAATACAATCATTCATGGAAACGAAGTCAAGACGACATCTTATATAATATTATATAGACCATGACAATTGCCCCTTGGACATTATTGGTTTGAAATTGCAGGGTATACACATTGGATGAATGAAATGGGACCTACAAGCCAGAATCTGTAAATGAGGAGGGTTCTCTATAGAAAACCATATAGATTGACAGTGGATTGAGATATCTAATTTAGCACAAATCTTAATGTACACATCAACTATCATCAGCCAGCTATCATATCATTCAGATTACCTATCAACACAAACAAGTGCAGACTGCACGTACCAATAAATAGTAGCACGATAAAAATAATTAATAATGATTTATGCATCATGATTCATGCTAATCGGCTATTTTCATCGCATATATCTCTTATATGATTTCTATAGGATGCCCTTACTAGGTTTTTGGGTTTGACTAGGATCATATTAAAAGGCCATAAATTTCAAAGTGCAATGCCGGAGAGTACGGCCAATGACACATGCACAACCCAAACAAGCACGTCTCACACGTTGAAATCACGTTTTTTCCCCCTTCTCTCTTTTCCTTTTGCTTCCTGCAATTGGTCACTTTGTGCTAGTTGACATTTTTATTGTTTATGTGGTTTAAAGCAAATTACAGATCAGATATAGTCTTTGGCTTTGAACTTTGATAGGCAAAGTCAGAGGTTGGTGGGTTTTCTCTTTATAAGACTATTAAGGGAGTGCCGCAAGCCAAAGAGAAAAGATAATATACCTAGATAAGGAGGATACATTAATTTGGTTAATTTGTTTGTACTTTGTAATGGAGAAGACACTAAGGATTAGTGATCATGACGAACGTGGAGGAAATGAAAAGGTACCTCTCTCTCTCTCTCTCTCTCTCTCTCACACATTTGGTATAGTTCCGTACGTGTTATGCGATCATCATCATGAAATTATTATCAATGATCTTAGACAGAAGATCCTTCTTGTTTGGATTAATTTCAGGGTATTAATTTCTAAATTTTTAAATTAAAATTTTCTTTGGTGGATTAACTTCTATGGAAATTAATATATTTCTAGCTTCTGATTGCTGGTTTCTCATGAATTGATTGTAAATCTTGCAGGTTGGAGGTGAAACTATGACATCAAACAAAAAGTTTCAAAAAGATTTATGCCATGAGCCACTGGTAAATTATTTATATATACGCAAACACACACACACATCAACCGTAATATATTCTCATGAAAAATGGAAAAAAGAAAAGAGGGGAAAAAAGCACTATGATAGTAGATATTCTCCACATTTACAAATTAAACTTAGTGTAATTCATTAATTATATCAAAATGCAATCGATCCAATTGTCCCTATATCAAAACAACATCGCTACAGATATTTATAGATATGCATATGTGTTTCTTCGATGAATTAGTTTGAGAGTCGATTTAAGTATTTTATTAATGTTATGATTTTAGCTTGTGCTGGTAATTTCCAGTAAATAATGTCTAAACAAATGAACAATACATTTTTAGATTTTGAAGTTTTTGACCTCGACAACCTACAGAATATTCTTCATACATGAAGAGAAACTTGAGACATAAAAGTTTTATCTAAAAATAAGCCCGATAATAATTCCATCTATTTAATGCAAATATGTATTTCGAAAATCTTTCCTTACAATCAAATCTCCTTAAATATATTTTAACGTATAAGAACTAAATAAAATGAAAGATTTGCTTACTATGATCATATTAATGTGTGTGCCAATTATTAATTAGGAGGATCAACTTGCAACCACCAGAATCAAAATAGGAGAAGTAAAAGAAGAGAACGAACGGTTGAAGACAGTCTTAGAACAAATAATGAAGGAGTATCGGTCTCTCCAAATGCATTGCTTCGACATTGTACGACAAGATCATAGTCGAGCTAAAAAGCCTGTTGAACAAGAGCCTGAACTCGTCAAACTCAGCCTCAGCACAAGCTCAACCGAGATCAAGAAGTACGAGAAAGATACCGAATATTCAGAGAATGAATATGAAATGAACCAGGGTCTTACTCTTGGCTTGGAATATCAGCATAAACTTGAGTCTGTGCCTGATTCGAGTTTGAGCCTGGATAGTAGCAGTTTTGATAAGGTAAAGGAAGAAGAAAAATTGAAGAAAGTGATAAGTGAAGAAGATGATCAAATTGCACCCCAGAGCAATGCGAAGAGAGCTAGGGTTTCAGTGAGAGCAAGATGTGAAGCACCAACAGTATGTATACCAATCTCATGCATTCATGAATGTTTCAATAGCATGATTTTTTTTAAAGGTAAATGAGACTTTTCCATTAACCTGTTGAAACGTTAATTACACATGACAACCCTAGGCATATCCAGGGAACAAAAAACTACACAAAAACCACGTACAGCACAAGTGCAATTTTGATTCAATTAAAACGAAAATTCGATTTTAGTTGATTTATGATATCTTTTAAATTTGTAATTTGAAGATGAATGATGGGTGTCAATGGAGGAAATATGGGCAGAAGGTGTCGAAAGGAAATCCCTGTCCTCGAGCTTATTATCGTTGCACGGTTAAAGCAGGATGTCCCGTGAGGAAGCAGGTACCAATGTAATTATGACTGATGTTATACATTCTAGCTTAAATTCAACCAAACTAATTAATTATGATTAATGAGGATCTCCACAAATACTTAGATTTATAGAATATGAAAATATTAGAATATTGTACCTGGTAAATATAAATGTCTATATACCATCTGATATCTGTGTTGATTTTTCTAGTGAATAACAACTGCTCGGAAAATTGTTCTATTTGAACTCAATTAATTATGTCCCCAGCTTTGTCGTCCATAAATTAACATACATGCATATAACTACCTGCATACTAAAGGGATACAGTCATGCAAATGTTTGTGTAGAATGGACTATTGAGTGTGTGTAGTACTACTGCATATACTATAATTATTTAGTAAGTGCTACCAAAATTGATAGTATAATTATAAGAAATATCGATATTCTGCTGTAGGACATCTACATATAAACAATGGGCAGTGCACTAGGAGTAATTAAGTATAACTGATATCCCACTTTTATTCTGATCAATATTTATCAGGATTAATTATAAATTGTTCACTAGATTGTATTAATTGCAACGTACGTATATAAAGATGATCAAACACTAACACTTATATATACCAGGAACTTTGTTAACTTTATTCTTCTTAAAGAGTTATTTCTTCTTCATGTGAAATTCCTTAGGGAGAACTCCATTTTTTATGGGTTGAAACCTGCAACTTACGTAGCAGGAACAATTTTTTAAAAAAAATCTGCATTAATTAAGTTTGTGTCCAGCAAGATTTGAACCACGGTTGGCTCCGATACGCTATGAAAATCTCTCTAGCCATTATATCAAAACTCTAA
>JBAKGM010000365.1:5822779-5855516 GCA_037177215.1 Asparagus racemosus | reverse complement strand
TGTGGGAAACCAATTGTCCACCGTGATCTGAAGCCAAGCAACATTCTTCTCGATGATAATATGATTGCCCATGTTGGCGACTTTGGGATAGCCAAGTTTCTGAAAAAGGTTTCTTCTCAGTACTCAACAAGTTCATGTGGTCTCAAAGGAACAATTGGATATACTGCTCCAGGTGAAAACTTCTATTTATTAATTTGAATGATTTCCTTAGTACTAGTACTACAATATATTTATTATTTATTTCACTTTTACTGAAAAGCTAGAATTTCAGGAGGCTAAAAAAGAACCGTATGCCCATCTGAAACTTGACCATCTTAGTTGTTTCTGCTTTTGTAGTTTACACAATGTATTGTCTGATTTGATTCATAGATGCGGACTTTATCTGCAATACATGCATGTTCACCTTATGTTCTTCATTGGAAGTATCAACATTTCCATATATTTCCAAATTAATTTGATAAGAAAATTTAAGTACTCGGTTTGACTTTACACTGCCTTCTATAATTATCTTGGACTAAGTATCCTAACATTTATATGTTCCACTTATAATAGAGTACGGAATGGGGAGTGAAGTTTCCACTCGTGGAGATGTGTATAGCTATGGGATACTTTTGCTGGAAATGTTTACTGGAAAGAGACCAACTGATGAGATGTTCGTAGGAGGCCTTACTCTTCGTACGTTTGTGGAGATGGCATTTCCTGAACGAATCATAGACATCATCGATGCTCGTTTGTTCGCGCCACCAATTAATGATGCTGAAAGAATGAATTATGCAAGAGCAATTGAGTGCATAGCTTCATTGCTTAGAATTGGCATCACATGCTCGAATGAATTACCGGCAAAGAGAATGGAGATGGGCAACATTATCAAAGAACTGCGTATTGTCAGGGATATGCTCATCAGGGATGGAAATCATGGGGAGAGAAACTGAGCCCTGCAGAGTGGTGAAGGTCCATCTACAATTATTCAGTAAAGAATTTCCGGTATGGGCATGTGACACGCATGTGACACGCACACAGACACATACATACACGCACAATTCCTATTGAAATCAACTTTCTAGGCATGATGGTTGATTTAAGTGAGGACAACCCCTTCGTTTTAGATAGTTTCCACTGAAATCTGTCTGCGTTATCATAATGGTTAGTTAATTGCAAATATTTAATCATGGAGTTGTCTTTTAAGTAACCAAGGCGATAGCAGTTTGTATAACTAAGAAGAAGAAAAAGTTCCCTATCTATGTCCATGTGTGTGTATTTTTTGTGCGTTATGGAGAATTCTAGTTCAAAATGCCTCTGCTAGCATTTTAATTTATCAAGATTTGACTGTTAAATAAAGGTGGATGGAAGAAGCAGTTCATGCGTTCAAACATTGTTGTTATTGTTGTTGTTTTGTTTTCTGCATAAGTTCTCAGATCACCTTTGTCTTATACTTCCTTAGTTGCATATGTATATGTCAAGAGAAATAAAGAACACGATGGAAATAGGAGTTCCTTTTCTTAGGTATGTCTTCAGCTATGAAATACTAAATGTTTATTGCTAAGAATGCTGATGATGTCTACTAAGGTCTAATAAGCCTTAAGAAATTTGTGAATTCCATTGATTTCTTTGCAATATCATTGACTCACACTTGCTCTTAGGGGAAGATGAAGAAGCACAAAACATGACTAATGCGAAAACTTTGGAGTTTGAAATCTCCATGCTCATGATCGGCATTGTCTCTAGAGCACACTACTAGCAGAGAGAATGGAGAGGAAGAGAAACTACTAGAGAGGTTTTGCAGTGACAACAAGAGAGACTGTCTTTTTTACGTATAATTATTGTAATGGATTTATGTAATAAGTAGACCTGGATTAGTTGGAAGTATAATATTATCCATTATGCTAAACTTTTTTGGGGTTGTTTCTCCTGTGACCCTTCTTTTTTTCCTTTTTTTTCTCAGTGAAAGGGCTTTTATATCAGCAATCTTGTTGTGTCCACTTCTGCTCTCCTTTTGCTTAGCTAGATGGAGTTGTTTCTTTCAACTTTTGAGGTTAAAACATCTGCGTTTATTTTATGCCTTGGTTACGCATAATAAATCATAATCCTTTTCAGCCTTTTATAGTTACTAATTTGTCTTCTTTGGCAAGAAAATATATTTCGATGAGAGGATCCAATTTGTTTTCTTGGTTCCTGTATGAAATAGTTGTTGGTAGGATAGTCATATTATTTAGGGTTTTTACAATATTAGTCCCTCACATCTTTCATATTTCAGAATTAGTCCCTCAAAAAATTGCTACTATAGGTACCCAATTCTTAAATTATTTTGAAACTAGCTCCTTAAATCACTGAAATTTCCATCAGGCTCTCGAATTCTCATTAAGTCATTGCAACTTAATACCTCTTGCTATTTCTACTCTTGATTGGAGGTACCTATTTCAGAAATAACTTAAAATCTTGGGACCTTAAAGCAATTTCAATAACTAGTATTATCTAAAGCGGTTGTCTAAGGCCCCGAGCCCGTCCATCATCATGGATGCGCGTGCTCCCAAAAGGTGAAGCAGGAGTTTTACCAGCAAAACTCAGCGAGAAAGAGAATCATTTACTTTTCTTTTTGTCACAAAATAAGGAAAAACAAATTAATAGTAAAATATATATTAAAAAAAAAAAAGATTGAAACGAGAGAGATGGAGCAATTTCGGGGCCTTATGTGTGCACAGTTTATAGCCCAAAAATCCACTGATGACCGACTTACAATTCTATCTGATGTGGGTCTAAAATTACGCTCAAAATAATTGATGCCAATAAAATGAATGAATTTTGGAGAAACAACCTTTTTTGTCTTTAAGAACTGATTTTTTGATCTTGGATTGCAGAACCATGTAACTAGGTGGTCGTGGTCCACGGAAAATAAAAATGAAAAACAGCTAGTTAGATCAACTTGAAAGCTGATCTAAACAACAATTCCTTTTTTTTAGATTATTATTATTGTTGTGGGTCTTGACTCAATGTGTTGATCTCTGTAATATTTGGGCTTAACCTTTACGTTTGCATTTCCTGTAAAGAAACATTAGTTAGTTCTTACTAGTAGTCCCATGTGTTTTGTGAGAGCTGAGAACCTCTCTGTCCAAAACGCAGGATTGTTAGTCTTGTGTATATCCAAAACATACCTCCAGCAAAATCGACCATTCTTTGCCCATATTGGATGATGTGGGCAAACAATGGTCGATTTTTTTAATTAATATACAAAATGGTTAATTTTGCTAATATTTTTTCAAAAAAGGTCTTTTTTAAAAAAAATTTCTCCTTTTCTTTTATGATGCCAAGGTCCAAGGATAGCAGGGAGATTGTTGCTTGATTCTAGGCCCAAACCAATCATTGTACACGTGTTCTTTCTTCTATTGCGCATATGCGAGAGACGAAGCAATTTTTTTTGTCAGAAATCCTTAAAAAAAAGCCCAGCTGTTTGAATAGGCATGGTCTTGTTTGCACTGCTCAATTTCTTAAATTTCATAATCATAATCTTTGTGGAATTTTATGTATAAATGATTTTTTATATTCTCTTTTCGTCACGCTTGATGTGATTTAGGGATCATTTTGATGAATAATGAGGCCCTTATGTCTGCCCGTGGAAATGCATAGCTTATGTATGATAACTCTATCATTTGTTCTCCGTCATCATCGGAAAGATCTGTTGAAAGAAATCAAGGTCTCTTCTAATTTTATGTTTGAGTTAACGCCTGCCCAGCACACGTTTTGTGGGCTCAGTTCGTTCTACGTAATGACAAATATTTGTTGTTCTAATTTTATGTTTGATTTAACATTATCAAGTTAGTCGTCTTGGTAGACATTTCCAACTTCAATACGCACATAGACCGACTTGAGATGACTTGTGGTGAAGTCCTGTTGCATTTCCAAATCGTCTAAATTTCCAAAATTAAGCAGCGACCAAGTCATCCCGACATTGTCTACGTTTCAATTATTGATGAATAATATTGTTAACTCTAATTCGTGAAAGTGGGGTTACAGGCGACCCATCCTTTAATTATTCTTTACTTGCAAACATTTAAGATTTAACCGACAAAGCGGATGGGATTGTGCGATCATCGCCACCTTTGGATTGATTTCAGTAGAGAAATAAGAGAATATTCAACTCTAAGATCTCGACAACGTCAGAGGTTATTCAAAAGGCACCGACTATGTAATAGTTTTTTTTTTATCCCTTTCCTTTTCGATATGTTGCATCCTCTACCCTCCTTACCATTTTCATTAATGAAACGGGCTGAGTCCCTTATTCTTAAAAAAAAGGGAAAAAAAATGGTGCAACAACACTACTTTGGTTAATCTGAGAAGCAACAACAATAGTTAAAATCATGTGTTCATTTACCTATATTCCAACACTCCACCCCAACCTACAAATCATATAAATTTACAAATTGGATTTAGATCCTCTCCATTTATGTGGTAAATTAAAAGGGTCCAATTACCCTAACCTTTATCCTTTATTTCAATTTCAATAACTGTGATTACGCCACGTAGGATTATCAGTGCTATCTTGAAACCACTACTTTCCTTAAAACCACTGTTTTAATAATCATTGTGGTGGTACAAATTATGGTAATTGGAACCTCTCAAATTATCATCTAGTTGAAGAGGATCGATATCCTTGCAAATTCACTCCCAAAATCTAGATATTTGCTAATTCACCCCAAACTTTACCACACTATTAAATAAATGCCCTCTAAGAGTTGTGTAAGGAAAGTCCCAGGATATTAAAAAAAATTCTATTAGTTGCTGGACTGAAATTTCCTCCTCACAACATTAAAAAACTAACAACGTTAAGTTCCAAGGGTGTTTAGGCTAAATGTGATTTGGGGTATACAAAATAAAAAACCCGAAAATCATTTGTCTTTGGGGCTCTCGTACTCCATTCGATGAACCTTGCCCTGTTCTCAACAATTTTCCTAATAAATACCAACATTTATAACTCAACCTTTAAATAAAAGCAAAGATTTTAATTCAAAGAAGGATAAAATTCGTTGGTGGATTCGTCAAGGCCCAAGCCTATTATTATAGACGTAGCTGCTTGAATCGGTATGCTCTAATTTGCACTGCTCAATTTCTAGTTTAAGTCTCTTTGTTATCATGGTGATTTTGATGAAGTATGAGAATGTTAAGTTGGAAGTAGAAATGACTATCTTGCTCATCATGCGTTTGATGTAATGCCTAACTCATGTTTTATGTTCGTTAAGATAATACTGTTGGTTGATTCGGTCATATTTGACAGGGTCAAATTAACAAAACAGAAGACTAGGTCTTTGAAGTCTCTATCCCCCTCATCTTTGAAGTCTCTATCCGCCTAAACTTTTAATCAACTAAGATTTAGTTGAGACTCGTGTATGAAGACCGAAAGACCTTAAAGCTATAAATAAATAGGAAGAATTTGATCAAATATCATTCATATCACATTTGCAAAATCCATTCCAATGTCACAACAGTTTGTTTGTTCAGTGTTTACAGCTCTAGTCCTCCTCTCATGCATTAAAGCTTCCACATCCACAATCACCTACCATCCAAAACACGATAATGTCTCTGATCGACAATCACTTCTCTCCTTCAAATCCATGATATCCGGCGATTCTAGAGGATCACTGGCCTGGTGGAACGACTCTGTTCATTTCTGTCATTGGCAAGGCATCACTTGTGGTGGCTTCAGGCATCCTCAAAGGGTCGTATCCTTCAACTTGCGCTCCCTCGATCTTGTTGGAGTTATTTCAACGGCTATAGCTAACCTCACATTTCTTAGGGAGATTGATCTGTCGAACAATCAAATTAATGGATCCATCCCACAAGAGATCGGTCGCCTTTCCAGGTTGAAATATCTTAACTTGAGTTTGAATTCTCTTGAAGGAAGTATTCCTGCTTCACTCTCTCGCTGTTCAAAATTAAAGGTACTTGTTCTGCGGGATAACAAGCTCCAAGGTGAAATTCCAGTCAGTCTCAGCAATTGTTCTAGCCTACAAGTTCTAAATTTAAAAAACAACAGCCTGACAGGACGTATACCATCTTCATTAACAAGCCTTTCCTCGCTTTCTTTTCTATCTATGTCTAGAAACAAATTATATGGCAGCATCCCGCGTACCATTGGAAACCTTACTTCTCTAACTCAACTTTATCTGTACGATAATAGTCTTAGTGGAAGCATCCCATCATCAGTAACAAGCCTTTCCTTTCTTTCTATCCTATCTATGTATGGAAACAATTTATATGGCAACATCCCGCATACCATTGGAAACCTTACATCTCTAACTGGACTTTTTCTGTACAATAATAGTCTTAGCGGCAGCATTCCACCTAGCATAGGTAACATTACCTCTCTAACTACGCTTCACTTGTCCGACAACAAACTCTCTGGCAACATCCCACCTAGCATAGGTAACATTACCTCTCTAACTGCACTTTACTTGTCCCACAACAAACTCTCTGGCAGCATCCCACCAAGCATAGGGAATCTATTCTCTCTTTCCGAGCTTTCACTGGCTGTAAACCAATTATCAGGAAGCATACCGCATTCATTAGGTAGACTTTTTCAATTAGGAGGACTTTATTTGTCGGCCAACAACCTCTCCGGAGTCGTACCACCTTCATTGTGGAATCTCTCTTCTCTTTCCCAGCTATCTATGTCATTTAACTATCACCTATTTGGCTCACTTCCACCAAACATAGGCCAAGCTCTTCCTCTGCTTGATTCATTTTACCTGGCCGACAACCAATTCCATGGACCAATCCCAATGTCATTATCCAATGCATCTCGTCTTCGATACATTGAGCTTGCCGGAAATAGCTTTAGTGGCGTAATCCCTCGTAGCCTCGGAAGTTTACAAGAGCTGCAATCAATACTTCTGGACGATAACCACTTAGAAACCAAGGAACCTAATGGATGGAATTTCCTAACCGCTTTGGCCAATTGTACCCAATTACAAAGGTTGGGCCTATCATTAAATAACCTTAGAGGCACGGTGCCAAATTCAATTGCCAACTTTTCCACCAGTCTCCAGCAACTATATATGGCAGATAACTATATCTCTGGAGCTATATCATCTGATATTGGAAATCTTGTGAACCTTGAGGTATTTAATATGGAAAAAAATTTGCTTTATGGCTCTATTCCGTCAAGCATCGGGATGCTCCAGCAGTTAAATGTATTGGCTTTGGATAATAACAAGTTATCTGGAAGGATTCCATCTACCATGGGCAACCTTACCCAGTTGATTTCTCTTTATCTATATGTCAATGAATTGAGCGGAAATATACCAGCAAGTCTTGGAAAGTGCCAGAATCTAAACCTCCTACACCTCGAGTATAACAAACTCACGGGCATCATACCCAAAGAAATATTCTCCATATTCGAACTCTCTAGAGGTTTATTTTTGGGATACAATTCACTGTCAGGGATAATACCGTCTGAAGTCGGGAGCTTAAGAAACTTGAACATATTAGACGTCAAAATGAACAAATTGTCCGGCACAATCCCTATCACCCTCGGTGAGTGTCAAGTGCTGGAGGAGCTTTATCTTGGTGGAAATCTCTTTCAAGGAAGTATTCCTTCTTCCTTAGCCTCATTAAAAGGCATCGAGAAGCTCGATGTTTCAATAAATAACTTGTCAGGAAAAATACCAGATTTTTTGCAAGAGTTTCATTTGCTAGACTATTTGAATCTGTCTTTCAATAACTTTGAAGGTGAAGTGCCACGACTTGGCGTGTTTGAAAATTCAAGCGCAGTTTCAGTTATTGGAAACATCAAGCTTTGTGGAGGGAACCTGGAAATGCATCTGCCAGCTTGCCCTTCCGAACCCTGTTATAAGAAACATGGCTCGCGTACAGTGATAGTAATCGGTGGGATAACTGTTTCATTTATATTCTTGATCCAACTTTTCTGTTTCCTTGTTTTCCGATGCCGTCGAAAAGCTTCGAGAAGAAAATCTCTTGACTCATCACCCACAAGCGAGCAAAATGTGAAGGTTACTTATGGTGATCTAGTGAGAGCCACAGACGGATTTTTTGAGGACAATATAATTGGGACTGGTAGTTTTGGTACAGTATGTAAAGGACTACTTGATGGTGAATGTAGGAAAGTTGTTGCTGTAAAGGTATTGAACCTTCAAATACAAGGGGCATCGAGGAGCTTTATGGCAGAATGTGAAGCAGTGAAAAACATTCGGCATCGAAATCTTCTCAAGATCCTTACGATATGTTCGAGTGCAGATTTCAAAGGTAATGACTTCAAAGCTGTGGTCTTTGAGTTCATGGAGAAGGGCAGTTTAGATGATTGGTTGCATCCCAAAGCAAATGAGCAAGTCGAAGCAAGGAAACTGAACCTTATGGGAAGATTCAATATAGCTATTGATGTAGCTCATGCTTTGGATTATCTCCACCATCATTGTGGGACACCAATTATTCACTGTGATCTTAAGCCAAGCAACATTCTTCTCGATGATAATATGATTGCCCATGTTGCTGACTTCGGGTTAGCCAAGTTTCTGAAGAAGGTTTCTTCTCAGTACTCGACAAGTTCAACTGGTCTCAAAGGAACTATTGGATATATTGCTCCAGGTGAAAACGTCTACTTCTTGACTTCCTTACTTTTATACACGTTGATATTATTTCTCATAGGCTAAAATTATAAAAGGGAAAACAAGGTTACCATCTGAACCTTAACCATCACTAGCTTTTCCTTTTATAGTTAAATACAATGCATTATTTGATTTTCTTCAGACGTGCGAACTTCAAATGCATACGTGCATATGTTTTCCTTTACACATTTACGTTAGAGTGTTCTGAATATAAAGATGTAATTTTAATTCGATCGATCATGATGGTTTATTTAAGTGAGGATAGCTCTTTTATTACATGGATAGTTTCTACTAAAATATCTTGCTTAGTCGTTATGGTAATTTTAATTGCAAATATTTAATCATGGAATGGTCCTTTAATGTAAGCTACATAAAAGGAAAAAAAAAATTGCGGTAGTATACTGTAGAGTAATCGTATTGACTTCTATATATTCAGCTTCACTTTTTTCTTATGTCGACGAAAATTATAATTCAATTAACCAAATGAGCATTTACGTGCAACATCAAGGTACAGGCATACCTGAGCAATACAATTTACTTCAGACACATGAAATCCTCGAGCAATAGAAAGATAATGAAACAAAAGCTAATAGCCTGTGCATTGTAAATAGTTACCAGCATCACAATATTCTGGCGGGATGGGATGGTGAAAGATAGCAAGGTGATAGTGGTTTAATTATTGTTGAAATTCCCTGTGCTTACATACTAGGTGGAAGAATATGGTTCCTACCGACGCCCATGTGTGTGTATTTGTTGTGAGTGAGAGAGAATTCCTGTTGAAATTCCCTCTGCTCACACATTAGTAATTTAATTAAGTTGGCCCTTAAATAAATATTGATGGAAGAAAGAATTCATGCGGTCAACCATCGATGCTGTTGTTATTTTGCTGTCTGCAGAATTTCTCAGGTTATCTTTATGCTATACTACCTTAGTGGTGTATGTACATGTCATCAGAAATAGAGTATGGGATGGAAATAGAGTTCTTATTCCTGGAGATGTCTGCAGCCATAGGGTACTAATGTTTTTGCAGAGAATTGCTGGTAATAGCTTCAAAGTTTTAAGCCTTAAGAAATTTGTTAATATCATTGATTTCCTTGCAATGTCATTGATTTACACTTGTTTATAATCTCCATACTCAGGACCGGCATTGTCTGCTCGAACAAACAACTGTAGAGGCAATGGAGATAGCGAACGTATTGAAGCAGGCAAATGGTATCAGGAACATAGAGATTTATAGCGACAATAAGAGAGATGAACTTGTTTTTATATATGTTATCAGTAGATTTGGACTGTTTGGAAGTATACCTTTATCTATTATTCTAAATCTTTTTTCGGTTGTTTCTATGAATGGCCTTTTATATCAGCGATCTTGTTTTCGCATTTCTGGTCTTTCTTTTACTTAATTAGATAGATTGAGTTCTTTCTTTCAAGCATTCAGGTTGAAGCATCTATGTTTATGATTTTCATAGTTACTTTGGTGATCCCTGTAATTCTTCTATTGGAGCTGATTACTACAAAGAAACCCACTGATGGTAAAGGGAATGCCGAATGGCTTAAGAGTTATAGAGTGTGCAGGTTCGATGCTTGGACCCGGTATATTTTGCCAAAGGAACTTTGAGACTCAAGAGGAGCGAATGGAGATGGGAGATGTCATTGGAGAATGACATAATTTGCATGAAGGTCCATCTTTATCTGTTCCCAGCAAATCAACAACTGTTTGTTACAATTGCAAATGTTGATAGTCCTGGATATTGTTGGATAAGGTGGTCAGAAAAAGAAATGTTGAAATCTCTGGTTTGTTACCTTTCCATCATCTTAATTGCTGACTAATTTACATGCAATTGATGACATCAAATTCTTGTTAACAGGAATCAGTGAACACTGTGGACAAAACAAAGTTACAGCCAGCATATTCTTTTATGATGCTAAGGATAGCAGGGAGATTGTTGCTTGATTCTAGGCCCAAGCCCATCATTGTGGACGTGTTCTTTCTTCTACTGCACAGATATCGAGAGACGAAGCAAAATTTTTTGTCAGAAATCGTTTAAAAAAAAGCCCGGCTTTTTGAATTGGTATGGTCTTGTTTGCCCTGCTAAATTTCTTAAATTTCATGAGCATATTTTTTTGTGGAATTTTATATATAATTTTTACATTCTCTTTTCACCATGGTTGAGGTGATTTTATGTCAGACGGTGGAAATGCATAGCTCATCATGTGTTTGATGTAATGCCTAGCTTATGTTTCTATGATAAACTTTATAATTTGCTCTTCGTTGTCTTTGGAAAGATCGATTGAAAGAAAACAAGGCCTCTTCTAATTTTATGTTTGATTTAACACCTGCCTAGCACGCTCAGTTTGTTCTACTTCATGAAAAACCTTTGTTGCTCTTCACCTTGATTAAAACAACATTCTTAGTCGCAGCATCCCATCATCATTAACGACCGTTTCCTCTCTTTTCTTTTCTTTGTCTGGAAACAAATTATATGGCAACATCCCACATACCATTGAAAACCTTACTTATCTAACTAGACTATATCTGTTCAATAACAATCTTAATGGTAGTATTCCACCTAGTATAGGTAATCTTGCCTCTCTGACTCTTTTTTTACTGTATAATAACTAACTCGCAGCATCCCGCCTAGTATAGATAACCTTAATTGAATAAACTTTATCTAGATTCCAATGAACTGAGCAGAAATATACCAGCAAATATAACAAACTTACGGGCATCATTCCCAAAGAAATATTCTCCATATCCGTACGCTCTATAGCTTTACGGTTGGGACACAATTCACAGTCAGGGGTAATACCATCTGAAGTCGGTAGCTTAAGAAACTTGAACATATTAGATGTCAGAATGAACAAATTGTCCAGCACAATCCCTACCACTCTTGCTGAATGTCAAGTGCTGGAGGAGTTTTATCTTGATGGAAATCTCTTTCAAGGAAGTATTCCTTCTTTAGCCTCATTAAAAGGCATCGAGAAGCTCGATGTTTCAATAAATTACTTGTCAGGAAAAATGTCAGATTTTTTACAAGGCTTTCATTTGCTAAACTATTTGAGTCTATCTTTCAATAACCTCGCATGGTAGTAATCTGTGCCACAACTTGGTGTGTTTGAAGCTTTGTGGAGGGAACGTGGAAATGCATCTGCCAGCTTGCCCTTCTTAACCCTTTAACAATAAACATGACTCGTATAGAGTGGTAGTAATCTGTGGGATAACTGTTGCATTTATATTCTTGATACTCCTATTTTGCTTCCTTGTTCTTCGATGCCATCGAAAAGGTTCAAGAAGAAAATCTCCCAACTCGTCACCCGCAAATGATCAAAATGAAAAAGTCTCTTATGGGGAACTAGGGAGAGCAACAAATGGATTCTCTGAGGACAATATAATTGAGAATGGAAGTTCTGGTACGGTGTATGAAGGACTGCTCAATGGGGGTAAGTACGAAAGTTGTTGCTATAAAGGTATTAAACCTTCAAATACGAGGAGCATCAAGGAGATTAATGGCAGAATGCGAAACAGTGGAAAACATTCAGCATCGGTATCTTTTCAAGATCCTTACAATATGTTCATGGAGAATGGCAGTTTAGATGATTGGTTGCGTCCCAAAGCAAATGAGCAATTCAAAGCAAGGAAACTGCACCTTATGGGAAGATTAAATATAGCTATTGATGTAGCTGATGCTATGGATTACCTCCACCATCATTGTGGAAAACCAATTGTTCATCGTGATCTGAAGCCAAGCAACAATCTTCTCGATGATAATATGATTGCTCATGTTGGTGGCGTCGGGTTAGCCAAGTTTCTCAAGAAGGTTACTTCTCAGTACTCAACAAGTTCAGCTGGTCTCAAGGGAACTATTGGATATATTGCTTTAGGTGAAAACTTCTATTTATTATCGTGCAAATTCTTTTCAGTTAGGATGTTTTACTTTACAGTTATATAAGTATATTATCATAATCAATCTGTCTCATCTACATTTCACCTCATGTACTTCACAGAACCTATCAACATTACCTGTGTTTCCAAATTAATTTGATAAGAAAATATAAGTACTCGGTTTTACATTACACTGCCTTCTATAATTACCTCGGACTAACTATCCTACCATCTGTGTTCCATCTACAACAGAGTACAGAATGGGGAATCAAGTTTCATCTTGTGGGGATGTGCATAGCTATGGGATACTTTTACTGGAAATGTTTACTGGAAAGAGACCCACAGATGATATGTTTGTAGGCCTTATTCTTGTATGTTTGTGGAGATGGCATTTCCTGACCGAACACGCACGTCATTGATACTGATTTGCTCGCACCTGAAGATGGTGAACCACCAAGTCATGATACTGAACACATTAATTATGCAAAAGCAGTTGAGCGCATAGCTTCAATGCTTAGAAGGGGTATCTCATGCATACTGTCAGAGACATGTTGATAAGGAGTGGAAATCAGGGGGATAGACACAGAGCGCTGCAGAGTGGTGAAGGTCCATCTACAAATATTCAGTAACAAACAACTGGTGTGGGCACGTGACACTCATGCACATGCGCGCGCACAATTCCTATTGAAATCAGTTTGATCAGCCATGATGGTTAATTTAGGTGAGGTTAATCCCTTTGTTCTATATAGTTTCTACTGAAATCTAACTGCTAAATTATAATGGTTAGTCTTATTGCAAATATTTAATCAAGGAATAATTCTTTGAAAACAAAACAAACTAAAACAAACCAACATCACCCCCCTGAACTTCAAACTTTTCTCACCAGTCCCCTACCTTTATTAGGAAAATAACTAAAATCCCCTTGAGTGAAAATTTTTCAAATTTGGCTCAGGAGTGTCTTGGGAGATACCCCAAAGTTCAGGGGGTTTTATGAAGTAACCTGTATGACCAAGGTGATAACAGCTTATAAACTAAGTGGAAGAAAAAGGTAACTATCTATGTCCATGTGTGTATATTTGTCGTGCGTTATTTAGAATTCCAGTTCAAACTCATCCTCACTTATTACAACTTTAACAAAGATGGCCCTAATGTTGAGGTGAATGGAAGAAACAATCCATGTGCTCGACCGTTGTTGTTGTTGTTGTTGTTTTATTGTCTGCAGAATTTCTCAGACTATCTTTTGTTTTTATACTTCCTCAGTTCCATATGTGTATATCAACAGAAATAGTGCACAGGACGGAAACTAGAGTCTGTTCTCGGAGATGTTTTCAGCTTCGGAATAGTAATGTTTATGTACGCTTGTGATACTACAAAGGTATAAACCTCAAGAAATTTCCGAATATCATTGATTGTCCGCAATATCTTTGACTTACACTTGCTTTTAGGTGAATATGAAGAAGCTCGAAAACATGACTAATGCGAAAACTATGGAGCTTGTAATCTCTCCATCCACAGGACCTGCATTGTCTTCTCAATCAAACTACCAGCAGTTAGAATGGAGATAGAGAACAGCTTGAACAGCTTAATGGTATCAGCAACAGATATTTGTAATGACAATAAGAGAGATGATCTCGTTTTTTTAATTATCAGTAGATTTGGATTGGTTAGAAGTGTAACTTTATCTATTATGCTAAATATTTTTGGGTTTGTTTGTCTTGTTGCCCTTCTTCTTCTATGAGTGGGCTTTTACATAAGCAAATCTTGTTTTGTGTACTTTTTAATTTGGCCTTTCTTTTGTTTACTTAGATTGAGTTCTTTCTTTCAAGTGTCAACCTTTGAGTTTATGCCTCTATTGCCCATAATCCATCCTCATCATATCATTCTATATTTGCATACACATTTATATTTGCAGTTGTACTGTATGTGGGATCAAGATCACAAAGGACTAATGGGTGAAGAATTGCGAAAACAAGGGGTAATAGATAATCAAATATGAAGTTGACACGAAAAAAGGGGTGGGCTACAAAATTATAAAAATAAATAAGGAATATTATTATAAACATGAAATTTTGTCTCAGAGCCGGCCACATACTGGGCGAAAGTTAGGGCCCTCGTTATCTGTAATTTTCACCATGCGAAGTTTTCCCTTCAAAAGTTTTAACTTTTTGGGTTGCGTTGATCCGTGAGTTCTTTCAATATGCTTTGATCTGCCAACTACCAAAGAGCAAATGTGTTGATATAAGCAGCCCAATAAATGAATGGTTCCGTTAGCTTATTTGCTCCTTTAACTTTCTCTCTTACATAATTAAAACTAACAACTTGACATTTTCACATTTGCTTTTTCACCCACATCATTTTAATATAAATGGCCTTTGATTAGAGGATGCAAATATTCGATGTTTTCGTCTTTTAGTAGACATCCATGCAGACACTTAATCTTGTATATCACTTGATTTGTCACTGTTTCTTAGTATAGTTTTGGGAAGAATTAGTTACTCTTCTTTGGACATCCAACAATGATCCAAAACTGATATAGTTTTACTGATATTTTTATGTATTATAAAATTCTTAATCAGGTGAATATCTATTGGTTTATTGTTTACGAAGGGCTGGATTGAAGTAAGATCATCTATAGATGAATTGAGTTATTATTTTCTTCAGAGAGGAAAGAGATGGAAGGTTTCATAGATTCGCTTAGATAATGAAATCTAGAAAAAAGTACATGCACAGATAATTTCATAAAAAATAACAAAATTTGAATTAAAGAGAAGTAATAACAATTAACAGCTACTATATGGAGAAATTTTTTTTTTTAATTAGTCCTACTCAGACATGAAAAATCAATTCAAGCCGGTAAAAAAGCACTTCAAAATCAACCTTTTTATTTTGAATTACCCTTCTTCCATACATTTTTCTTTTTTATGATCAACCCTGTGTAGTAATTGAAGAATTTCGTAGTAAAAACGAAAAAGCATAATACATGTAACGATTACTAAAAAATACTAGGTTCATGGGGGGTTAATACGCAATTGACAAGTGGGACCCCCAAAACGGGGAACAGTAGTAGTTTAGTAGTGCGCTTATTTTTATCAAAATATTGTTTTTCAAAACGCTTCGCTGGCTGGCGCCTCCGCTGAGATCCGAAGAAGCCTCGAGAATTGCGATCCCCTTGAAAATTTTCAGATAACCCCTCCCATTTCTCTCTAATTTCTTTTCGCTCCTCATTTCTCTTCGATCGGCGATGGCGACGCGGAGGCGGACGCTGCTTAAAGTCATCGTTCTTGGCGACAGCGGGTGAGAGATTCTCTTAGATCGCTTTGTATTTCTAGGGTTTCGAGGTGAGTTTTGGTAGATTTCATGATTTTTTGTTGTTTGGTTGATGGCAGAGTGGGGAAAACGTCGCTGATGAATCAGTATCCTTGATCGATTCTTTTGATTCAGTAAGGTTTTTGGAAGTTTTGACGCATTGTGGAAAATGGTGTGGTTATTGGAATCAATCTAGGGTTTCTAGTTTCTTGATAAATTTAGGTATTGGAGATTGTGCGTTAAGTAAGGTTTGAATCGTTTCCTATTTGTTAGTTCGGATTTGCTATTGATTTGGTTGGGGTTGCATCTAAATTAGGTTATTGTAAATTTATTTGGAGATTGCTTAATTTTGACTCTTTTCAGCTGAGCACCTTTAGATTTTGTTGTTTAATTTTAATCATGACAATCATGCAAGGGCTTTATTTGCTGTTATTGTGAATTTCTATTGAATTGGACCCTCTAGTCAAATAATGAAATAAATGTTCATAGCCTTAAATTTTGTTCATTACTTGTGCTACTCATTCTCTTGATTGTTGCAATTGAGTTTTTTTTTTTTTTTTTTTTTTGTATTTTTAACATTTGTATCGGCAGTCTATATTATCTTGTCAGTTCTTGTGAGAAATATGCTAACTTGATGCACTAGTTCTCGCCTATGTGAATTGTGAACAATTTCTGCATTGGGAAATGTTTCTTGATAGCTTTTCATCAGGATCAGATTTACCAAACTGTTATTTTTCGTGTTGATCTTCCTGACCCTTAAATTAGATATGTACACAAGAAATTCAGTCAACAATACAAAGCTACCATTGGCGCTGATTTTGTCACCAAAGAACTTCAGATTGACGACAGGCTTGTGACTTTGCAGGTGAGCTATCATTCTTACGTAGATGGCCAATTCTCATAGCAAACCTTGGGTTTAATATTTGTGCTATTTTATTGGTAGATCTGGGATACAGCAGGCCAAGAAAGGTTTCAGAGTCTTGGCGTTGCGTTCTACAGAGGAGCAGACTGCTGTGTGCTCGTATACGATGTTAACTATCTCAAGTCTTTTGACACTCTTGATAACTGGCATGATGAGTTTCTTAAACAGGTTGGTAGCAAGATAACATTCAGTTCATTTCATTTTGATTGATACATAAACTGTGTGTACACTGTACATTTACATTTTCCTGATGCACTTGAATTATACCACTTGTCAAAATAGTCATAATTAGTCATGCATTCCTTATAAATTTCTTATTTAAACCCTTGTGACCATGCATGTAAATGAACATTTTTTTATAGAAATTCATGAATACTAATTTATTTTGTATTACACTTCTTACATCAGTTTAACTATTAAATTTTTCCAATAAAAAATATTAGTTGATCTCCCTACTATCCCATCTTTCAGGGGGCTAACCTGGGCTGCTAACATTTGCCCATCACATTATTGCATTTAAATAATTTGATCCAATTTTTTAATATGGAATTCTGGAGTCACATGATTGTTCACATAAATATTGATTTGTATAACTTGCGTTCATAATATTTGATTCACACAGAAAGAGACGAATGCATACATTTTTATCATTATTTTGTCCATAAATTATTCACAAAGTCGTCAGATATGTACAATTATCATATCTTATCTTGTACTATATGATAACTTAACCTGTCCATTGATTTAGTAATTAAGTCCAGGACCACATATCTCACAAGAATATTTACAATTGAAACATAAGAGTTGACTGAACCAAGGAGAAATGCTAAAAAAAGCCTATAGACAGAAAATGAAAAAAAATGACATATATCCAAATATAGTGTCCATAAGACCATTAATCAAAATGAACCAAATGGATTAACCATGATAAACATAAATATGATTATGTTGATAACTGAAATTTTTCTTAACCAAGTTTATCTCTCTTCCAAACAACACAAACCAATCTAAAATCATCTTGGTGAACGTCGTAGATTTGTAAATATCATCATCTTGAATAATTATGCGTCCATTTTCGTCATTTCCATATTCTTCTTTTCACTCTTCACAAACTCCTATCTCACTACCTTCTCTCATTTCTTTTGCTTTAGCAATGCAATCATCCTCCAAGGTCGGGTCAATAACTGTCAGAAAAACCTTATTGGATACTTGAAGGAATGCACACATACAAACATGTAATTACCTGAAGATAGATGATTTTTTTAATAAAAACTATAGGTAGATCTAGGTGACCGGTTTTGCCGACGAAGCGTAAGCGTCTTCTCATTTAAAGTTGTTAGAAGGTCACACCTCCTAGGGTGCTCTTATACAAGATTATCTGTTAGTGCTTTGAAACTTAGAGCCTCGTAGAAGATATGTCATTTTAAATCCATTTTGTGAGCTTTTGTTAAAGCACCAGAACTATTTATTTTCACTTTAAGCTCTTCTGGATGTGGTACTTCACTTTAATGTACCTCTTACCTCTAGAGAATCACCTCCTGAATGGGGTCAGATGTTTGTTTAAACTCTCAGAGAATCACTTCCTGAATGGGATCAAATGTTGTTTTAAAACTCAGTCACTCCCTCCTCCCGTGTGTTTTTATTCTACAGCGGTGTATGACTCACCAGATATTACTATTTGTGCATAACTTCTCACTGAAGACTTATTACTGTAAGTTTATCCTAATAACAGTATTTCCTTTCAAGTCGTTAAGTTAATGAATAATGAGATATGATGGGGAGAAAAGAAGTGATTGGAAGCCTGTGTGTGATACCCCAATATTTAGTCCCACGTCGAATATTGGTTGAGTGATTGAATGGTTTAAATGGTAGGTCTTGAGAGCCAACTGTAACATTAACTAGTCAATTTTGGT
Source organism: Asparagus racemosus (assembly GCA_037177215.1). Classification (NCBI taxonomy): domain Eukaryota; kingdom Viridiplantae; phylum Streptophyta; class Magnoliopsida; order Asparagales; family Asparagaceae; genus Asparagus; species Asparagus racemosus. Next base: position 5,836,880 of record JBAKGM010000365.1, on the reverse strand, counting down.
AGTGGATTGAGCCAAATTATGTGTTGCACTCCGTGGATCCCGCGATTTACATCGCGCCCGTGGGCCTAGGGCATGACAAATGGTATCTGAGTAGTTAGCCAGCCGTAAATGTAAAACTAAGTGCTATGCAGGACTAAGATCTACACCGCATGAGTGCGGTAGGAGCCCCCTCTAAAGTCCATATCGCTTGGTGGTGATAATGGGAAGGACCAGTTGTCTTTCCGTGATGAGGATGTCGCTTAATTAACGTGGGGTGGTTGTAATACCCCAAGATTTAGTTCCATATCGGATATTGATTGAATGGTTTAAATGATGAATCTTGAGAGCCAAGTGTGACTAGTCAATTTTGGTAGTGGATTGAGCCAAACCATGCGTTGTACGTATGGGTCTCATGACTTGCATCGCGTCAACGGGCTCACGGTCCCGGGGTGTGACACTGTGTAAGCCCCAGCAAGTAGCCGCTGGAAGCGGACTGCTCAGATTGTCACTCTGTTTTTTAACCCTCCTTTTAAATCACTGATTCTTTTATTGTATTGTCAAATTGCCATTCTATTTGAAACCACTTGGTGCATAGGGTGAGGTGTATACAATATGATTTTTATCAACAAAATATAGGGCATGAAGATCATTATAAAAGGTGTGAGTCATTCATTAGACCCCAACATGTTTTTGGTATCTAATGTAGAAATATCCGACTCTACCTTTGATGACCAGAATTTGTCACTCTGTTCTTAACCCTACTTTTAAACTACTGATTCTTTGCTTCTATTGTTGAGTGCCAGTCTATTTGAAACCACTTAGTGAATAGGGTGAGGTGCCTACAATATGATTTTTTATCAACAAAGTTTAGGGCATGAAGATCATTATGAACGTCATTCATTGGGTTCCAACATATTTTTGATCTCAAATGTCGAAAACTTGTTAGGTCTACATTATCTTGTATGATCGGAATTTCTCCAGTATATAATGGCTGTTCTATATGAGACAAGAAACCTATGTGGTTGTGTAGGGTTCCTAAATTACTAACTCAACAATGTGCAAATGAAATACATACTTTCTTGTCAGTTTAGACTGTGATTACAGTAATCATACTGCATGATTTATTTTGAGCTAACATCATACTATAGTAATGGTTCACAAAGATACATCTTTTTAGTTATAACACCCAGAAATGATAATGAGTCATTATACGTTATTTAGTTATAAGAAACTTACTTTTTTTTAAAAATTTGTCACTTGTGTTTGGCTGTAGTTATTTCAAGCCAGAATATTTTGCCTAGCAGTATTTTTTTTAATTGTTCTTTTGCAACTTTTTCCATCCTTATTCGTACATCTGAACCTCCCCAGACTGTCCAATGGTGTGAGCCTTGTGTTGTGGGCTGCACTTCTTAGAATGCACTTGTGACACATGAGTTTCTGCATGTTATTTCGCGATTGCTGCTAATATTTTTTGGCACTCCAGGCTAATCCATCAAATCCAAGTACATTTCCATTCATTCTGCTTGGGAATAAGGTTGATGTAGATGGTGGCAATAGCAGAGTGGTAAAGGATTACCTTCTTGTCTCATTATATTTTGTTCATCTAAGTTGGAATTTTAATCGTAGGTTTTCTACATCACATAGGTTTCTGAGAAAAAAGCAAAAGAGTGGTGTGCTTCCAGGGGCAACATACCTTACTTTGAAACTTCAGCAAAAGAGGATTACAATGTTGATGTGGCCTTCCAGTGTGTTGCAAAACTTGCATTGGAGAATGACCAAGATCAAGATTTGTAAGTTGGTATTTCTTGTTCTTGCTTATTTCTCTGCAGTGTCAAATGCATTTCCTATTGTATATTTCGTGAGTTCAGATATCTACTTGATGGCATAATCTCTCTCTTTCCTGTTTGGTTACTTGTGTGATAATTTAAACAGTGAGTAGCTGTGTTCATCTTTTTTTTTAAACCTCACAATGAATTCTTTTTTTAGCTGGATGCTGGACTATCATTCTATCTCACTACTTTTTATGACATAACAAGTAACTATGCAAAGAAGGAGTTGCTTGATATAACCATGCAACATATCATGAGAAAGAAAGAGAAAAAAAAACGTACATGATTTCACATCCCTGGACTTTGTGGTACTCTCAGCATGGACTTTGGTTGGGTTTCACATACTTCACTAGTATGGGCTTGTGAGTGATTGTAATCCATACATTTCCCTTACATGCACCAGCTCTGCATCCTTTTAACGTGGAGCTCCGCTTACTTTCCTCCCTGAAATGTCTAAAATCCCTAGAGCCTTTGTACATATGTAGGAAGATTGCCCAAATGACAAGTTCGTTCTGTATCTTGGCTTAGACCATTTTCGCTTGCGCTTCTGAAGACTTTCTTAGTGACCTACTAATGCCTTCATACTGCCTGTTTTCATTACTTGGTCTCTTGTGCGTAACTCCAAGTTGTGGTTTTTTAAGTTGTACAAGGAAACTTTGACGATTATCTTACCAAGTTGCGTGATATGAATTAGTTTTGGGCTTCCAGCAACATACCTCTAAACGCAATCTTCTCTGACCTGCAGATATTTCCGGAGCATTCCGGAACCCACTCCTGAACCAGAGCAGTCAAGAGGAGGATGCGCCTGTTAGCACAAGCCACTGAAGCTAATCATACTGTATGCCATGCCTTTGTTGCTCAGTCTGTTAATTGATCATGATAATTGTTTCTTTTTTAATCCATTCATGATCTTTGTCATTTTGTTCACCAATGTTCCCCTATGTACCCATTGTGATTTGGACATTCTGTGCCTGTTGTAATATAGCCTTCTAGTTTTGTTGGAGGTGACTAGTTCTCGTGTTGCAGCTGCTGCTGTTGCGGAGCTTATCCTGTTTTTTTCCCCCAAATAAATGCATCATATATTTCATTGTTTTCATACTTTTATATCAGAACATCATATGTAATGAAGCTTCTTCGAGGGTTCATCTTTAGCAATCTATTGATGTGATGAGCCTTTGCCTCATTTGACATCCTTTGACCTGATATGATTGTGATTTTCAAAGAATGATGTGTAGTATTATCAACCGTTGGATGGAAGTAGACGGCTTTTGTATGTATGTATTATCAGGTTGAAGATTCTTGTGTGCGTTTCTTCTATGTCGAGTGAGTGGAGATGGCACTGGTAAGTTTCCTAACCCCTTCTCATACTCTGCACGTGTTCAAACTGAGGGACCGTAGGTTGTCTTATATTATTATTTGCAAACGACTTGCAGAAAATGAAATAAAGAATGAAGTTTTGGGACCTTCTTTTCTTGTAGTTTTGGTGCGGAGCGGGCGCTTAAGATTTTGCAATCTAAAATTATCTCCATTCTTATAATTGACAAGTTCTTAAAAGTTTTTTTTTTTTTTTCCTCTACTTTTTATGAGGCTGTCTACCTTGTTGTAAGCATATGCAAGCTAGACGTGAGTTTAGAGAATTTAATATTATTTCAAACGAAAATTTGTAAACAGTATGGTTCTAGATCACATGGGATTAAGCTACATCAAAGAATTTTCTTAAACGACCGTGGAAATAATAATAGGTTATGAGCTTGAAACTTTGAACGAGAGTCCTGGATAATTTTCAGATGATAAGAACACATACTGGTCATCAAACTCTTAATTTAATGCCATGAATTGCATAACGTCGCATCATAAGTGATGGGTGGATGATGTCCACAATTTCAGTAGCTAACCATGATTGATTTACATGTAAATTTTACCCTAGGTCTGTTGCTTTCGTAAACGTTTTTTTTTTTTTTTTTACTGTCAGTTTTTCTTTTAAATGAATTCCCAATGATATTTTCTAAATTGACCTTAACAGCACTCTGTAAGTGAGCAACACATCCTGTATAGCAAAATATTTTCCTCTACAGTGAGATTTTCAAAAAATAAACATGTGAATAGAAATTAGATCCATTCCATATATAACCCAATTGACTTGATATGCTTTTTAAAGATGATTATGTTCCCGTCTTCACCAAAAAAAATGTATAGGACTTCACTCAGTAAGAAAAACTTGAAGACAGTTGGTGAGTACACTTGTATGCAATAGAATCGACTAACGTAAGTTCTAGATATGTCTCAAAATTATATCATGAGAAGAAGAATTTTCTTTCCATGCGAAGAATTTTCTTACAGTGTGAGATCAAGAAGTAGGAAATAATGATCATCAGTGTCCGATCTAGGATTCCTGGAAAGTGGTGTCATTACATAATTAATATTAAAAAACTTTAAAAATTGCCCCCGACGAGTTTTCATACTTTTCAAATAAAGTTCATAATCGCATCATTAGTAACACTATCAAATACATCTTTCTCAAAATATGTCACTAGTAAAGGATTCTCGAGTTATGAGCTTGAATTGGAAGGCCAAATATATCCTTCTCAAAATATGTCACTAGTAACGGATTCTCGAGTTATGAGCTTGACTTAGAAGGAGAGTTCATTAGTGGATAAATATGAAGAGAAAAAAATCCCCTTGAGTTTGGTGTTTCTCGGATAACCCCCCTAAACTTCCATACCATCAGAAATCTTCCTCGAGTTTAGGGTTCTCAGAAATCTCCTTCAAGTTTCAACATTTTTCAAGAATAAATTCTTTAACGATGTAAATCGCAAGTTTCAGGTGGGTGGATAAAATTACGGCAATGAGATACTTTTGCTAGTGAAAAATTGCGATTTCTGAGAATAATTGAAAGTTGAGGGGGCTTTTCTGAGAATCTCAAAACTTAAGAGGAGTTCTGCGATATTTTAAAAGATAAGGGGAGTTTATCGGAGAAACCCTTGACATTAAGAGTTTTTTTTTCTTTTTTTTTTTTTGGAAATTTTCTACTTTTCACATGGCTGCGTTCTCGTGGGAAGTTGAAAACTGGAACGGGGTCACATGATTTATAAGTGGGGTCACCTGTTTGTTTATTTTGTTAGCAAGTTGAATTTGTTGATGGGTGGGTTTAGGAAGGGGCTCTTGGTCCTCCTTGATCAAAGTGGTCAAGGTGGATCAACCTTTGAAAATCATCCACCTTGTTTGTTGAAAAATACAAATCTTATCAGAGCACTCTTTGCACAGCGTAAATTTTCAAACTGTCTCCCTACCCTTCTAATGAGTTGCTCATGACATTCTATTTGTATGCGGGTGTTCTGATAGACATATCAGATTATTTGACCATTGTCAGCCACAATCGTTGGATTGGAATCCGACGGTTGAGATTGAGTTGGGCCCACAGGAGACTCTGACCAAATGGAACCTAGAAGGGTATTGGAGGCATTAGCAGCAAAGAAACTTCCGCCTAAGGAAAGGAAGGAACCTCTCCAGGAAGCAGTCCATTGCAAGAATAAAATCCATTTTTCTCTTTGTCTCTCTACTCATCAAATGGACTGCCACTATTAGTATGACATGTAAATATCATCATATCTTCATATGCATGACATATTTATAAATAGCTCCCGTACTTTAGTAAAGCATGGCGGCTGTTGGTCATTATAGTACTACTATTATCACCACCAACACTAGCATGGATGGTTTCTCCTCTAACCACTTTCCTCCATTGGATCTCTCCGACTATATTGTGACGGATGAAGTCCCTGAGGAATGCTCGGGGGCCGCTTCAACCTCACAATTACCAATACAAGGGCTAGTCTCGACGATCGCTGAAGCTAGCAACGCGACCAGCTCACATAGCGCAAACTATGCGGGCAATCGCAGCAGTGGTGGTGGCGGTGGCAGCGACAACCATAATACAAGGCAAGTGATTTACTTTTGAGAATATCGGTGTGTATGAACCTTCGGGCACGAAGACAGAATGTCTCTTAGCCTTAGAAAAGTTACAGCAATGAAAACAAGTGTTTCCTTTAGAAAACCATGGATAAGAATCTCAGCCTAAACATTAATTTATAAGCTAAATAATTGAATGCATTGTCGCGAAATTTAGGAGTTCAAGAGAAGGGCACAGGGTGGCATTCAGAACAAAGTCAGAGGTGGAGATCATGGACGACGGATTCAAGTGGAGAAAATACGGCAAGAAATCAGTCAAAAATAGCCCAAATCCAAGGTAAATTGAAATAAAGTTTGTAGTTCTTGAAGCATGTATCAGCATGTATCATATTAACATAGACCCCCTGTAGCATCATGCTGTGCCATTCGCTAATGCTTAAGTTTGTTTATAGGCAAATAGATCATGTGTACTTTCCTGTTTGTTTATTAATGTTTCAAACAAGAACCTGTGTTTTTTTAATTCATATGTATGGAATATCTGCTCATATCAAACTTAAAGGGTAACAAGTGACACAACGAGATACTACAGAGCGCTTATGTACAAGCAACCTTTTTACCTAGTGAATTGCATATTTGCTTATTTGATTTTTTTTTTTTTTTTTTTTTGAAGGAACTACTATCGTTGTTCGACTGAGGGATGTTCAGTGAAGAAGAGAGTAGAAAGAGACCCTAATGAGCCTAGTTATGTGATCACAACGTACGAAGGGATGCACAATCATACAAGTCCTGATGTTGTTTATTATGCAACTCAAGATCTAGAGTCTGGTAGATTTGTTGTTTCCGGGTTGCATCAAATCCCTCGAAGCTCTTGATTATTTATGTTACATTTGTTGATGAAATTGCAAATTTTCCAGCTTTTTTGGTGATGTGTATATAATAATAGTAGGTTCTGATTTTCTATGATCATCGAATTCTTTTATGTCGATTCATTGAAGATTGTAGTTTAAAACTTTAAATATGACTCTACTGCTTTCTTCTTTATCTAGAGAGCTGGGTTTTGAGTGTCAGTACATTCTGTGACTTTATGTACATTAAGTTTTAGGATATATATGATTACATGTGCTTTTTTCCCATAAAAAATGATGGTAGCAGTGAAATGCTGGTTTCATATCATTTCGGTAAGAATCTACAATGATCTAATTAATTGTTACATTTTTTTCACTCCTTAAATAATAGTAATCTTAGGAAAGAGTGTGTCTTTATACATATACATAAGCATACGCGTATACGTGTATTTATGTATGTTATGTTTGTAAGCATGTATGCATAATTTTCAAGTCACGTGGTATAGAATTTGATTAGTTTTCCTGATAAATTATATGTTTCTGTATACAAGTCCGTGGGAAAGAACTTAGTCGATTGGTCAATAGTTTTATCATTACTAACAATGAAAATGGTAAATACAACATTTATTGTTAAGTCATTCTAAAGATCGATGAATGAAATTTGTTTAAAACTATATATATTCAGAAAGGACTATATCTCGAATTACTCATTCTAAAAGGTTATCTCGGTTTAATTCATGAGCTCAAACATATTCCACTAAATACTAGCGAAAGATCAGGGGCAATACAAAAAGTCTTTTCAGACAATGATACAGATTGTGAGGCTTATAAGGACTCACATACTGTGATTTAAATTGTTATATTGACTCGAAAAGATTAACTCTGGTTGAGTCATTAATCTAAAACATTTTTGTCACGCATCTATCTAACTGTTTTCTTAATGTAAGACTAAATTTCAAAATTTTTTAATGTTTTTATTTACTAGATAAAAACCACACGCAAATATGAATAGATACAAAACTCCTCTAAAAGTGAGCATTAACGTTGAATTAGTGTCAGCAAACTGATTGAGTCAACATAATACCGCTTAATCTTAATCAAGAGACATTGATTGATGATTTGACAAATTTACCATACTGAACTTTGTTCAGATGCAATGTATCGGGTAAATTATGCGCACCCTTTAGACTAAACAAGGAACTGATTTCTCCATATAGTGGTAAATAAGATGATTATCAATGGATCCTGAAAAGGATACACAAAAGCCCACATCTACAAAAAGAACAAGAAAAAGAAGGGAGATTACTTGAGAATATTGATTACCTTTTCGTCTTCCAATAGATTGCAAATTTGCTGACATTATGGTGTCTTATATGATGAGGAATATAAATTTTTTTATACTAAATCTGATGGTCTTTCTCGGTCTTCCTGAGCTCCCTAATACTTGACTCATTAAGTAGGCTTTATATACAAAATTCACCTAATAGATGTTTGGCAAGCCTTTATTTTCTCCCTTAGATCCGCTTGGACTCTCTAGCGTGTTAGTCAACTCCTTGAAACGCGGTCACATTTAATCTTGATTTAATCTTAGGGGGTGTTTGGCTATTCGAAAGTGAATTGAAAATATGTAAGTTAGTTTTTCTTGCAAATAATTTTCATATTCATGTCACCATATAAGTGAAATACAGTGTTTATTTAAAAAATAAAATTATTATTGAAAGTACAAGTGGAGATGACGGTGCAAAATAAGATTAATCAGTAAATATATTTAAAATCATTTAATTAAAATTGGTTACCACATTTGTAACTTTCATGTGACTTCATCACTTTTTTAGTAGAAGTAAAAATTGCATTAAATCCTATGTGACAACTTTCTTACATTTTACTTTCATAACCACTTGCACGCAAACGCACGCCTAAATTGTTAAAAGAAAGTGACTTTCATACTTTCATCTTTCACTTGTATGTAGACAAACGTCAGCTTAAGGAAAGAAAATTGCGTTAGGATAAAACTGGACCAATATTTGCCGAGTTTTTTCTAAGACTAACTTTGGCCATTAAAGTGATTTTGTTTTGAACCGTCTCTTCTCTGAACCAAAACAAAAGTAATTTAGTTTAAAACAAGGTGACCACCTTTTTAGATCAAAACAAAACTAGTTTAGCTTAAAGCAAGGCCATTATCACTCCTAGCTAACCCAATTTTAGAATGGTTATCAAACACAACATTGTGTCACGCTTAGTGTAAACTTTTTTTTACTATTTCTATCTACTCCTAAGAGTCAATAGGCTAAATTACCAAATTAGTACATTTTGTAACATCTCTTTACCAGTTTGGTAATATTTCATTGCTCCTATGTCTTTGCGTATTAAAAGTCCACAAATTGTACTGTTAGGTATTAATTTTCACAGACGGAGAAAATCTCTCACAAAAATTGGAGAATACAATGTTGATAGCCCCCACCCCACCCCCCCAAAAAAAGAACATCAAGAAATTTGACATATTCAGAGTCAGTTTAACCCCGCCTCTCTTTCTTTAACATGTATCATGTCATCTAAATCCTACCAGTCATTTAACTACAACCGCATTAGCATTCTAATATCCCTCAAATTTAGTCACATGAGGTCACATGTATTTTACACGCCAAGTTTTTATCGACAGAGACGAAAAAATTGTCTGATCCCATATTTGGTGAACTTTTTATACCAAACGTTATCGAAACAAACTAAAAATATCAGATTGGTGAAGAGGTGTTATAAAAAATACCTATTTGGTAATTCAGCCAATTTCAAAATAAACTTTTCAATTAATATTTTTTTAATTTATACATAACAATGCTCTTTTGAAGGATTAGAGATAGTTAACTCTGATAAGGCTTTGATAAGGAAGGTGAGGAAACTTTTTGCCCCTGGTTTTCCCTCCATCCAACTAACTGTATCAGTTGCTTCTTTGTGGATAGGCCTTCAGCTCAGTTTGCTTGGCTCAAATTTCATACACAGATCTCCAACGAAAAAAACCCCCAAAACAAAAATCAAAGAAAAAAAAAATCAAGCACAAGAACAAGCTTTAATGATTTCCCACCAAAATCCCTTCTAAAATCTCACTCTCCTCAAAAAACAAAGCAAAAATATCTCACTTCAATGGCGACGTCAATCTCACCCCTCCACTCCTCTCTCTTCTCCTCTCCTTCAAAGCCCAAACCTTTCTTCAAGGTTCTCGCCATGGCCCCTAAAAAGAAGGTAACTTCGCATTCAAGTCCAGTTTTTTTTTTTTTTTGCTCAAAATCCCCTAACTCTCCTCTAAACTAAACCCCCACCCCTCAAAATCACAGGTAAACCGCTACGACGACAACTGGAAAAAACAATGGTTTGGCGCCGGCCTCTTCGTCGAGGGCGTCGAAGACATCAACGTCGACATCGTCAAGAAACTCGAGCAGCGAAAAGTCTTAAGCGGAGTCGAAAAGGCCGGGCTTTTGTCGAAAGCAGAGAGCCTGGGGTTCACGTTATCTTCAATTGAGAAACTAGGGGTTTTCTCCAAAGCTGAAGAGCTTGGACTGTTGAGCCTCGCTGAGACTGCTGCTGACGTGTCGCCTTCGACGCTGGCTTCGTGGTCGTTGCCGCTGTTGGTCATGGCGATTGTTGCTGTTGTTTTGATTCCTGATGATTCGGCGGCGCTCGTGGCTGCTCAGGCCGTGGTTGCTGCTGCGTTGGTGGTCGGGGCTGCTGGATTGTTCGTTGGGTCGATTGTGCTCGATGGGCTGCAGGAATCGGATTGAAGAAGGCAATGCATGTAAGGCATCTGATGAAATGTTTGATTTTTGTTGATCATTGGATGTTTTGTATGTTACATTGGTATTTTCCCCTGAATAATTTCTATGTGCATTGTTGATTTATTATTTGTAAAGTTCACTCTTGCTCTTGTGCTCAATTATGAGTAGACGGTCCTAAAATGTTTGAATTTTTGTGAGTGTGGGTCTTTCATACCCTATTGTAGATTAACTTATGAGAGCATTTGAAAGATTGCAAACACATTGTATTGTTGTAACCTCACAATGGAAATTTTGGTCTTAGAATTTCTTTATTGCATAATTAGCATAGAAGCTAATTAGAGCATCCAAAGACCGTGAACAAATATATTGGAAATAGGGTGTTTGTGAACAGAAGGCTAAACATGCAATCTTCTGATTATCATTTTCGTTTTGTAAACAATCAAGATTGGTTTCTTGGATCTTAAAGTGATGGTAGTTTTGTGGAGATCCTCCAATTTAGAAGACTAGGCTTTAATTACCAAGAATTGATTCAAGTCTATGGGATCTTTTAAAGAGAAATGCTGTTCTAGCGATGGCAACGGTAATCATCACCGATGGACAACTGAGTTCCAGTGACAGTGTGGAGAGTCTAGCTCGAGAAGGATTGATCAGATCAATGCATAGCGGACATCCATATCTAACTCGGCCCTATTATTTAAATATAAAACGAACTAATACAAGTTCTACTTCAGTATATGAATATGCTCTCAATACTCTGTGAGCAGATATCGACGTTCATCTTATTTTAATTATATCACCATTCAAGCTTTTCTGCATCAAAGTAAAATCAAGGCTTATTATTGTTGGTTTAGCATCAGTTACAACTATGTATATCCTTTCTTATAGTTCCCATCTTGAGTGGCTGAAGACAGATTCTATGTTCTTTATTGTGTTCAAATGTTTGTGGAAACCCTTCAAGGTTTTTTTTTTTTTTAATTACATGCGGTAATTGTTGTTCTTCATATATTCTGGGGTGTGAACTGGACAGTGTTTACAATGGAAATACTGAAGACCAATGTTGAATATGCTAGGCTTTATGCTGCTTATAGTTGTCTTTGTGGTTTGATTTTTTTTTTTTTTCTGCTCACTGTCAAACTCAGATCAGTTGGCGTCCAGACGAACTAGTGAGGGCTTCTTTGTGTTGTGAATCTTGTGATGTTTATTCAAAATCTCTCCGTCGCGAGGTGACATGTTTTTAACTTAGCAGTCCTCTACTTCTTATGGAAGAAAAGTTCCAATGCACTTTGACATCCTTTAAGTTTCATCCAATTTTAACTTTGATATCCTGAAGTTTAAATTTGTCGAAATGATATGCTTGAAGTTTGTAAGCTATAGTTAACCCCATTAACTTAACCGAAGAGGGAATAAATTACAATAATACCCTTTTTGTTTTACTAGTTTTTATTTGCAATGTAGGATTTTCTTTCCAATTTTCTCCGTTGCTCCGAAATATAGTTCCTAAATTAGCTCGAAATTTGAGGCAAACATGCAGTTAACTTTTTCTCGGTTTTTAGTTAGTATGTTGAATTGTGCATCATGTGTATGTATCTGAGAAGAAAACATTATCTTCGGTGTAAAATTGATAAAAACCACTCATAATCATAATAATAGCGGATACAACGTGAATGAGAAAATTTCCTCATCAAAATTCACTATATTTTTGAAGAAGGTAAAGAATGGATTGGGGTTTATGTTTGCAACCTCCCAACATGGAACCAAGTTTGCACTTGATCTCATTTGGGAAGAAACTTGTTCAGCCAGTTTTCCTAAGGAAAAAAATTTACCAAAAATTGGTTCTTTTTAATTCACCCTCCTTTAGATCAAAATGGAATCAGTTTACTTCAAAACTTGGCCATTCCTGGCTTAGTTTTGAGGAGTTCGTCAAACACGGGGGTCCTACATTAAATAGATTAAGAGAAGAGCAAGGATTTATGAGGGATCCTTTTAGACCATGGGGTATAAAGGTCAAAAGTAGTGTCATGTGACAGTTACTTAATAACTTTAAACGAAATTTTTAACGGCCATAAAATGGAAGGTAACTAAAGTGTAAAATTGCGGGAACATTGTGGCGTAATCTGCTCAAATTTAAACTTCAAGATATCAATTCTAAAAATGGACTAAACTTTATGTTATTAACGTGCAATTAGCCAAAAAGTCCTATAAAGGCCCTCTATATAAAGTAATACAAAAAAGAAATAAAAGGCGAATCCCCTACTATAAATTAAAATTAATGTAAACAATAAATATTAGTTCGAACGGTTATAGTAACAACGCGACACAATGTTGAGCCAGTACAAACAACAATAAATAAGTGCAACCGATAACTTCAAAGTTGGTCGTAGGCACAAGTCTCGCTCACTCCTTCTGCGTATCATGTGTCCGCTAGATTTTTTTTTTCTTCTATAGAAGTGTTTAGGGAATAATGGATATGAGGTGGCGTCTTATTTTGGTGAATGGCTACCTCATAGTAGTTCATTTTATAAAATGAGTCGTCATCTCATAACTATTATTTCCATATGTTTACGGGGACATGCTTTGAATTAGTGAATTTTCAAGTTGTAACTACATGCTTGAGAAATTTTTAAGCATTTTCAAGAAGAAGGGAAAAAATAAAGGACTCTTACTTTTACATGCAATAATAAGATCAGTGTCCTAGCCAATAGAACCCAAAAGCCAGAGGCTCATGTCACATTTCTAGCGTGTTTCAGAAATGCAACAGAGCTTTGATACCAAAGTTTTTATTTATTTATTTAATATTTCCATTTTTAGAAAACCTCATTCATGCCTTTGGTCTTTTTTTACTTTTCCTTTTCCGTCCCAAATCATCTTCAAACACCGAAACGACACGAACCTTCATCCCTATATTAACAAACTCCAGACCTTTTTCATTTACATTTCAAGACAAACTTTTTTTTTTTTAGAGGATGAGTGGTAATTATTCTTCCGATCACCAGGCGGTGAGCTTACCTCCTCAGTGGGAGGCGGCGGCGGACTCCATTGCCTACGATTCGTCGAGCGATCCGCCACCTGTCATCGTTGTTTGTGGGCCCGGTAACAGCGGCAAGTCTTTGTTCTCTCGCACTCTCCTCAATACTCTCTTGAAGAGGTAAAATTCGCAATTTTGTGATAGAATTTTCAAATTTGCTTACTGGATTTTGTTCTTTTTGATGAAAACTTTATGGGTTTGTGATAAAACTTGAAATGGGTTCATCAAAAGCGATAGAATGTAAATTTGTTGGTGGGTTTAAATAAAAACCTCTGTTTTTGGTGAAGATTCGATTTTGACGCGCTATTCTGCTTTTTTGCTTCTTTGTAGTTAAATTGGTTTTTAAAAAAAGTTCACATTTTGTTGTTTAATAGGGAGTTAAAGACCAATTTGGTCGCTGTACTGGGGCCTAGCACTCAAATCGTTCCATACGACTTTTTTCTTCTCTCTCTTAGTCCTAATGACGGGTACTCAAATTGGTCCCTATGCTTTTTTTTTTCTCTCATCTGAGTCCTTGTACCACACCTCAGTTACAAATTGAGTCTTTTTTTAACTTTCTTTAAAATTTAGGTGTTAATTTTTTGCTTATGACCACATTGCCCTCAACCTTCATATTCAAGTTGATTCTCATACTTATCTTTTCTCAACTTGATCCTCGTACTACTTTCAAAAGTTATATGAAATTCAAAATTACAAAATATTAATAAAAGCTTGAGGGTAAAGGAGGCAATACGCTCGTCTAATTTG
>JBAKGM010000365.1:5790168-5822679 GCA_037177215.1 Asparagus racemosus | reverse complement strand
CAAATTAGACGAGCGTATTGCCTCCTTTACCCTCAAGCTTTTATTAATATTTTGTAATTTTGAATTTCATATAACTTCTGAAAGTAGTACGAGGGTCAAGTTGAGAAAAGATAAGTATGGGAACTAACTTGAATATGAAGGTTGAGGGCAATGTGGTCATAAGCAAAAAATTAACACTCAAATTTTAACGAAAGTTAAAAAAGGACTCAATTTGTAACTGAGGTGTGGTACAAGGACTAAGTTGAGAGAAAAAAATGCAGGGACCAATTTGAGTACGAGGTCCTAGTACAATGACCAAATTGGCCTTTAACACTTTAATCAAGTGGGTTTTTTACAGTGCTCAAGTCTTGCTTTGTTTATTTTCCTTCTTTAGGGTGAGTAGGATTGTAAATTCTTTGATATTAATCCTTCACATCTTTATATTTTGATATCAGTCCCTCAAATCTTATAAATTTGTTGAAATTAGCCCCCCTAGTTAGGGGCTATTTGATTATGGAGACTTCAGAAAATCCCAACGTTTTATGCAAATCCTCCATAGTTTAACGGGGTTTTGTGAAATTCACTATTTTTCCAGGACAATGCTCATGATCACGACATTCTTCTTAGTTAATGTCGTTTTCTAAAATCAAAATTATATATTTTCACTCAACCATATGAATTTCTCAGATATACTAAAATCAGGTTCACTCACGATTCGCTAGTTCGATCAAGTTAACGTAGGTTCCATTATATGTATATGAATTTTGTAGAAGAGACATAAACTCTAATTTTCTTAGATGCTGCAAATTGCATCCTATCTGTGTATTTTATCAGCTAAATGTAATGTATGTTATGTCTATACTTTGATATTGCATCAATGTATCTCCAATGGAATTTTTTGTAGGTATAAGAAGGTGGGCTATTTGGACACCGATGTTGGTCAGCCGGAGTTCAATACTCCTGGTTGTCTCTCCCTTCACATCATCGATAAGCCGACACCCGGTATTGTTCATGTGAATTGAATTCAGTTTATTTCTCTTTCTTTTTTTTTTCCCTCTCCGGTTATTTTTCTTTCTAACTTAATAAAGTTTTATTGCTGGTCTAAATCAACTGCTGAGGGTCTTTTTGTTTTCTGCCTTTGCAGATCTCACAATTCTCTGCTTGAAGACTCCAGAGAAGTAGGTTCTCTTAATTTCAATACCTTATTACTAGGCACACCACATGTGAATTATCCCACAACAATAAAATTCTCGGCATGTAATATTCTTTACCACCCTGAAAAAAATTAATGTATGGGAACAACCTGCACGAATTCAGAATCGACACTTCTCTTAAGTTATGAGGATGCGAAAAAGATTAAAGAGGAAACTCGAGTATAATGAGCTTCGTTACCAACTTTTACACACTTGCATGGCTTTTATTAAACGACCTGTTGATTTCTACTCTCAATCTACTGCTAATGGTGCATGTGTTTCTTTCAGGTGCTTCTTCTACGGTGATGTCAATTGCCAGAAGGACAAAAATGTTTATCTGAATAGTATCCGCAGTCTATATGATTATTTTCATGTGGAGTTTTATCAACCTAATGAGATTAATGATCCCGGGAGAAAAATGATGCCTCTTGTAGTGAACACATCGGGATGGGTGAAAGGTATGCTTCCATTTTCACCACTGCCTTTGCCTCTGCAGTAAACTCTTGGAGAATTAAAACGCCCTTCTGACTTTAAATTGAATTTCCTCTGGCTTAGGCGCCGGCTATGAGCTCTTGGTGAAAATGCTGAGGCACATGTCGCCAACGCATGTAGTTCAAATTCGCGTCTCTGCAGAGAGCAAAAATCTACCCAAAGGGATGTTTTGGTTGGATGAGAATCACGAGAGATCGGCTAACTCAATTGAAATTTGTGCTGCAGGAAAGGACTCTTCTAGGTAAACTTTCTGTTGAAGAATCTAATGTTATTTATGAAGCATCGATCTTACCCCAAAAAAAAAAACAGTAATTGTTATGTTATTCTTTTCTTTTTAGTGTCGCAATGCGCAAGGATGCTGCACATGTCCTCAGAGATGTTCGTATAATTGCATACTTTAGGCAGTGTCTTCCAAGAGAGCTAGCCATTGCAACATACAAAGATCTTGTTCATAGTTTGGCTTCTGTTCCTGCTTATGAAATTTCTATTTCAAGAATCAGAGTTATTCATCTCCATTGTGAGGGCAATGATAACATTTCTCGCAGTTTGAAAGCTAAGATTGTTGGCTTAGGAATCAGTTCTTCAGCCCCCGCTTCGCCTGAGAATGCCTCACCAAATTGTGTTGGACTTGGCACGTGCTACTCTAATATCTCCTCCTCCTATATCAGCTTTGCGAATTTTGAGTTCATTTCTGAAAATTGTTTGTAAGAGATATATTTCTGATGTCGATATCAACAGGGTTTGTCAGAGCTGAAGACATTTCGAAGGATCTAATGTATGTTATTACGCCTGTGCCCCTTCGCATTCTGGAGAAGGTTGACATTATTTTAAAAGGTTGTCTCGAAGCTCCTGCTTGTTTATTACAGGTGAATCCCCTTCTTAGCTTTTGTATCGCTTTTGTTTCTTCTAAATTTAGTTTGCTCACATGAATT
The DNA here is from genome assembly GCA_037177215.1 of Asparagus racemosus. NCBI lineage: Eukaryota > Viridiplantae > Streptophyta > Magnoliopsida > Asparagales > Asparagaceae > Asparagus > Asparagus racemosus. The sequence continues at coordinate 5,820,083 of JBAKGM010000365.1, read as the reverse complement.
CCTTCTCCTAGGTACAAGAAATGGATGCCACAGATAGCTAGAAGAGAGAATCAAGTTTCCATCTCCTCTCTAGTTAGCAAAAGCATCAAGATTGCAAGGGAAAATGAAAACGGCATGAAAGAAGAAAAGATCACAGAGAAATTGGTTTGCACTAGTTTTATGTTATACCACCTACCAGGGAATTATTCGAACATGCAATATTTCTATTTCAAGTTGTTGTATCTGCATTAGTCGAAGTGATGACATTGTTTCCAGTTCTCTTCATCTCTCTCAATACAATTACTTTTTATAGAAAACTTGGATCTAAAACGCCTCAACCATAAACAAAAAAAACATAAAACTACAAATAGAAAATGAAGGGATTACTGGAATCACAGTTCCCTGTCAAACAAGAGTTGAAATAAAAATGTTCTGAAATGTAACAGGGCTGCACTCTAATCTCAGTACATAGAGGAATACAAACTTCCCTACATACAAAAATTTAGCAGACAAGACCAAGCCAATAAATATAATTTATCTCAATGATCATACAAGCCCCCAACTACGACAAAAGCTTATTCCTAGATCACAATTCCACAAATCATTATGACTGCACAAATACTACAATCCATGGAAACAGCACTTACAGCTTTTTGGAATACCATAGCAGCCTCCAGCATACTGCCTATATTCATTGCCGAGCCATCTCCTTCCATTGCTGTACTCCTTGCTGTCTCCTTGCCTTTTTGCTCATTTGCTTGATTAATGACTAGCGGCGCTAATATTACCGTGGCATCGGTTAGAAACACTAGTAGAAGTGGCCTAAAGCTGATTATGCTTCCTAGAGCATTAATCCCCAATGAATAATCGTGAAATGATAAAACCACCAACAGCGCTATGACAACTGAACAAACGAGTCGAATATTCTCTGAAGCAGAGATTGAGACGCTGATTCTTCTTGGTGTGAAGATTGTGTGGCTTGTTTTTGGTGCAGTGCCTGTAGTTCGATCGCTCCCTTCAACTGATGACCTAGCGACTGCTGAAGTTGTCGGTGACACTGCACCACGTTGATTTTTTGTCTCCTGTTTCATAGATTCCTCAATCTCGTATTTAGATATTTCATTGCTTGACTCGGTTTTAGGTTGCACTCTAGAGATTTCATTGCTTTCCTGACTTTTGGTTGTTACAGAGCCTGTGACATCCTCAGCATGGTAGGTACCTGTAATACACCGAAATTTTCCAATTAGCTTAAGCAAGCATAAGCTTCTGCATTTGAATCAAGTAGTCTGCATGTTGCTTGACAAGTATACCAAATGCATACTCGGATCTTAATGCAGTAACAAGCCTTTCTCTGAGACTTTTGTTTCCATCGACTCTGTCTCAAAATAACAACTACCGTATCATTTTTAATTGCTTCATTCCCATATTCATTTAGGTCCTCTCAATAATCTTCAATTGAAACAGCATTTAACTTCTTACAAGTGCATTCATGTCTTACCTTATTTCTTAGCATGTTACCACTCATCCATCTCAGAATTCCTTCTTTCTAGATTCTTTCGACGTGTTCTTTCTTAACCACTCAAATCATTTAATTCCATAGATATTTTACGATCAGCAATTTCAGAATAATCTGTAGAATTTGAGAGGTTTGAGGGGTTTTAATTGCTATTTTGAAGAATAGCTCATGGATCTACTGATTGGACAAGTTAAAAGCCCTAAGCCATGCTAGTTCTCCTTTGTCACTTGCTCTCCTTCCTATTGAATAACCTCCTCCTTTGAGCAATCCTCCTCTCCTATCTTAATAATCATTAAAACAATGAGACATTAAACAAAACGTTCTCTCTGAAACTCCATGTTGGTTATTGACAAAACCTTCATAATCATTAGTCTCGGCAAAACCTTCATGATCATTAGTCATAACTTCATCCTTAGTGGTGACAGGCTAATTTTTCAATAAGAAAGGGAAAAGGATGATATTATCAAAGCTATACAATACAATCCAAGGATATCAAAGTAAATCAAAACTATATTATAACATAAATTTGTAAAAGGAATACATCACAATGCATTTCCATTACAAAGAAATGGTTTAGAAAAGGATTATCTGCACTTCAAAAACATGTTTCCAACACTCCGACACTTTGATACCCCAAAATTTGCACATTTTTGAACTTCAATTTCCTAAAAATTTATTTTTGACACTTTACACCTTGTAAAGTTTGGGGTATCAAAATGTTAGAAAAAACTTTGGGGTATCAAAGACAACAAAATGTGTAAACTTTGGGGTATCAAAGTGCCAAATAAAAAATTTGGGCTATCAAAGTTCAAAAAGATGTAAACTTTAGGGTACCAAAATGCAAGTAAACCCTTTAGAAAATGAATAAGTGAAAAGCACAAGACCCCTTGTGCAGCAGCATATCCTAATTGCTAAGGAACTATGAATGAGAAACCAATTCTCTGGCACCAATAAGAATTCCTAGAGAAGAATTTACAAAGGGTCCCTTTAGATTCTTTTATTTATTTATTTATTTATTTATTTATTTTTTTGGAGAATCGAGGATTTATCACACAATATGGAAAGTGGACATCCCCCTCATCAATTTACCCTTGACAAAATTTTCACTTTCCAGTAAAAAAAAATGAAAAGCTAAATGTAACCTCCGGTGCACACGAATGATTCAATTTCACATTGGATGGCCAAGAATTACCATGTTTGCATCAAAGTTTGTTTCTTTATTGCCTATATCATTTTCTGACCATCAAAAGTTTCAATTTCACTTGAGTATCCTACAATCACATAAGATGCTAATTCTCCGAATTACCGAAGAATTTCTCCAAATAATTCTGCAGTAACTACTCTCAGGTATAATTCGTATAACAACAGCATGGATTAGAGTAGTAAACCTAGAAATTTGTGATTGGGGATTTGAAAAAAAAAAAAGTAATTACCGGCAGGTGGCGGTGAACGGAGGGGATTTGGTTCAGGGAGGGAGCGGGCTTGGCCGGTGATGAAGGCCAGGCGATCGGCCCCTCGGTTCATGAGCTTCTTCCGGCGAGCCTCTCGAGCATCCTCCATTCTCTACTCTCTCTCTCTCTCTGTTCTCTCTCTCTCTCTCTCTCTATAGATTTGTTCGATCTCGTTGTCTTGTTGTTCCCTTGATATATCTGATGTGGGGCTACGTGGCACGGGTCCGGGTCGGATCCTACAAGACTCCGATCCACAAGCAGTTGGGTTTCTCCTGGGCCTACGGGCACACTGGTTGAGCTATTAGAGGGGTTAAGCCCACGCCTTCCCCAAAAAAAAAGTAAAAAAACGAAGAAAATTAATATTTAAAAATATTTTTATGGCTATATATGAGAAACCTCTTAACTTTGGCTTATTATTCGATAACCTCCCGTAACTTTGAAAATATCAGAAAATCTCCGTTAAGTTGGGGGCTCAGAAAACTCCTTTAAGTTTGAGATTTTATCGTAAGACCTTCTTAACATCGCGAATCAAATTTTCACTTGCAAAAATATTTCTCTGCCTAATTGTAGTTGCTCATGCAAAAAAAAAAAAAAAAATCTTTGGTATTTAGCCTATTTGGAGGATATTCTGATAAAACAAAATTAAAGAGATTTTTCTATTAACCCCTAATTTTAGAGGGTTTGGGGGTTGGGGGTTGGGGGCTGGGGGCGGCGGAGGAGGTTGTGTTCTAATATTTTGAAAGTTATAGAAGGTAATTTGACAATAGTTCAATGGTAAGTGGGTTTTTTGTGATATTTACCCTATTTTTAACTAATAAAGGTTTTTGTCATGCATGTTATTATAGGAGCTATCTTTTTGGCTAGTTATGTTTGTGGGAATGACTCTTCAAAATGTGAGCAAGTAAACAAACAAACATTGTACATCTCTGTATGAAAAGCAAACATATAAGGAATTTTCCAAACTTAAAAGTTGTCAAATATGTTTGGCAACTTACTTATTTCTCCTTATAAATATTTGCTTATAAGATCTATGATGTTTGGTAATGATTACTTATTTTATTTATTTATTACTTATAAGTAGGAAAATAATAAGTTGGGATTTCCCAACTTTTTTTTTCTCTATTCATAAAGAACTTTCCGTATTCTGGCCAAAAGATAGAAAAAAATCTCTTCCATTCCCTTTACTTATTTAAATATTTTCTTATAAACTAACTAAAATTATTTATTTATTTATTTATTTATTTATTTATTAATAATTATGTACTAATAATTAATAATTTATTAGAAATTATTTATTAACAATTAATTAGTTAATAAATTTATTAATATAAAATTAATTAATCTCAATATTAGTAATTAATAATCACAAATAATGTAATATATAAAAATACTTTAATAAAGTATAACTCTTACTATGAGATAACTAATTTTTATATATTAATTAATTATTTTATTAATAATAATATTTTATTAATACGAAATTAATTAATTAATCAAATATTACTAATTAATAATCATAAATAATGTATTATAAAAAAATTTAATCAAATATATTTATTATTATAATTAATTAATTATTTTATTTATACTAATACTAATATGGATTTAAATAATAATATCAATAATTAAGAATCACAATTAATGTAATATATAAAAATATTTTAATCAAATATATTTCTTATTATGAGATAACTAATTTATAATTAATTAATTACTTTAATTAATGACAATATTTCATTACAATGAAATTAATTAACTAATATAAATATTGATATAATTAAATTTTAAATTATTATTTTTTAATTAATAAATAAATTTAATATTACTAATAATCCAGTCAATAGAAAATGAATTAATTAGTCACAATATGTAGTTACAACAATATGTTTTTTTAGTCATTTGATATTTAATATAACATTTTAAGTTATTAGTTTACCAAATACATAACTATTTATATATCCTTAAAAAAGCTAAGGGGTTTATCAAAGAACTTTCTTATTTTCTTACATCCTTATAAAGAGCTTTGATAATAAGTAATAAGCAACGACATCACTTCATGGGCCAGAAACATACAAGTAGAGAAGTTAAACCTGGCATCATCTATAATTTGGAAGAAAGAAGGGAAAATACCGGTAAATAAAACGCCTTGAATTGCAATTTTTGTTAGACCCAAGTCTTATCCTTTTTATTATTATTATTATTATCACGAGCTCTTGTCTTAATACAGGCCCGCATTTGCTAGTCTCTAACGTGTATATGCACGTGGTCGAGATGTGTATATCCATGATAAGTTGTAAGAACGCCACTTTCCACTTTATGCCCAGTCGGGTCTAAAAGAGAAAAAAAAAAATTTTTTTTTGAAGCGTAGCTCCTATCATCAAAATCCAAGTTTTTTTTTTGTTTTTGTTTTTGTTTTTTTGTTTTTTGCAAATGCTGAGTATTTCCGTGGCAATTTATATAACATAAACTTGGCACAGAAACCAACCCAAAATCTATTGGTCCCTCTACCGTTTTAAAACATGTTCTTATCGGCTTGCCCATTAAGAATACAAATACAAATAAGAATACTTCTCAGTGAAAAAAATTTATATTTACATCCTCTAAATTTGAATACAGATGCATATATATATGCAGATATATATGTAGATACTAAACGGATATAATAAAATCAGATAATATTGAAAAAGATTTGTGCATATGGTACGAAAGAGTTCATTAATATATATGTCTGTTATATCAGAAAATCTAAGATTAAATCTTTTGATAATGAAAGATCAAAATTAATTCTCAAATATATTAATGTAAGGATTTAAAAAATTGTTACTATATGAACAACTTATATTTAGATATCTCAGATAAACATTCAAATATCTCACTCTATATTCACCTCCCTAATCATATCCTATTAAATATATCTGCCGATACAAATATTTTTTGCATTTGTACTCACTATGATGGAAGAATTGCAGATAGAAAACTTGTATGAGAAAGTTAAGGCTAGTTAGCATCAAGGTCGGAAGAACTCATTTATTTATATATCGAATTCACGTGAGAAGCAGGGGGAGATATATTTCTTGACCTTTATAAGTATTAGGGTGTCTCTTATAACAATATATGAAATTTAGGGAGTGAGATTGCTATTTATGATTTACAGAAGGATTAACATTCAAAAAGCCGAGATCTTAATGGATATCTCTAGAACCAATGACGCGGACCCAACAAGCATCTTAATGGATACCTACACCAAACTATTCCATTAATTGAACGGCTGCGGAAGCTTCTCCTCATCCAACGCCCCTAAATCGCGGGTGAGAATATCAACCTTCTCGGTACTTGATCCGCGCAGCGCTCTCTCAAAAGCACACGAAACAAAACTTAGCAAAAAACCCCTCACCGTTTCAAACATTTTCTTCGAGTCCCTCTCTCTCTCTCTCTAGAACTCTAAATCCCCTCTCTCTCTTTCTCTAGAATTTATTGAAGATGTCCGAAGCGGACGCCAGCCTCGACGACGGAGAGACATTTCGAAGGGTTCGGCAGAGGATCGCCGATCGGTCGAAGGTATTCTCGCATAAAACGCCCCTAAAATTCCAAATTTTGCATTTTTTTCAGAAAGTTTTCTCTTTTTTGGCGTGTAGAAAGTGATTGACACGAAGGAGATCCTATCGAAGCAAGCGGTTCAAACTAAGAAGATCATATCGAAGCAAGCGGTTAAGATCGCCAAACAAGCGGAAGAGCACGAGAGATTTATCAATAAGGTCCTTCATTTTTCCCCCTTTCGAAATGTTGTATTTTTGAAAATTTTCATTTTAAATGTTATCTCTTTGTTGATTTTGTTGGGAAATTAGGTGACCCATTTGGTGGGTGTTCTTGGATTTGGCGCGTTTTGCTACCTATTGGGAGCTCGTAAGTTATACTAGAACCCTACCCATTTGTTTTGGAGTGATTAATTAGTGAAATAATTTAGATTTTTATTGATTTTAGGTCCCCAAGATGTTCCATATGTGTATTGTTTGTTCTACTTTACGTTTGTTCCTCTTCGCTGGATATATTATCGGTACAAGAAATGGCATTATTACCTTTTGGTGAGTCTATATTCATTGCTTGATATATAAGATTTCTTTATGTTTACTTCCTTTGCAGGATTCCATATGTGCTAAAGCTTGCTGAAGATGTTTCCTTTTGTTACCTTATATCTTGTTATAGAATTTATATTCTTGCTTTAAAAGTTATAGTATTTCAATCAACAAGCAATGATAGTGTGCAAACTTTATTCTGGAAAATGTAAAGTTGGTACGTTTCTGTTGTATTTTTGAACATGTCATTCAACCATTGCAGAGAATGTTGAATCCCATGACATGTATATCCTTTTTGCAATGTTATTGGCCAGTAATATTACATGCCGTGTATATATGTTCAAGGACTTTAAAGATGGAGTTGACACTTTTATTGATCTTTCCATGTATATTTAATTATTTATGAGATTGTACATTGTATGGGTAGCTCCTCATTTGGAACTATGTGCAGCTCATATGGAACTATGTGCGGCCTCATAAACAACCTCATCATTGAACTTTCTCTGTGCACTTGTATAAACCATCTGTGTACTATCACTATTACTATTAACTTCCTTTGTTTCTCTTCTTTTCCATCCGAGTTCTTTTTGCTTCGATAAATGCAAGAGAATAGCTATTGAAATTATATGCACAACATGCACAAGTATAGAGATAATGAAGAAGACACTGGTTTAATTAAGTTCCATAATAGTTTTCCAACGTCTAGGTGCCTGGGACCTATCTCCCTTGTCCTTAAGGGGTTCTTTATTCAAGTCCTGGCTCAACCAAAGTGCATATATGGCAGGTGGTTAATGACCGTCCTAGCCTATTTTTGTATTTTGTTTTGTTTCATTACACTCTCTTTAATGCAGACTGAACTATTACCTCTCATATGCATAAAATTTACACTTGATATCCAAACTAACATTGATTAGTTGCTGTGCTCATTAAGGGCTCTCTTCCATCTGAGACTGTTAGTAGTTTGTCAACATGCCCATAAACGGGTCAACATTGTATCTTAGAACTGTAAGCCTTATGTCCACCGTGGACCTCTTGCCTTTTTCCTAGATAAACTATGCCCATCTGTGTCCTAGATGTCTAAATTTGGTTTTGAACATTGAGAGGAGTATTGCTGCTATCTGGGGTTTGTGGTAATAAAGTTCTTCATCTTATAGGTATTCTTGTTCTATTTGGTCCTGTATATGTAGCCCTTGAACTTGAAACCTGGTAGAGAGGAACAGGTCAAATCATTTTGGTATTTCTAAGAGAGGTCATAAGTAGCAGGTTTGAAATTTTGGAGTAGCATTTTGTATTAGCAGATGATGTTCCATGCTTTGGATTATCTATTTATAAAATCTCTCTCTGTTCCAGAGAGGAACAGTGCAAAACTTTGTTACAGAAACTTGTTGGGTTAGCTCCTTTTGGTATGTCAAGGAAGTTTGTCAATATAAAGTCTACTTATTTGATTTTATGTACAATGGAATGCCTAAGAGTAACAGAAGCATGCTGAATGCTGGAGAGCTTAAGTGACCCCTTAGGGATTTTCTTAGCTAGTGTTTTATGACACCAAGGGAGAATCATGCTCCTAAAAGCTTCACCATGGTCAAATGTAACTTCTAGTTTATTATTTTAAGACAAATTTATTTCATTAATGTGCATTCTGGCAACTATGTTCCTCCCTTATATCTATATGCAAAAAAGAGATTTTACTGTCAAGATTTCTTTCGTAGGTGTTTGAACTTTCCAGCATACTTTGGGCTGCGTTGTGGAGCGAACCTGCTGCTGTCGTTTACAAGTTAAAAACAGAAATGATTGCATATGATTATAAAAATCAGTTAATGAAGATGAACAGTACTAAATGAGAATAAGTCTCATTTAGTTACATGTTAACTGACATTAATGAATAAGTATCATAGACTGAAATATGTTTATGGAAGTTGTAGTGGGGCCAAATTCATTAATTACTTGATATCAAATATATTATTTCAGTTTTTGCTGTCAACCTCTGTTTTTACAAGAAGAATGCTCCATTACAACTCTATTTTCTTCAATCTTGTGTTTGGCACGATTTTAATGATACTGAATTAACAGGATTTCTGCTACTATGCCAATACAATTTTCCTGGTTATGCTCCTTTTCTACCCAAAGAATGAAAAGCTCTTCATGGTCTGCTTTTCATTTGCAGAAGTAAGCACCAACCTGTGGTTTTATTGGTGATGGTTTCCTCCTTTTATGAACATTATTTGCTTATTCAGCTGAATACTTGCAGGGTCCTTTGGCTTGGGCGTTGATCGTTTGGCGTTGCAGTCTTGTTTTCAGTTCTGTTGACAAAATTGTCAGTGTTCTAATACATCTCTTACCTGGTGAGAACTCATCCTCTTCTTAATGCAGATAGCAAAGTGGCATGTTTGGTTTATAATGTACAGTTTACATGGAGTTAGATTTCAGAACTCAATGCACTTAAACTAGTAATCTGATAATTGTGAGCATTAATAAGTGATAGAATCTTTAGCTTATCTCATTTGTAGAGCTTGAATTGCCCGCCCTTCAGTAGCTTATGGATCTGCTATTATTGTTTTTTAGTAAACATTGCCAGTTCTTAATATTATATTCTTTGAAAAATTGGCTTAGCCTTGTGGCCCTTGTCAATTTTTTTATTCATAACCACATAAAATCACCGGCCTGTTTATTTTTATATCAACTTTACTCTTCCTTTTTATATCGTTTTCCCCTCATTTCCTGAAATCCTTGTAAGGGCACCACATGCTAGTGTCAGTCCATCCAATTTATCAGCCAGTAGTTGCTCATTTCTCATTTATTTGGTATAACTTAACACATTTTACTAACAGCACAAAAAATTATTTGTTATTATCTTACATTGTTCTACATCTTTCTCTGTGGGAACATCCTTATTTTCTTCTTGAATAACTATAATTCAGTTCTGATATGAATTATTATATAGTATATCAACAGTATATGCTTCAGTACTTTATATTCATCTTTACTGTCTCTTCGTATGGAGAAGAATGAGGAAGTAAATCTGAGTTGCATTGATCCGTGTCCATTATTTCATGTGTGCAACGTGTTACTTCCACCATTTCTCATGGACTCTCTTTATTACCTTTTGTTATACAATCTAACTATATACCTTTTTGTAAAAATCGGCATGAACTCTCTTGAAGTTATGTCTTGGTCAATGGCTTCTATAGCTCATGAAATATGTCTTGTTTCAGGGATAGTTTTCTTTACTATAAGATGGTGGGATCCAGAAGCATTTGCTGCCATGCATCCCGTGGGTAAAGCAGCAAGGATATCATGGCCATATGTTGAGGACAAATCATATCTATGGACATGGCTCTTTGTTGTTCCTTTGGTTGCTTATACCCTGTGGCAGCTTTTGTATTTCCTTATTGTTAATGTTCTTCGTCGACAGAGGCTATTGCAGGATCCTGAAGTCATGACTTCTTACAGGTCCTACTTCTACTATATCACCCTTTTTTTACCGCAGCATACATATAGAAGCAGGCAATTTTTTCTCTTGCCATACTGTTGAGATGTAGACTATTTCGATGATAATCATGGTATCATAATCTATAGATTGTGATAATTTGTAGGATGATTTTGGTAGTCCCAAATTAGTAAAGTATAACGATGGATTAATTTCTTTATTTACTCATATCTTGAAAGTAAATGTCTTGAAGCTTTCACAGATTGATCAGATATATAGGACTTGTCTAAGAAAATCGATAAAATGAACCTGTTAAAACTGCTCAGCACAAGTGCCCAGGAATTGATTTTCTTCGCGAGGGAAAAGAGTGTGACCCCTGGCTCTAATTTTATCTTTCAGGGAACTCTCAAAGAAGGCACAGAAGGCAAACAACATATGGTGGCGGTTAAGTGGGCTGCTCGGTGATCAGAACCGGCCCACAATGTACATTTTGTTCCAAGCTCTCTTCACGGTAGCAACCCTAGCCCTAACAGTCCCCATATTCCTGTCATACAAGTTGCACGTGATATTTCAGATACTCAAAGTATCAGCAACCATATGGAATGGTGGAAGCTTTCTTCTTGAAGTGATGCCGAGGCAAGTTGTTCAGAAGGAGAAGAAGAAATCTGAGATGAAGCCAGCGGAGGCCCATCAAGATTTGCCTGAAGTCGATCCTTTGAGTACCGGGGATCACGAGGATCAACTGTCTGCTGAAGAAAACAGCTCCTGATACAGAATTAGACGCAATAAGCTACATTCTTCTAAAGATAACAAAAAATAGAGAATTTTCGATATGATGTGTGTTCTATTTGCACAGGGCGTAGCTCTGTCTCTGCTTGAAATCAACGTTCAAAATGTTGTTGAAGATGGTTGTGTTGTGCATGCAAGTTTACCTGTGTGATGACATGATTTCTAGTATTGTTTGTTTGTTTGTTTTTTTTTTTTTTGGTACCTCCATGGTAATCTGTGCGAATGGATTTGGTTTGTGAATCACTCAAATGGAGGTGATCATAATCTCAATTCCTGAAGTTCTCAAACTTTTGTTGCAACATGATTGCACAGTTCTCTCAAATTCCTGAGGACCAAGTGCTTTATATAAATGACATTCTCTTTATACATATACATTCTCATTTCCTAAACCTAGTAATTTTAATTTTTCTAAAATGTGTGACTACCTTTTAAGTGGCTAATGATACTTCTAACCGAACTCATGGTTTAATTATGTGGATGGGAGTCAAGTTTATGAATTATTTGGCAATTATTAGGGAATTATGACTTCAAGTTGATCAAATTATCACTTACTTCAGGTACATACGGATCCTTATAGCTTATTTATTATTGATAAATGATTTAGATTCTCCACACCGCATCTAATCGATAGGGATACCAGTTTCTCAATTACAATCTGTAAGACATGATAATCAATTATCTTGAATTTATAAGATTATAGCTGAGTAATGATTTCTTCACTCTCAAGTATTGAAGTGTCTTTATTTGCCTTTTAGTCATACAAGTCAGTCTAGCTGTCACCTGATATTCTAAGAGTTTAAATAGAATCACATTTATTTTATTTATTTTTATTTTTATGAGAAAAGGATCATGTTCAACTTTCTTCGTTGGCACAACAAGCTTTGAGACAAAATTTTCTGATAATTGTAACATTATACCGTCTTGAATTGAAAGCCAACTACACCAACCGACCACATATTTGTTTCTTTCAGTGGATGACCCCCGAAGAAACAAAAGTCCCTGATAATGGGAAAAGGGATCAATTAGAGGGCCCTCTGTACAAATCATAAAGGAAAAGGATAATGTCACACTATTATGTCCCAATATTAGTTATAGACTTTGTGATTTGCATTAAGTTTTATATTGTTTATACTGATGCAGTATTGTATTTACGCTGGTTTTCATACGACGTTTATACTTATTTAAAATTATTATGTTGCGTATAGCCTCCTTCCTCTATATATAATTTTCTATATAAAGTTACGTATCTTTTTCTCCTGAAAATGGGCCAGTATGCCATAAATAAATTTTGAGAGCAACAACAGCAACAAAGTTTTTACCCCCAGAATTTTGAGATTGGTTAATGGATCTTATTCTTAGTTTTATTTTTGAGCATCTCATTTGTTAACTGCTATCAGATCATTTGTATTGCTTCGTTTTAGCTTGGGATAGAAAATGAAAACACAAATATTAAAAACCCAACAATGACATCTTAAATGGCATATTTTGAGGAGGGCATCTTGCCCTGCTTTTTCCTAAAAAAACACAACAATAATGGATTTACTATAATGCAAATTAGAAGGGGCCACTCCAAATTATTAGTTGTTTGAATTCAAATTAAAGGGGACACGTCCAACGGCTTCATCCTAATGGAAATGGAGGGAAACAAGATGTAGAAAAGCAGATTGAAATAAATTCTCAATTTTCTCTTTTTATATGAGAAGGGAAGGAAAATGATCGATCAATCCTTTGATATTCATCCTGTTCTGTTATCTAAAGAGTGTTTATTTCATAAAGACCCATTATTTACTAATTACCTCATTTAATTTGTCCTTATCCCGCAACAAGGGGTAGGAGAATAGTGTCCTAAGTATTAGATGAATCAATAGAGTTAACTTGACAATAACATTTTCTAATGTAGGCGAGATAACTGATTTTTATTTTAATGTTTGGTTACCATTTAATAGTTAGAGAGTAGGTAATGAAATTAATCTCAGTTTGCCAAGAATTGGATCCAGTGTTTTCTAATAATAAGGAAAATTTAAAATTTTTTTTTTTGCATGAAATGTACTCGAATAACCCCTTGCAAGTGGCCTAGTGGTTGGGACTTAATTCGCTTAACTCAAAAGGCCAAGGGGTTGACCCGTGTCTAGATCATGCCGAATTTCTAGACATTAGGCATTAGAATACTTTTTATGCTATTCACTTGGGCTTGACTGCGAAAGAAGGGCCCCGGTTCCAGGATTCTGGCACTAAACCAATGCTCTCACACCTAAAAAATACCTACTCGAATATGTGTGATCAAAATTCTCATAATTAAATAGTTGTCCTATATTAGTAGCTAAATAAGCATTTTTCTTTAATAAACATCGAGCGAAGAAAGGAATATCCTTCCTTTCTTGTTATAGTTTCCTCTATTTTCTTTCTGAAAAAAAAAATGGATTGATGTTTTTGTTTTAATGCAGAAACTCTCGCTAGCTTCCATCGACAATAAGGAGGTTACGTGATCGATCTAAACTTTATTGATCAAGCCTACAGTTTAAGCAGACATTTAATTAAAATATTACAATTTGAATGTGATGAGTGTGATGGTGTAAACAAATATGCAATATGAAAAATATTTGTTTATAATTGCTAGGTGTCAGTTTGGACGTAAACATACTACTTTATTAACTCAACTTTAGGTTCTAATTGATTCTTAAACTTAGCCTTTTCCTTCAACCTTTTATATATGCGGCATAGACTTATTAAATATATTCAGTTAAGAAAGATACCTTACTTTGGCATATAATATATTAAAATCTTTTGACATACTAAATATATTCAATCAACAAAGATACCTTTCTTTTGGCTTTAATATACTAAAAACTTTTGAAAAGAATATGCCTAATGTTATGAAATCAGAGAGATCAATTTTTATGGAGCTTGATGAAAGAAAAGAATTCGAATATTTTAACTTCTTGGAAACATAATAGTTTAATTTATACTCAATTTATCAAGAAATACCGCCCATGAAACTTCAGTGAGAAACTTGATAGCTGAGTTTTTAAAAAAAAAAATTTCCTCCTCTAGGATGATCATAAACTTTTTTTTTTCTTCTCCATTTTAAAACAACAATATTATTGAAAAAAAATGGAGAAATTCAAATAAACTGGTGTTTTCACCATCCAAAAAAACTTATCAAGAAACTCGGGATGTAAAGGCCGCGGATAAAGTTTTACAGGGTGAATAACCCAAAGTTCCAGAGTTTTCCATAAAAACTTTCGTACGCATAATCATTATTAAAATTTCCTTGTCAACCCTACTAATCCCAGTATCGCACCTACAACTAAACTCCTCCGCGAGACACCAGACCCATTCAAATCTAACAAAACAGCCTCGCAATAAACAACCAGACTCCAGCAACACGCTCCTTCACGCCTTCCAGATCCATGCTCCCGAAACCCACCGTCGCCGGCAGCGGCGGCAAAAAACCCTCCGCCACCTCCGCCACCGCTTCCTCCGCCTCAGGCGACGTCCGCCTCCTCCACGACATCGAAACCCTAAGCAAAGCCCTCTCCCTCGACCAGAAAAACCCTGCTCAGATCAAGAAACACCCCTCTCGCTCCATCTCCGCCCCCAAATCGCACCCCCAAAACCCTAGAAACCCCAATTCTAGGCCAAAGAAGCAATCTTTTTGGTCCAGTTTCAACCCAATCAAGTCCCTCTCCGCCCAATTCCGCTCTCACCGCCGCTTCCCCTGCCGATTCTCCCTCCACGTTCACTCAATCCACGATCTCCCGCCATTTTTCTCGAAGTCGACGCTCGCCGTCTTCTGGCGGCGGACCACCGACCCTCACGCTGCCGCAATCTCTACTCGAGCTGTACGCGTCTTCGACGGTGTCGCGGAGTTCGATGAGGTTTTAGCCTGCTCTTGCTCTATCTGTGGAACACGCAGCGGGCCGAAGGGAACGGCTAAGTATGAGTCGAGGCATTTCTTGATCACTGTCAAGGATGTGGATCGTGGAGATTTGGAATTGGGGAAGAATTTGATCGATCTGACGAGATTGTTGCCGTTGAGTTTGGAGGAGTTGGATGAGGAGGAGAAGAGATTGGGGAAGTGGAGTACGAGTTTTAGGCTCTCGGGGAAGGCGAAGGGGGCTTCGTTGAATGTGAGCTTTGGGTTTGAGGTTGCTGATGGAGATGAGGGGGCTGTGGATGAGAAGAAGGTGGCTAGAGTTGGGAGCTTAGTGAGGAGTAGAGATCGGACAAAGTCGTTGGAGGATGTCAAAGTGCTGCATGAGGTTCTGCCTTGCTCGAGGTCTGAAGCTTCGACGTTAGATGGGTTTCATCAGAAATTTGATTCTGGGCAGCCCGGGGATTTGGAAGTTGATAGAAAGGGAGGAATTGAGAAGGGTTTTGGTGGAATGAAGGATTTGAAAGGAGATGGAGAAGAGAAGGAATGTGAGGATCCTGAGTTCGCAGTGATCGAGCAGGGGGTGGAACTGGCAGAAAAGGATCGAATAGAAGAGCCAGAGTTGGAGAAGATTGAATTTAGAGCTGATGAGGGAGTAGAATTAGCAACAAAGAATCAGCTTCGTGAGTCCGATGAATTGGAAAAGATCGATGATTCTGAAGGAGTTAGTGAGAGGAAGGTGAATTTGCAGTTAGAAGAGGTTTCTTATGATTCTACACATGTTTCTGAAGGCCCGGTGATTGAAGATTTAGACTCTGAATTGAGCAGTCAACTGGTTCCTGAGGATGAACCTAAGACACCAGATCATATGAGTTATGCTGAGGTGAAATCAAGCTACAAATCTGGAGGCATGAAGAGTACGTCTCTTAGCTTGGACGATGAGACTGTTGCTAGTGAGTTCCTGAGTATGCTTGGTATAGATCATAGTCCATTTGGGTTGAGCTCTGATAGTGATCCCGAGTCGCCAAGGGAGCGACTTTGGAAACAATTCCAGAAGGAATCGCTGTCCACTGGTAAAGGTATCTTTGACACTGATATTGAAGCAAAGAAGGAACACAATTGGGTTGATGGGGACTTTGGAGAGGATTTTGATCTATCATCAATTGTTCAAGAAGCTGAAATGGAACTTCACAGAACTAACTATGCTACTGATAGTAAGTCGAGGGCGAAAATGATGGAAGATGCTGAAACTGACGCTTTGATGCGTGAATGGGGTCTCAATGAGAAAGCCTTTCATCGATCACCACCTGGTAGTAGAAGTGGATTTGGGAGCCCTATTGACTTGCCACCAGAGGATCCAATTGAGTTGCCTCCTCTTGGTGAAGGGTTGGGTCCTTTTGTTCAGACAAAGGATGGAGGGTTTCTTCGTTCGATGAACCCATCTCTCTTCAAGAATGCCAAGAACAATGGGAATCTAATCATGCAGGTTTCGAGCCCCGTTGTTGTCCCTGCTGAAATGGGTTCTGGCATTATGGAAATTCTGCAGCGCTTGGCTTCTGTGGGGATTGAGAAGCTATCGATGCAAGCTAAGAAGCTAATGCCTCTTGAAGAAGTTACTGGTCAGACGATGCAACAGATAGTATGGGAGGCTGCTCCAGCTTTGGAGTCATGTGACAGGTTTGAGAGTCCTCTTATTCTATATCATTTGTCTGTACATTGTTCGAATTTTACTGTCCCTACTCCTATTTGATGAGGCATTTTCGCCTGTTTGTTTTCACAGCCAGGGATTCTCACAACATCAGACAATGGAAGCAGAGCCAGCATTTAATCAAATTGCCTCGAAGAGGAGCAAGAAAAGTAAAAGTTCAAAAATTGCTTCATCAAGTGGTGGACAGATGAACTCAGAATATGTCTCATTGGAAGATCTTGCTCCGCTGGCAATGGATAAGATTGAAGCCTTATCGATTGAGGGACTAAGGATACAATCAGGTATGTCTGATCAAGAGGCACCTTCAAACATTAGTCCCCAATCTATTGGGGATGTATCAGCTTTTGAAGGCAAAGGGGCCGTTAATAGTGTGTCTCTTGGACTCGAGGGCACTGGTGGATTGCAGCTTTTGGATGTTAAAGATAATGGGGATGATGTCGATGGTTTAATGGGTTTATCAATAACTCTAGATGAGTGGATGAGGCTAGATTCCGGAGTAGTTGACAAGGAAGATATCAGCGATCGGACATCAAAGATTCTTGCTGCTCATCATGCTCGGCCTACTGAGATGATTATTGGAGATAAAAAAGGAGGCAAGAGGTCAGGAAGAAAGTGGGGTTTGCTCGGCAATACTTTTACAGTTGCTCTTATGGTGCAGCTTCGAGACCCTTTGCGTGACTATGAACCAGTTGGAGCCCCAATGCTTTCGTTAATACAAGTGGAGCGGGTATTTGTTCCTCCGAAGCCCAAGATATACAGCACGGTTTCAGAGAAAGGAAATAGTGAAGAACAGGATGCTGAGCCCGAGAAGAAAGCTGAACCAGTTGCACATGAGGAAAAGAAAGAAGAAGAGAATGTTGTTCCTCAATTTAAAATCACAGAGGTGCATGTTGCAGGTATTAAGACTGAGCCTAGTAAGAAAAAGGCTTGGGGTAATTCTAACCAGCAGCAATCCGGTTCAAGGTGGCTGCTTGCTAGTGGCATGGGGAAAAGCAATAAGCATCCGTTTATGAAGTCAAAGGCTGTTTCAAAACCTTCTCCAGTAACAACAACTGTGCAACCAGGAGATACCCTTTGGAGCATTTCTTCACGCGTTCATGGCAATGGAAACAAGTGGAAGGAATTGTTAGATCTTAATCCTCATATTCGCAATCCTAATGTCATTTTCCCAAACGAAAAAATAAGGTTGCGATGAAAACAGAAAACAGTACACATACTCGGGGAGTTATATGTACGCCACCATATGTGAAAAGGGACTGGATTGATTTTAGATAAAACGCCGACAAGGTTGCTATTGCAACCTTTTGAGGCTGGATACCTGGTAGGATTGAATTTATTCTACGAATGTGTGTTGATGTAAATTAGCAGTGGTTCTTTGTGTTGTATCTAGAAGAAATACATCCAAGATCAGAGGAATAACTTTACTGGTATTTGGTTTGCTTCTATTTGCAAGGAAAACAAATATCTTTCCGCATTTTAGAGATTGTCAATGGTTGAGGTCCATTGATGCACTGATGCTGTAAATATTTCCCAGCCTAAATGTGTGCACTTTCTGATCAGCTTTAGTCTCTTCATTTTCCTGGCGTATTTCTTAGGTATGTTCTTACATTTTGGCTGTTGCAGTAGAGGCTTTTACTTTTCTTTCCTCTTGTGAAGTGTTCATATTAGCTTGCGAATGTTGCATTCTTTTAGCTTGCAGATGTGTATGAGTTCTCCCTTTAATTTTCAGTAGAGGTGGAAGCGAATTGAATACCATGCTGTTTGTGTTTGTATTTGTTTAAAATATTTGAATTATAATATGAATTCGAACATCATTCTCTGAATTTCTTCGAAAACAATCACAAATACTTTTTGAATATTCATAAATATTTATCGCATATTACGATGCATTCATTTGGTTAACAATTTATACTTTATGAATATTAAACTATGTAATTAAAATGATAGGTTTATTTGGTGAGAGAAATTTGGCTTGAAAACTAACATAAGGCTCTTTAAGTTTGTCAAAACTTAGCATACAACTTAAATTACTAGATGTAAATGGCTAAAAAAACATAACATCGTGTATGTAATAATACAAATTATAAGAGATGAAACTCCAAGTGAATATTTGATAATCAGTCGATATACATCTGGTTAGATTCTAAATATATATATGAACTGAATATTAAAAACTATTTATTTACTGTTAAATGAACTAGATGTAAATGGCTTTAAAACATAACGGCGTGTATGTAATAATATAAATTATGAGATGAAACATCCAAGCGAATATTTGATAATCACTTGAAGCAACTATACATTTGGTTAGATTCTAAATATATATGAACTGAATATTAAAAACTATTTATTTACTGTTAAATGAACTACTGAATCGAATATAATCAAATAGTTAGATGGACAATTGATGAACTATTTGTTAATTATTTGGTTCATTTCAACCCCTAATTTTCAGGTTTGCATGGATTATTCTTTTTTGTTTTGCTTGGAAGGTATAATTTTATATACGGCTTATCCAAATTTCACGAGTGCCAATTAGTTTGGCATGCCTTAGCAGCCTTACATAGAGCACATGTATATTATGCATTCATTCCGTGCGTTCATTGTTTTTTAGGATAAAATTCCATTTTTTTTAGTTAAAAATCAAAATAAGTATCATATCAAAGTATATATTGAATGCCTCTCGCAGAAACTAACAACACAGACAAACAAATAATAAAAAGTCCAGCTATTTGGTAATTGTGGAATATATCTATAAAACTTGAACAGTACACCTACACCATCAGATACAGATCAGGTAAACGCATTATCATCACGAAAAAATAACTTACAAACGGAATGTATTGGTTTCTGCAGTATCAACTTTCTTGATGTTTGCCCTTGTATCTTTTAGTGGTAAACGTAATTACTAATATAACAGTGTCCCTGATACAGTCATCGACTTAAAAGAACAGAACCTATACACTTCTAACTACGGACCTCAAGGTTATTTGTCCAATAATGAACATAGATAACATAATCATATTCAAGGTTACTTACGCACGTCTACCTCATAAACTGTCAAAGATTACAACCAACCTCTTATGGATGACTTGGCAAGTTGTTCTTGCTGGCTGACATTTTCCAATGTGCCCTCACAAAGGATTTTCACATGGAGAAGCCAGGGAATAGGAACGTGAATCAGGTGTTTCCTCGCGATTTTGTTGCAGAGGGGACATCGTGGTTGTGGATGCCCTCGTAAGTTGTTATCACATAGGTAGAGTCTTCTAAGTGTCTTTCTATTCTCTTCTTTACATGGCATCCCTCGGTGGAGCATCGATAGTAATTCCTGCCATCCATTTCCGGTTAGATAATTTCCGTGTTACCTTTTACATACTAGATCAATGCAATTTCTGTGACAATGATATAACATATTGTGCATTGTAAGTAGGTATTTCGCTTGTCATTGGTTTAAAAGGCTAAATAGCACTTATGTACCCTGTTGTATCATCTACTTTTCACTTATACACCCACACTTTATTCGGTAGCAAGGAAATACCCTAAAGTTTTTTAAACTTGCACTTATATACCTTCGCTTGTTTTTGGTAGCACTTATATACCCCTAAAGTTATTAAAACTTGCATTTAAATATCCTAAAGTTTTGAAAATCTGACACTTAAATACCCTAAAGTCTTTAAAATTTGCACTTAAATACCCTCGAGTTTGCATAACTGAGGGAGGCTATTTATGTGCAAATTCTAAAAACTTTAGGGTATTTAAGTGCTAGTTGTAAAAACATTAGGGTATTTAAGTGCCGCTAAAAAAAAGTGAGGGCATATAAGTGCAAGTTAAAAAAAATTTAGGGTATTTTTTTGCTACAAAATACAAGTTGGGGTATATAAGTGAAAAGTAGTGGAAACAATAGGGTATATAATTGCTATTTAGCCGATCAATATATATTATCTGTGAAACTGAGATAATAGATTCTGCATTGTAAGTAGAAATTTCTCTTGTCACTGACCGAAAAAACTTGTCGATTGAAATCAAGTTACACCAGCAGGAAGTCAGGAGGTATCTAAGAAAAAAGAATCTGTGTATTCAGTAGAATTTATCTTATGTTTCTAGAGTTGGGATTTATTTATTTATTTATTTTTTTTTATAGAATATCTAAGGCACTTTTAAATGTAAATTTAAGTTATTACTTCTAAACTTATGTAGACATATTACATACATTATCAGTAATGAATTTGCTATAAAAGCTACTACTTGAGATTTTCAAAAACACAGAAGATTAAGGAATAACCTTGGGTTCGGGCTATTTTTCACCATTTTCTTCCCATACTTCCTCCACTTGTATCCATCATCCAATATCTCAAGCTCAGATTTTGTTTTGAAGGCAACCTTAATGCTGCTTTTCTTGGAAGCACTCTTCGCCGAATTCCTACCTCTGCAGATTAGCGTAAGCGGAAGACACAGATCACAGATGAGAGGCACGGAAGTATAATAACTCTAATTCATTAAAGAGAGAAGCTTACACATTCTTGCTACAAGAACCAGTATTTTTCTCGTTAATTTGATCACCATTTGCTTGCAGGAGAAAATGGTCCTGGAGATGTTCAGAAGTTGGCGATAAGCACTGTTCTTGAAGCTCAATATCAGAAAAATTCAGGTAATCAGAGAGCTCAAATAGCATTTCAGCCGACTTCATATTCTCTAAAGAGTTTGATGACTGCGACAAAGAGTAAGGGAACATTGCAAATGGCAAGGGATCCTTCTAAATTTTGAAGGGAGAGTTCACCAAGCTTTAGAGAGGAGACCTCGACTTCACTGGCGATGCCAGGTTTCATGATAAGGAGGAGCCTTAGGAGGGAAGACAGTAGACTTGACTTGATGTCTTGTATGACTTGAATACTCTCGTTTTTATGCTTGTCTTTTTCTCTGAACCATGAGAATGAGAAAGGACCAGCAATTTGAAGCCAGAACTTTAGGAGGGAGTCAGTAGGTCAACTCTATAGTCAAGATTATAGAAAAGTTTGTGTACAGTGTTTGGGAATGAGAAATGACCAACAATTTGAAGATTGAACTTTCTTTTGTACTCTTGGTTCTCACCTCTTGCTTTATAACTGTTGAAATTGAAACATGTTGAGCTGTTCTCTTGCGCTCATGTGTATCAATATAGACATCTGAAATCTCCGTCATGGAGTTGGAAAGTTCACGGTAGTCTCCATTTATTCACAAGAAACCCCAATCTTGGATGTGAGCGGTAAATTCTGTCCTCTGCAGGGTAAAGATCATTTTTGTCAATATTACACTAACGTAGCTTTTAGTTGGTTGGGGATGAGCTAGAGGCTTGCGTTATTGGCATTTGTTCTTTTGTTTTCAGGAGTCTTTAAGTCAAAGTCCCTGCTATGGATCTTTCTTCAGGTCCTTATCTCACCTTTGCTTTCATGACCTACCAACTATAAGATCATCTTGCACGCCAATAAGCCAAGGTATCAATGACTGATGACTTGTTTTACTGTTTCATACCCCGGAAACAAGGCGATTCTTTTTGCACACCACTTCCCATACAAAAGAAAAAAAATCAAATAGATGAAAGAGATGAAAATTTCCCTCCAGATTATGATTTATTAATAAATTTTCTGAATATCTTTCTCCGATTACTAAATAGAAGAACTGTTGAATAATATCCTGATAAGAAGCAAAAGTTGGTAGATTTTAACTACCACTTGTTGCAGGCATCACCGATCTCGAATCTTTCTGTTTGGTGATGAGAACTTGGGATCCTGGGGGCACAAGTTTTTGGTTGGTCATGAATCTTGTTAGAATTTTTGTTTTCCATATGCATGATATCTTTCTGCATCAGATAGCTAAAGAAGAGACAGGCTACAATTCATGATTTGATCCCTAGCAAGTAAAAAAAGTCAAAACGCACAAAGAGAAAATTCCATCCTAAAGCATTTAGGACCACAACATCACATTCTTGCAATGGAAAATTCAACTGACAATTTGAATGTTCAGCCTGTTTCATTTCCATCAAATAATGTTACAAATGTTTGATAATCAATCTAAGCTCGATTGCTCCGGGGTTTCCATTCCAGCTGTTCTATGAGTCTACCACCTCATGACTGCTAGTGGCTCTCAAATGTCGACTTTTTTCCTTTAAGAACAAAGAAAAACTCTGATTAGATGAGCTTACACCATGACCAAGCATGCTGAAGAAGCAAGTTTTCACATACTAAATTGAATTTTCGGCTTTGATAAAATTTGCAAGTATACAGCCTTCTCAATGAGATTATGCTCCATAGCTAAGATGGAGAATGATGATCAACACTGGCCTGACTCTAAATATGGATGGTCAAGGGAATCTACAATGATTTGAAAATTTAGTAGTAATATTGCTTATGGTCTATCAAAAAATATATTAAAGGAGACAAAAGAAACTATACAGTACGCTTTTTACAGACCCAAATTGAAACGAATTCATTTGTTCGTGGAATAAAGAAAAGTTCAGATATTCATTGTCTTTCATGTTGTTGCCTAAAGGCAAAAAAGAGACAAATGATGTACAAAGGATAGATTTATTATCAACCGCCATTTGTTCCACAGTTTTGTTGATTGTATTTTCACATTATGAGTTCTTAATAGATGAATTATGATGTGTTTAAAGCATTTGTTGAATTCTGTAATTTCATAATACCTTCTTACCTGTTTCCTAATATATTGCAAGTGTTCAGTGATGTTGTAATAAAGGTACGAGCATGATATATAAACAATTTATTTGACAAGATATCTTTGTTTTCGAAGAATGGTTGTATCCTTGTCTAGATATTGACTCCCCATCTGTACTTTATACATCTAATATTTTGCATGTCTACTAAGGTAGAATAGGACTATGAGTACACCGAGATAATTGCTCATTTACCAATGGGGTTCTGTGTGTATAAGATACCATTTGAGTATCTTGAACCAATGTGAGTACTGCAGTAGTCATACAAGCATGTGGATTGAACAACCCCATAAAGATGTAACTTTACCTATTAAATCAAGGTGTAGCTGAAGCAATCATAATCTGGTTAGTCCTCTTAACCACTGAAAACTATAGAAAAGAGGAAATGACAAGCACTGAGAAAAGATCTGGGACGTCAGTGAAATGGTGATACTGCTAGTGGTTATAGAACTTAAAGACCATTGTGTTGATTACTGCGCTCTATTTAAAAATGTCCACAACTTAAAGCCTGTGAAATGTCAGGCTTAAAGCCTAAGATACAACCATACTGTCATACAACATATAAGAGTGATCTTATCGTTCGAAATTCAATTGCCAACTTGATCCAATTGTTCAGCATCTATTTGTGAAATAATGTCTAGAAAATAAACCTCTTACGTGTGATTATTGTTGAAAATCTCCATCAGCATCCACAGAACTGAAGCCATCACTGATATTAGTATATCCAGATGCTTCTGTTCCCAGTAAGATTCTTCTCAAATGTTTGTCTTCTAAATGTTGCTGCGTAGGTAATGGAGGAATTTAAGCAGAAAGGTAAAGACAGTTAAAAAGTAAGCCAATATCAAAAGAATTTTGATAGTGAAATTACACATCGCGTCTTTGAAAGGTGATGATCAACATAAGATATCCCCAAATAAATTATACATATTCTTCGACAAAATCAACGAAAATATTGAGGGAGGGTTGAATAATTCAAATATTTTAATGCTCCAGACCCACTATCTCCAATAGTGGTTAGGACACTTAATGAAATCATAAATCCAGCTAAGAGAAGGCCTACTTGATCAAGAAAGAGCCAGAAAGCATTCCCAAGTATAGGCACGCTGGATTTATTATTTTACTTATAACTGATCAATTTGAAATTTCAACACTACATGCATATCTGGAGTGCAGCGACAAGAATCACACAACCTAGCTATCTTTGATTATTAGGTTTCTCCTAATGAAAAGACAATTAATATAAAGAAGAGATTTCCCTTTACCTCTTAAGCGTTTGTTGATTTTGACTGAACTTCATGCTGAAGCATGAGAGATAATCCAAATAAACATGATCATGATGGTAGAACGCTTAGTTTGATGCTTTTTAATGAAATTTTATTCCCCTCATGTTTTCCATGGAATTCTCTCAACCATCACTGACGCCAATTGCAAGACAGCACAATCCAAGATAATGAGAAAACAAAGAACCGAGATGGTAGAAGGATATGCAGCATGCTAAGAAAAAGACGAATCTCGTAAGTATTGGAATTCGCTTTGAGAGTAACCTCCCTCTTCGAACTATGTGCCCAAGCCATTTCTTTTGCTTAGTTGAGACAACCCCAAAGGTCAAAATTCCCACATCGGATAAATACTAGAGAGGAGTGATGTAATATAGTTTTCATAAATTCAAAAATCATGCTGGTATTTTGAGGCAATAACCATGATGGTTAAAGACTTTCTTTGCACATGCGCGCACACACAGAGATTGATCTACATGGTGTGCAGTGGTGTCACATGACATCATTGGATTGCCTACTTTATAGATATCTTATTTACATGTGTTCACTACTTAGGACAACACCAGAACTAGAGTAAGACACCACCAAGGGAAATAAAAACTGTAAATTTGTCATGATAAATTTCAAACACGATTATGACAAGTTATATGGGGACACCACTAGGACAAAATCCTGGATCTGCCACTGAACATACACAAATATAGCTAAAGAGCGAATAAGTAGAATCAACATTTTACCATAATATAACAAATATGACCCCCTGCTTGATGGTTAACTAGCGTGCAAATAGCATCACGTTTCTGCAGAATCATTTAAAGCATGTGGAAGGTGATAATAGTGTGTATCATCCATGGATTGCCCATCATGTGATTTTTGGATGACTTTCTTAAAAAAGTTAAACAAAACATCATGGTAGTGTCTTATAACACTTCCCATACATACAAACACATGCACATTTATTGGTGATTATAGCGTATAAAACCTGGCGCCCATACGTTAGTGAAATATTTATCCATTGCATCCACAGATGTCAAATATTAGAAGCTTAGGATCCTCTTTGGGTAACTTTGGATGTAAATAGGTTGCTCCCTAGCTAGTGAGCAATCCACGACAAACCATGCTCACTCTCACAAGTACATGCTCTTTTTAGAGAAAAATGTTTCAAACTTGAACATAGACATAACGGCTTTTTCTTTTCTTTTTCTTTTCCTTTTTCCCCTTCTTAAAGGCTTTCATCCATAACCTCTAGCTCTAACTAAAATAGCAGCCCTCTAGCTAATAAGTTAGCATTCTCCTTTAGAAAACCATCAATGTTTCTATATTGTTTCAATCTTCTTACTTTATCTCTGATCTCTAAGATAGACTTCGCAGATGATAATATCTGTACTAATATTGACCAAACAAAAACTGTGTCTTCTGACACTTTACGTTCCAAACATGAGAATGTGATTACCTTTGCCTCTTTTCACTAATTGTACCTCAGAGATGAATGCAATTCCTTACATCAATCTTATACATAGTACTACCACTAGAAAGTTATCATTTTTTGGGTCACCAAGTTCTCATTTACAACTCAGCAGTGATCTTTACACTAGAAAATTATCTTTTTGAGGTCACCAAGTTCTCATATTTACAACTCAGTAGTGTATCTTTAGAAGCTAAAGATGATACCCACTAAAGTAATTGATGAATTTAAGGAAAAAACAATGAAATAAATCACAGTAAATAATGAAGTATTACAGCAAGGCAAGCTCTGTACTTATCCCACTCGGCAACGCACTCCTCTTTGTCCCATTGCCCCTTCAAGAATTTATCTGAATACCACCTATTAAATTTTCTCAAAAGCACAAAAAAAAGGTTAATAAATAAGAATTAGAAGAGATTGTTCCCTTGGTTAATCACAGAGAAAGAGACCTACCGATTGAAGCAATCGTGATATGCAGCACTGAGCTGAGCGCAGGCTGATGCTGATACAGTCTTGCTGCCGCTGCTCAGACCCATGCGACTTTTTTTCTTTTTTCTTTTTTTTTAAAACAATTTTTTAAAAAAATCCCCCAA
The DNA here is from genome assembly GCA_037177215.1 of Asparagus racemosus. Lineage (NCBI taxonomy): Eukaryota > Viridiplantae > Streptophyta > Magnoliopsida > Asparagales > Asparagaceae > Asparagus > Asparagus racemosus. The sequence continues at coordinate 5,793,222 of JBAKGM010000365.1, read as the reverse complement.
AATCTCTGTCTCTCTTTCTCTTTCTCTGCCTCTCTCGAGAATTGAGAAATGATTGACAGTAGTAGCATGTAAGGGGAGGTTGATAACGGGTCGGGTGTGCAACTGACTGATAGATCTGACTCGGCCTTTCTTAGATCCCAATATTTGAGGTGCAAAATTACGGATGTTTTCCTTATTAGACATTTGCTATCACAATATTTACAAATTAAACCCTCAAAATTAGCACTTTAGCATAATGTGTGCCGGGTAAGGCTCAACCCGATGTTGGCCGGGCAGGGTTTCGACCCAAACCAGGTTGGGCTGGTTCAACCAGCGGTTCTAACTGGCTCATGCTCAACCCTACACTCATCTATAAGAGCTAAAGGTAGAGTTGAATTCATATCACTCACATTTACAGTGTGTTTGGGAGATGACTAAGGGAATGGGAGGAAGGGAAATTTTTTCTCTTTCCCTTCCCCTTCTTTACCCCTCAATTTGGGGGGGAAGATTTTAGTTCAATTTCTCCCCTCATTCCCCTCCTCTATCTTTCTAAATGGAACTCTCAAACAAAGCTAAACCCAAATTTCCCTTCTCCTTCCCTTCTTTACCCTCCATTCACAAGAACAATAGATTTCGTTACTCAAGAGTGAAAAGGATAGAGTAAAAGTCAAATGTGAATGCTTTGAAGCTCTATAAATCCTTTAAGCCTATTTTTGGATAGGATTTTTTAAGGGGTGCTTGTGGGCATTTGTTAAGAGATGAAAGAGATGGAGAGATGAGAGGTAAGGAGTGATATCCTTCAATTCTATTCTTGGATTCCTTTAAAAAACCTTGATTTGAAAAATATTAATTATTGTTCCAGAATGCCAAAAATCCTTAAAATGATGCAATACATATACAGATTAATATTGGAAAGCAACTAGGAATAGTTATTCATTTTGTTAACTTAAAAAATTTACTTATGTTGTTTAACAATATGTAGGATTGATTGAGAGTTAATCTACTTGGAGTACAATTGTCAGGTTTATTAAGATGAGCATATTTCTTCTCATTAGTTATTTTAATACTTAATATAAAATGTATAAATTATATGTTATGACAATAGTTTTATTTTTGTGTTAGAATTATTGGATCAGACATATTATATTTTGTTTGCTTATATGAAAGAATGTTAAAATAACTTGTTGTGATGGTTGTTATCTTTATCATGATAAGCATTATGTAGTATACGCAAATTAGTGAAAATATATATCAAAAATATTAGAAAACTATCATTCATATGAGCTCTATTGAAGAGTTGTATATTGGCTAAATAGCACTTAAATACCTTATAGTTTTACTCCTTTAGCATTTATATACCCTCAGTTGTATTTCGTAGCGTTTATGTACCATTAGTTGGTCAAAATTTGCAAGTTAATACCCTATCTTTTACAAACGTAAAAATTTTCATCTAAAAGTTTTCATATAATATTTATATGCTAATTTTAGAGCTTTTCAACCATTTATATTGATTAAATTACCATTAAACCTACCCAAATTTTAATTTAAATGTATCATATTTATATTTCAAAAAAAGAATTTAAAAAGATTTAATAATACATTCAACAAACTTATTAGAGAAAAAGTAATAAGATTAGCATATAAATACTATATGGGAACTTTTGAATAAAAATTTTTACGTTTGCAAAACATAGGGTATTAACGTGACAATTTTAGCCAACTTAGGGTATATAAATGCTATGAAATACAACTGAGGGTATATAAGTGCTAAGAGAGTGAAACTATAAGGTATATAAATGCCATTTAGCCTTTTATATTTGAAGTTTGAAGAAAATATTTAGGTTGCAATGGATTCAAAATATTCTATTTCGATGAAAGAGATGCGAGATAAAACTTATGAGAGTGTTAAAGGGCTGTTTGTTTAAAGTTTTTGACTTGGGAAATCTTGGAAAACCACCTGACACCACCACCCAAGAGAATTAGGTGCACTTTATGATTACTATTACCCTATTTGTTTCAAACTTTTTTTTGGAAACCCTTTCTATAAAGTGGAGAAAAGACCCCATTTTATAGAAGCCCCTATTTCGTGTAAAAACTAAAGAATTGAGTGAAAATCTAACAAAATCACGTTTTGTTGGTTTTCTAGCACATCTTTAGTTTTCTCGCTAGACTTATTTGTAGGAAACCTAACCTTTACCACTCCATTTCACCCTCTTTCCCTTTGTGCCTTCATACTGCTCGAGAGAAACCTTAACTAATATTCAGTGAAATCCTCATCAAAATATTTAATTTCTGCTTGAGGCCGAAGGATCGAAGCATTTTGGTGTCGTAAATGATGGATTGATGATGAAATTGTTCTATTTTGAGATTTTGCTACCCTTTTTTGGTCGAGAGGAACCCTAGCTAATCTTCAGTGAAATCCTCATCAAAATTTTTAATTTCTGCTTGAGACTGAAGCATCGACGCACTTTGGTGTGGTAAATGATGTTGATTTAAAGTGAAGATGGATTGATATGTTTCTTTTGTGGGTTTTGCTCGTTTATTCTCTTAAGAACTGAAGCTTTGATCTCCTACTTTCTGAAACCTTTTTTTTGGTTCCTCTTCTTTTGTTTCTATCTATATCTGTACTACATATAAAAGAGGATTGCCTTTTCAAAACTTTTGATTTCTATTTTTGTCATTTTAAGTTTGATAATTCTCAAATATGTCATTAGTTGTAATTAACATTCACTAATTATATATAATCTCTTATTAATTATGCATTTCCTAACTTTTTCAAAACCTTTGGTCAAACTATTATTTTATTATTTAATTATGTTATTTAATAGAAATTTAAAATTTATCCCTAATTTATCTTCACATAATATTTCAAAATTCTAGAAAAAATTAAAAATAATAAAAATTCATTAGGCTTATGTCTTATGCCTTCAGATTTCACCTCTTATGTGAGACTACCTATTACCTTTCTTCTTATTAGCCTTTTAAAAGCACGATAATCGTATGAAAAATAATTTGTATTTATTGTAATTGTAATAGTATTAATAGTATAATGATTTTAATAGTATTTTTTAAATT
>JBAKGM010000365.1:5767571-5779997 GCA_037177215.1 Asparagus racemosus | reverse complement strand
ACTAATAAACTCTTATTATTATGATGATTTTTAATTAATTTAATTTAATTTAATTTAAGACTCATTGAATGAGACTTTGAGATAAAATAAATAAATTAATTAAATAATTAAAGTATAGGCGTAAAAAGGGCAATCAAAAGTTTTAGCACCCCAAACCTTTTTTATAGGTAGTATAGATTAGGAGTTCGTTAGAAACTTAGAACATACAAATACACTTCCATGCAATTTCCAGTTGGCAGAAAATTACTGCTGCGGTACTTGTTCCAAAATCCATAATTGCAGAGTGTCCTTTCAAGGCTGGAGTCACTATTGTGATATCATCATAGATGGACTCAGTTTGTCTAGTTTGAACCCTCTTTCTCATTGACTCGGGATTGAGAGAATTGAAATGCTTGTATGGAAAATTTTGTTGTAATCTGAAAAGGTTACCTGTCTCAGATTCTTAATTACCACTATGCATTGATTAATAGCCATGTATTTCCACTTCAGATTCATCTGTATTGAGTTGTGCATGAATTACGATCCAATAGATGGATTGAGGCATCTTCGTTGTAGTTATGCTTATAATGAAGAGTTGCTTCTGGAATGGATCTGAGCTCGTTAAAAGTATTATTTATTCTGCTGTGATTTGAGAAGACGAGTTTAATTGGATTTACTGATGCATTCATTCAGGCTACTTTCAAGATATCATTGGCTGTACCCACTGAGCTAGTAGCATTGTCAAATATGCCAGTTATTGAAGAAAAAGTTGATGGGCCTGTGAAGACTCTTAATTTCGAGGAGTCCCCAGTTATGTCAACCTATTTGGTTGCAATGGTTGTTGGTTTGTTCGATTATGTAGAGGCTATATCACCCGATGGTATGGTTAATTTATATATCACCCAATCTGGGAGCTCCTCCCTTCTTCTTCCTACTTCTTATTCTCTAAAGCCATATTTCTGTGACATTTATTCAGGAGTCACTGTTCGTGTATATTGTCAAGTTGGTAAGAGCAATCAAGGGAAATTTGCTCTGGATGTTGCTGTGCAAACATTGGATCTGTACAAGAGGTACTTTCATCCCATACGCTAATTTTATTTCCTTTTGTGTTGGTTGCAACTTGCAGTACATCAAAACCTCTGCGCAAGTGTTTTGGGTTGCTTCATTGTTTAGTAGTTTTTGTTTCTTTATTTGTTTTGGTAAAATATTTCAATCTGTTTGTACTGCCATATCTTTTCAATGTGATAAACTGTATAATAAATCTAAGGTCAAATTTCAGCACAGTTACTTTGAGTGATCAAGCATGTATCTTGCAACTATTGATGAGTTACTTCCTGTTGTCACCTAGATATTTTGATGTGCCTTATATGCTCCCGAAATTGGATATGGTAGCAATTCCTGATTTTGCTGCTGGGGCTATGGAAAATTATGGCTTAGTTACATACAGGGAAACAGCTTTACTTTATGATGATCTCCATTCAGCAGCTTCGGGCAAACAATCGGTGAGCTGAACTTATCATTCTGTATGCACTTGATTTTTGTGTATACTAATCTTTCAGTGGTTTTCATTGAGATGTGAGATTAGTTTCACGGAATGTTTGTTCTTCCCTAATTTAGAGCTATATTGTGTGGGGCCCTAATTCTAACTGTGTTATGGTGTTGTGTTTAACCAGTATTGATGGTTCTGGATTTGATCTTTAATGAGCACTAAATTGAGTTATCTGAATCACTTTTTTTCAGGTAGTTATTACTGTTGCTCATGAATTGGCACACCAATGGTTCGGGAACCTTGTCACAATGGAGTGGTGGACACATTTGTGGCTTAACGAGGGATTTGCCACATGGGTAATCATGATCATCCTCTTTGAATCATTTCCAACCATTTCAGTATTATGTGCCAGGGAGCTAATACACATCTTATGAACTGCTACTCTTACAGATGAGCTATTTAGCAGCAGATTCTTTATTTCCCGAATGGAATATTTGGATTCAATTTCTTGATGACAATATTTCAGGTTTTAACCTTGATGCGCTTTCCGAATCACATCCTATAGAGGTACAGCTCTTTTGTTGTCTCTATCTGGCTACCATCTCCAAGTTCCTTTAGGCCTTGATGGATTTAAAACCATTTAGCTATCAGACGTGTTTGAAAATTGAAGCACATTGCAATTTTCATTATAAACTCTCATATGACAAATTGATATGTCATAGCAAATTCTTGAAATGCTTTTTGTTGATACATTCATAATTGTCTAACTGTATCGCAATGGTGTTATAATAGCTTTATCTTAAATATAGCACCCGTGCTTATTGTCGTCAAACCAGCAAATGCTTGGACCATATGTTAAACACTTATCTATTGGAATCCCAACATATATGAAGTTTTCCTCAGTGCAATGATTTTTGATACTCCGTCAGATATTTTTCCATGATGTCTGATCTGTAACCTTGATGTCCATATTCACGCGAGAGATGTAGAAGAAAATCAAGAAAAGCACGCTCATTATATAATTTAATGAGTTGCAATAAATTGTAGCTAGTATTCCTATCAGTATAATAGTGTTGCTTGGTAATTTTGGGTCAAGTTTACAGTCAGAATAAATGTACTCTGCATTTGAATATTTGAAATTAAGCAATTCATTTGTATTGAAGTATCAGCGGGCCAGGTTTGCTAATATTGTGAAAGAATTATTATAGTAATTTTGGTTTTTCATTAAACATGTTAACTGCAGACACTTTATGCGACTATAAGCTTTCAGTTTTTGTGGAGTAATTGCTTTTGAACAAAATTAAAACATTTGGCATCTGCATGGGAGGGAGACTGACTGGGAATGACCAACTTTTTATTCTAGAGATTCAAAATCAGTACAGGTGCAAGACCGGGATATGAACTTTTTTTTGGGGGGGGGGGGGGGGAGGAATTCTTTTCTGCCTCCTCCATTGTTCTGTCACCTTTAGGCTTCATATGGCCTTCACTCTTAACAGTGTATAATGTCCTATTTTTTGCTGATCAGGTGTTACCTTCTGTTTCAGGTTGATATAAACCATGCCAGTGAGGTTGATGAAATTTTTGACTCGATAAGCTATGACAAAGGAGCCTCTGTTATTAGAATGCTGCAAAGTTACCTTGGTGCTTCATGCTTTCAGGTTGGAGATGGGTTGATTTTCTTTCCCACATTATGTAGCTAATAATCATTAGGTTATCTAATAAACCTCTTCGATGTATACAGGGAACCCTGTTCTTTCTAATGGTTTTTGTTTAGTTAGTTTAGATGCTAGCCAATAAATAAAAAAGCGTGAGAAAAGAATGCCATAAGGCTTCCCTTAACAATATTTGGAAACTTTGGCTGAATTTGTCTTTGGTTGTCATCTTAAGCACTCATTCTCACTCCAGGCTGACAGTAGAAAATTGTTTCTGTTCTTGAACTTTCTTAATACTTCAGCTGTGCTTCTGTATAGTAAATGTCACATCCATACATTGTCATTTGTAGTGTGTTCTATCACAGTGTTGTTTCCTTTAAAACCTACTGCTTTAATATTTTATTTTCTTTCTAGAAATCACTGGCTTCATATATAAAAAAATATGCTTATTCAAATGCTACGACCGAAGATTTATGGGCTGTTCTTGAAGAGGAGTCTGGTGAACCTGTAAAGATGATAATGAATACATGGACAAAGCAAAAGGGATATCCTGTTGTTTCTGTGACAGTTGAAGATAATGCTTTGGAGTTTGTACAGGTTTGTCTATGAATTCTAGCTTTTCTGTTTCTCTGGTTAAAATGAGTGAATCTAAAATCTTACTGTGTTACTTGTTGTATAGATTGGCTATAATGTACCTGTAATTATCACCACCTTGAAGAAATATTTCTATTAACAGAGGAAAGTAAGGAAACATGTACTTGTGGAGTTTGCATATAGCTCGATATTAATAAAGTGAGGCTACATTTGTCCTAAGATTACATTATCAGTGACAGTTAGGCTACACCCATCAGTTATCAAGGCAATAAAAATGCATAATGTTGAGTGTCATTTAACATAATGGTGGCATAGCGATAAGCTATGATAGGATAATGTTTTTTCATAACTAAGAATTATCTTGAAGGCTTACAACAATGGACATCTATTGGACAATTGATGGCTGCATTTTTTTCACCTATAAAATATTATCTCCAGGGCATCCTATACCTCTTGGATGTGGTTTTTTTTCCCAGTATCTCCTTATTTCAATTCCATGCCACCATTTAATACTTATGGAGGAGGAAAATATTGTGCTGTGTAATATACTCTGTTTTGTTAGAAATAGTTTCTTCAAATGTTTATGGTAGTCCACTTATTTTTATTGTACAATATTTGTTCAAGGTTGTGGAAAGCAGAAAGCAGAGTGAAGTGGTAAGGTGCTACTTAGGTTTTTTTTGGGCTTTACCAGCAAAAAGCGAAAAAAGGACAAAGTAAAAATACGGTCCAATTTAAATATATATTTATATTAAAAAAATTCAAGAAAAATATAAAATTTTTACAAATGCATATTTGATGATTTATAGAGATCCTAAGTGTGAAACCAACATATTTTATACTATTAAGTAGCTAAAATCAACAGATTTTACTATTTAGTAGCTAAAATCACATGATACTCACTGTCTCACACGATTCACGAACTTTAATTAGATCTGATGCAATGAACTAAAAATATTTTAGCAAAAAGAACATGGAATTACTAATTATATGTGCTGGTTGACGCTACCCTTCCCCAAGGTTTTAAATATCGTTTATTGGGGATTTACTGAACAGTCAAAATCCATATCAGATAGCGAAATCAGGGATATATTGGGGATAAGTAGAGTTTATCGAAGTGTCATATCGAAGGGTGCTCACGCATAATATAATGTTCTAAAATATAATCTTGAATAACATACAAGCAAATAACAAGATAAACTAACCAACTGTAGAAACTTAATGAAATATAAACATACCAAAATGTAAATGCACATCTTTAAGATCACTAACCAAATGTAAATATACATGTTTAAGATCACTAACAATAATTTCGATAATTTTTACTACTAAACTCAGCCGATTTATCGGCTTATTGCCGCTTTAGCGCTGATAATTACCCCAAAATGATAACCGATTAAAAATTGAACTTATCATAGCTAAAGGGCCCCAAAACCGATAAATCACCGATAATATCGATTTATCGGCTGATATTTAAAACCTTGCCCTTTCCTGTGCTGAACGAAAAACATTGTCATTTCGTGGAGAGGAGCTAAGGAGATGGTGGAGGTGGCAGTAGAGGAGCTGAGGAGCTGGTGAAGGTGGCGGTAGAGGACCTGAGGAGGTGGTGAAGATGAGAGAGGAGCTCGAGGCGTTGTGAGATGGTGGAGGCGGCGGAAGGGGAGTTGAGGAGGCGGTGGAGGCGGCGGGTGATGGCTTAAGGGCAAGGTCTTAAAAAGTTGACGCCTTGCTCGCTTAGGTACCTGCCTAGGCTAGGCTGTACCAAGGCCGCTCACCTAGAATTTGGGAGTGTCTACGGAAGTGTGGGCCGCTTACACAGAACACCACTTAGGTGTCGTGATTTTTTCCATTGCAGCCTCCGCGTTCTCCAACCTTCTCCAGCCTCCACTAATTATGAACACCTCCGCGTCCTCCGACTTTTCAAAACCTTCTCCATCACCACTTAACAAAGAAAGAAATCTGTTTAGGTGCCTAGCACCTAACGGTGCCTAGTGTTGTCTATACCATTGTCATTCATTATCAATTATCATAACTAAAAGATAAAACATAGGAAAATTGTCTGGACCCTGCCTATGTTCTAATGTTGGGTACAATGCCCAGGCCATTTAGTGCTTTCTGTAACCTTGGCTTGAGGCGATGGGAGATGAGGGATTTCGTCGGCAAGAGAGGAGCTGAAATGAAGGTGATCGCTAGGGTTTTCCTTAGGTGCTGGGTCGGGTTAAGAAATAGAAAGAGAAAGAAAGGAGAGGTTTTAATAAGTGGGTTTGAATTGGTCGGGTTTGTAATTCACAAACACGCTTATGATAAACCAAATAAAGTACCCAAAGGCGCTTTTCAACGTTTCTTAGTGCACTTTCACTGCCTTTTCGAGTGAAAAGCACTCCGTGTGCTCCCCCTGGCCCTGCTTAAGGATAAATCAGAGCGGCCCATGACTGCTTCCGCTTAGGTGTCCACCTTTTGGCTGCTTTAGAGTGCTTTTTTCAAAAGTGTATTTGTTATTGGTTGCCACATATAAAGAATGTGACCTTAAAAAATATGCATAGTGGAATTATGCATGGAGAAGAAATGCATGGATCTTGATGCATTTAAAAGGCTACAACACACTCATACTTGCGTAGCACTTGTGTCTCATGTTGGCAACCCAAACGTGGACCATAGGCTAGAAATTTCGGCGTGGTCTGTTTATTATGGGCAAATTTAAAAAAAATAAGAGTGAAGGTTCAAAGACAAGAATCTTCTCAGTCAATGTCTTCTCATCATGTCCACGTACTATCAGTGGCTTGGTCACATGTTGGGATAACTCCATTGATAATTTAATTGTTATGACACTATTTATACTTGTTAAAGTATGTTATAACCTTCAGGTTTTACCAAAACATCAGAGTTTGACTGTAGCTGGAAGAGACTTTAAGATGATATAAGAGCAATCCTGATCAAATTTCGCCGGGCACACATTGAAAATGGATTTTAAGAACTTACTGATATGTAAGCTTTCTATGTTTCAACCCATAAAAAGGGTACCCTCAACTTTGGGTTGAAAAAGGGTAACCAGAAACTTGCACTAAAATCTAGGGTTTTGGCGTAGTGAAAGATACCTTAAAGTCTACATCAACAATGCATTGTGAATGGCCTTAATTTGTACTTGACCAAACTTTGTTAGTTGGTCATCCCATTTAGGAGCCTATTCCTGATATGTTTTTATTTATTCTACTTCCTCATTTGGGAATCTGAGAATGCAAGTTAGTGTGCAAGTGATAGAACAGATGCATTTGTTTATTAACCAAGAAGGTCTTTTCGTAGTTGAAACCACATATTTAGTTGAAAACATTTTTCAATTGAATCAACATTTTTGTGTTATCCATACATAGTCTTGTTAGTTCTCGTCTGAAGCCTGTTTCTAACATTTTTTTATTTTTGGTCCTACTTCCCACCTCTTAGAATGCAAGTTAATGTACAAGTGAAATTGCAGATGTATTAGTTTATTAACCAAGTTCCTTTTGTAGTTGAAACCGTAGATTCTGTGGATAACATTTTTTAATTGAAACCTGCATGTTTTATCCTATGCATATGTTGTGCATATATTGTTAGGTTGATCCATTTTCAAGGTCAATAAGGGTCTGCTTGGTTCGTGGATTGTATTTTGATGCATGCTATGGATCTAGGAAAATCCATACACAAAATCTTATTTGTTGGCAATGGATATTAAAGTATATTTAAACGTGGTACAAAATCCGACCAAATGTTGTTTGGTTGCACGTGCATTTCATTAAGGATATGAGGCAAATCACAAATTTGAATGAAATCAGCATATTTTTAGGGTATTATATTTGATGCATCTATCCTATGTGGCAACCCAAATTCGTGGGACAGAATTAAAAAACAAACAATGTATTTAATAAAAAGCTATTATTTTAAGCTTTTGGTCCCAATTTTTAATGCAAAAGCACCTATTTGCATGAAAACAAACGGCCCCTTAATGTTTTTGTCTATAAAATTGAAAATTTGACAGTGACAGATCCACATGTGAATCTTGTAGAGATTAGGTGAATATTTGATAAATATTTTGTTAGCATTTTATAGGATCTTTCTTTTTTGGTAGGTTTTGATTTTATGTTATGTAACCTTTTATTTTAGGTAGGATTTCTTTAAGATTTAGTGATGGTATTACTTTCTAATTTAGTTAGGATTTTTATTTCATTCCACCTTTTAAGTTTGTTAGGGTTAGATTTAATTAGGATTTTGATTTACTGCCAAATTTGGTCTGTCATCTCTCTCTTCTCTTCTATAAATAGGATGTAATCCTCCATGAGGAATGGACTATGATGAATAAAATGAAAGGTTCTTGAGATGTGAATCTCTTGTTGAACATGTGAATTGTTTGTTGTGTGTGAAGGCCCTAGGTGTGAAGCCTACTCTTCAGTGGGGTGTGAAGCTTATGTATCTAAATCCTTTTTTTTCTTAGTTTCTAGATCGTAGCCCTCGTCACGTCCCCCATCAACAATGAGGGGTGAGGGAGCAAGGGATTCGATCTAAAGTTGGGAAAACTAAAGATAAGAAAGGACTTAGATAAATAAGCTTCCCACTAAAGGGCTTCACACCTCATCCACACATGGGAATTCGGTCTGAAGGCGGGAGAACTAAAAATAAAAGAGGATTTAGACAAATAAACTTCACACTGAAGGGCTTCAATAGGTGCGGGTACCAGAATGAGTAAGGGACACAACATATTTATAAAAGATAGGATACGTAGCACTTCTATATATACAAATTGAATTAATAATTTACATGAGATCGATTTTGTTTTTTCATTCACATGTTATTATAAAACTAAAATTCCTGTAACATTTTTATGTTTCATTTATTAAGGATATTATAAATTGGAAAATCACTTGTTTTTGAACTAGATGTCTAAATGACCCTTTAAAATCATACTTCTCAACTGGGTATGGCCTAAAACGAAGCCAACCTGTGTGCAGTGAGTTGCAGGACGTGGATATAAAGTGTAAGATAAATATCCAAGAAGTGTATGATGAGTTTTTTAAACTACATGGATTATATAATTGAGTACACTTCTCAGTAAATGTATGCGTATTCAAAGAGCGTCCAAGGAGTGTCGAAGAAACTTCTTTTTTTTTTTTTAATTGAACACATGTTGCAGTTAATGTCTTCAACATTCCTTTTTTCCATTAAAAAAAAAAGGAGTGTCGAAGGCACAGGTATGGAAACCCAGTCAAGGTGTTGGGGTAGCTTAGCACGTGACTAAAGAATAGACTTCACGCTTAAGGGCCTCATATCCTACTAAAGAATGCATTTCACACCTAAGAGCTTCACACCCAAGGAGACAATTCACCTATCAAAGCACTTCACATGCTCAAGAAGGGAAGCAATTCACATGCTTGACAATTTTCATAACGTTTTCATTTCATGGCCCATTCTTCATGCAGGATTACATCAAATATTTTCTTAAAAAGAAAGATCCTAATAAATTCTATTGGCTTTTAATCGATGGTCCAGAATCATTTTGCACCAGTTATTGATCTAGATTGGGTGCAGTATGATCAAACACGCCAACATTTTATGCTTGAACAATCATTTTGTTTCTCATTCAAAGTATATGAGAGAGAACGGTTTAACTTATCTATAAACACCATTCAATCAATAGTTCTTAAAAGCAGCAATATGAGGTATTTATAGTGACAGATACTGATTCCATGCAAGAAGGGAACAGTGGACACAACAATTCATGAAACCACTTGGCATATGGTGAACATTAGTATCCACATGTTCTATATATAATCATGCCCACAGTTTTTCTTTTCATTTGCAAAATAATAGTTTGTCTGAATGCAAAATGCAAACAGTCCTTTTAAAGTCTTGCCATGTAGGACACAGATATTTATTATTTCTAATATGAAATCTTGTTTCCTCATGGCAGTCACATTTCCTGGCAGATGGGTCTGTTGGTGATGGACAATGGATTGTTCCAATAACACTATGTTGTAATTCATATAATAATCAGAAAAAGATTCTACTGAAAACAAAATCTGAAAAGCTGGACATTGGGGAGGTTATTGGCTCTCCAAGTGGTAACACTACCTTGATGGGTAAAATCACCAACGTAAAAGATGGACGCAGTTGGATTAAGTTCAATGTTGACCAAACAGGCTTCTACAGGGTGAGCTATGATGCTGGGCTTGCAGCTGCACTCATAAGTGCGATAAATGAAAATCAGCTGTCTGCAATGGATAGATATGGTAATATGACTTCATTTTATGCTGTCCTCTGTTTTCAGTAATGCTAACTAGTTTTCCTATATTACATTTCCAATTCAGGTCTTTTAGATGATTCATTTGCGTTGTGTGTGGCCTGCAAGCAGACATTATCATCCTCGTTATTGTTATTGAATGCTTACAGGAAAGAGCTTGAGTATACTGTGCTGTCACACATGATCACTGTATGTTTTACTGCATTCCGTTATTTTCTTCTTTCCCCTTAGCTCCATCAGCATACTGACAGGGTTTTAGCTCCACAGGTAAGTGGTAAAGTTGTATATGTGGCAGCTGATGCCACTCCTGAATTGTTAGGTGATATCAAGCAATTTTTTATCGACCTTCTCAAATTTTTTGCAGAGTAAGTTTCTTTAATCATAATAAGAACATTTTTTCCTTTGGTCTTATTATCTGCTGTGCTGATATAGTAAACTTACTTTAAGATTTGAAGTAATATAGCATTTTCTTATATTATTGAAAAAGCTATTTTCTTATCCTCTCTTATTTCGTTATGTTTTCTTGGATCAATTCTTAGGAACTAACAGAAACTTTTGGGTAAGTTATCAGATCGGTATATTTTGTTGACCCTATACACCAACTTGGTATTTTCTTTCTCCGGCGATGATAAAGTATATTAAGTGGAACACGATGATAACAAGGCCTTTTTTTTGGCCAGAGTGCTAGGTAGTTGTGCTCATTCTTTTGAGCTGAAAAGATTTTTTTTCTTTTTCTTTTTTTCAAATTAGTGCTCAAAAGAGCGGGGATCAAATTGGGTGTTCTTTTTCCTCCTAGGATTAAAATTAGGTTAGGGAAATCGAAATTGGATTAGGGCAATTGAAAGTGGGTTAGGGAATCTCTGTAACTTGGGAAAGAATCATTCTCTCCCTCACATGGAGAGATAATAGAGGGAAAAGAGAGGGGGGAAATTTTGGGGACTTTTTAAAGAACAGTTAGTTAAATATCATGCTTAACCTTCGCCACATAAGCCCAATTAAGCCACATAAGATGCATCTGACGTTTAGTCACTGTCAATTTTCCTCTGGCAAAGAAAAAGGTCTAGTTGACCGTGTCCCATTATATAGACCTTAGCGTCACTGAAGTAAGAAAATATACCAAGTAGGTACTTAGAGTCAACAAAATACACCAATCTGGTAATTACCAAATTTAGCTGAAACTTTTTCATCATTTGCCTAGAAGATTACTTTATTGTCAAAAGGTGCCAAGCAGTATGAACTTTCTCTAAAGCTTTTCGATAAGAAAGATCTGTTTCTGTCCCCTGTTACTGACAAAATTTAGTTAGTTTGTGAACCAACGTCCAACATGTTATCCTGGTTTTGAATAAAAAAGGAGACGAATTGTAAAAGATCTTGGGGGCAGTTCTTGGCTGTTTTCTATATTTATGCATGCGTATGGTAGTTTTACAAGAGAGGCTCAAGTTGTGGTTCTATAGCTCTATATGCCTATTTCCTTTGAGAACAGATTTGATACTCACTATTTATGATAATATTCTCTACTCTATAATTCATAAGGTTTAAGCTTTAACAGATTACAAATAAACCAGTTTAGGAGAGAAACAAAAATAAAGCACATTTCATATAGGATCATGACAGTCATACCCGGTCCCTATGGGACCAGGACAGCCATTTATTACCACGCTGCAACAATGTAATAAACTTCAGCTCTTGTTCTTCTCACGAAAGTATTTCCAACAATTTCACTTCTCTTTCTGTTAAAAAAAAAGGAAAACTATAGGAATGTTTCTTCATGTTGCAGAGTTGTTGATAGTGATCTTGATGTAGCTCCATTACAGTTTGAAACCCTTATGTTTTACCAGCTTCCATGTTAGTCTTGTATCTTTTAGGTTTACATACTGGGGATGCTAGATGTGTCTTTGTTGTTGTTTTAATGTAGATTAGAGCAACTTTGCCTATGATGCATTGAAGGTTTCAAACACGACAGTAAAGTTTATGAGATTTGATGGAAACAATACTTTTAAGTATGAAATTAGTCCTGTTTAAAGGAGGAAGAGACTATTGACAACCAGGGACACTATAACTTGTGTTAAACGGTTTTTTGTTTTCAACTTTGGTTATGTATTTAACTATTATTATTCACCATAACCCAGTTTTATATTCAAAACTGCCCAATCTTCTGTTACTCTGGATCTATGTTTATCAAATGATTTACTGGCAATAGAAGATAGCGATCTTGCTGACATGGTTGCGATGCAGAATGTCATTTATGAGCTCAAGATCACAGTGAGCCAGAGACTTGGGATTGTTCTCATCGAGGAAAAGTATAGTGACACCATGCCGGATGATGGACCAAAACCTGTTGAGATGAGACACGAAAAATTATTAACATTTTTATCTAGCGAGGACTTGCGTTTGTCAAGGATAAATTAGTTACTAGAAACATTTATTTGGCATATACCAATGTAATATAT
>JBAKGM010000365.1:5737221-5753820 GCA_037177215.1 Asparagus racemosus | reverse complement strand
TAATTTCAATTTTCAAGTGATTAATAATATTATTATTTTTTATTAAAATTTTGTGTAATTTTTTGAATGTAAAATTTTAAATTTAAAAATAGTTATCAAAATTCTTTAAAAAATTTAAAAATTGAAAAACCGGACCAGCCCGGTGTCCGGCCAGCTCGGGCCAGGCCCGGGGGCACCTGGGTCCGGGTCCGGGCTCTGGTTTTGCCCTGCTCGGCCCGGATGGACAGGGCTAGTCAAGATCCCAAGATGAAGACTAAAACAATGCTCATTTGCTTGCATTAAATATGAAGCAAACATCATACGATATTACTACGAGAAGAAATAATAATAATAATAATGTCCAAATATAACACTGTTTCGTGTTTAGCTTACGTCCATGAATGGATAAGTAAATTAAGGAGTAGAAGAAATAGAAAATTTTCAATCTGGAATTTCATATACACATTACACGTAAAGATCTCAAATAAAGAAAACTCTGACGTTCTCAATAAAACAAAAGAGAACATAACTTTTGTCTTTATGATATCACGACGATAGAATGTAAATTTTCAATCCAGTTCCAAATAATTATTATAGAAACATAAATCCAGTAGTTTCATCTTCTAATTCTTCCTTTTACCTCCTATTCTATTACTTATTTTTCTCTCCCTTTCATGTATATTCTGTATCTATTTTCTCTAGTTAATAAATGTAATGCTCGCGAAACTAAACACAAAGCTAGACTTTTCTCTCCCTTTCTTTCATGTATGTTCTATATATATTTTCTCTGATTAATTATTGAATATAATACTCGTGAAACTGAAAGCAAAGCTAGCTAGCTCTTGAACTCCCTTTTCAGCAACATTAACTTAAAAAATAACGAAACCAAAATTCCAGCATTCAAGAAAGGGAGAAAGACAGAAGCACAGAATTAAAACGCAAGCAAACTAATCCTCGCCCCCACAAGAAACCACATAATTGCAGGCAAACTCTGATTTCGTGGCTTAAACGAGCCAAACAGAGGTCCATAACTTATGTTAATTAATCAAAAATCATCATGCATTGACCTTTACATGCAATATTATAGAACAAATGGCAGAAGTTTTTATTAGACTTTGGCTACACGTTTGCACCTACTCTTGTGCTGAGAGCCAACCGTATGTGTGAAACCGAGTCTTTTCAATCATTTGCTTAGCTGTGGAGGCTGGCTACTGATGATATTCAAGATGGCCGCATCCTATGAATTTAATTTCTATGTCAAATTCATACCATGGAACAGGGAGCGGTCAGTGGTCAAGTTATAAGGAACAAATATTGGTTTAGTGTTTGACTAGTTAAGCTGGCCGCAATCACAGGAAGCTGATTGAATGAACAATAGTATATTAAGTGACGTTTATCTTGGAAAAAGGTTGTTCGGACACTTTCCCCTCCAAATTCTTATTCATAGCGTACACTCAAATTTCTGAGGCGTACATTTGCTTCTTTTTGTGGAAGTTATTGCTTATTAAGGTAAGATGGACGCTGGTTTTTGGCCTAAGTTTTCTTCTGATTATTGATTGTATTGATTGGTCACATACATGGTAGCCGTATTGCTCTGATGGACAGATGAACTTATAGTTAGGTTTTTTCAAAGATAAACAAATCTAAGCGGAAGACGTCAAATCTTTCCATTTCCTACTTGACTTTGGTCATTGCATTTACACTTTAATTGGACGTTCGTACCGATATTTAAATTACTTGAAGGTATTAAACACTAATTAGATAG
Organism: Asparagus racemosus; assembly: GCA_037177215.1. NCBI lineage: Eukaryota > Viridiplantae > Streptophyta > Magnoliopsida > Asparagales > Asparagaceae > Asparagus > Asparagus racemosus. The sequence continues at coordinate 5,752,076 of JBAKGM010000365.1, read as the reverse complement.
CTAATCGCTCGTAACGTTTAAGTATTCTCATGAAATGAACTGAAAACTAGATGCCCTTTTTGTGAATAAATTTTGTAATTTGAGCTGGTATTTTCATTTGTGTTTTAAGCAATATGGCTTAGTCATGTCACAAGTAAATATTTTCAAGAAAATAAATGTAAAATGCACTAAGCCATGACTTTTAACATTTTTTAGTCGTTTCGACCAATTGACAAATAATTCCGTAGAGACCAAAATTCACGATATTGGAGCTATATCCCATGATTTTTGGTCATTTTAAATTATTTTGACCCAAGGAAAAAACTTTTGTGGAGGACAAAATTTATGATTCATAAGCTATAACCCATGATTTTGGGTCATTTTTAGTCATTTAAACCATTAACAAATAATTTTGTAGAGGCCAAAATTCAAGATTTCATGAGTTATAAACATAATTTTTGATCATTTTTACTCATTTCGACCCATTGGTAAATAATATTGCGGAGTAAAAATTCATGACTTCATGAGCTATAACTCACGATTTTAGCCATTTTTAGTTGTTCTGACACCTTGGCAAATAATTTTGTGGAAGCTAAAATTCACAATTTCATGAGCTATAACCAATGATTATTGGTCGTTTCGACCCATTGGTAAATCATTTTGTGGTGGCCAAATTTTATGATTTGGTGAGCTACAGTCCACAATTTTTTACCATTTTTAGTCGTTTTGACACATTAAAAAATAATTTTGGGTTGGATAAAATTTATGATTCCATGAGCTATAACCCATGACTTTTGACCATTTTATGTGTCAAATAGTTTTCTGTAGGCCAATATTCATGATTTCATGAGCGATAATCCATAATTTTTGGCTACTTTTACTTGTTTCAACCCGATGACAAATAATTTTGTAGAGGCTAAAATTCATGATTTAATGAGCTATAACCCATTATTATTGGCCTATTTAATGGTTTCGAATCAACAATAAATAATTTTACATAGGCCAAAATTCACGATTTCATGTGCAATAACTCATGATTGTTGGATATTTTTTGTTATTTCAACCTATTGGTAACAAATTTCGCATAGTAAAAATTCACAATTTTATGAAGACTAAAATTGATGATTTTATGAGTTATAACCCACGATTTTGGCTTTTTTTAGTCATTCGACTTGTTGACAAATAATTTTATGGAGGCCATAATTTAAGATTTTATGAGTTATACCTCATGATGTTTGGCATTTTTTTAGTTATTTTTGCCTGTTGGTAAATAATTTTATTAAGCTTAGAATTCATGATTTCATAAGCTATAACCCATGATTTTTGGTCACTTTTAGTCATTTCGACTTACTGACAAATAACTTTGCGGAGGCCAAAATTTTAGAATTTATGAGCTAAGAACCATGGTTTTTGGTCATTTTACTCATTTTGACCCATTAGTAAATAATTTTATGGAGTCAAAAATTTAGCTTTGATGAGCTATAAATCCACGATTTCTAGCCGTTTTTTAGTTGTTTCAACCTGCTTGCAAATAATTTTACAGAGGCTAAAATTCATGATTTAGGAGCTATAAACTAAAATTTTTTAGCATTTTCAGTCATTTCAACCCATTAGGAAATAATTTTGTGGTAGCTAAAATTCACACTTTTGTGAGCACCCATGATTTTTGGCCATTTTTTGTCATTTCAACACATTAGTAAATAATGATGCGAGGACAAAATTTACGATTTCATGAGCTATAACGCACGATTTTTAGCCATTTTTAGTCTTCGAACCATTCGATAATAATTTTGTGTAAGCTAAAATTCATAATTTTCATGAGCTACAACCATGGTTTTTTGTCATTTTTACTATTTTTGAATAATCAGTAAATAATTTTGCGGAGGTAAAAATTCACATTTTCATGAGCTATAACTCACGATTGTTAGACATTTTTTCAACCCATTAGTAGATAATTTTACTAAGTCAAAATTCACAATTTCTGAGTTGTAACTCGTGGATTTTGCCCATTTTTAGTTGTCTCAACCCGCTGGCAAATAGTTTCACAAAGACCAAAGTTCACGATCTCATGAGCTATAACCCATAATATTTGGCCTTTTAGTTGTTTCCCCTAGTCGGCAATAAATTTCGCAGAGGCAAAAATTCATGATATTCATGAGCCATAACCCATGGTTTTTATTCATTTTCAATCGTATCGACCCATTGGCCAATAATTCCACAAGGACCAAAATTTACAATTTTGTGAGCGATAATCCATTATTTTGGCCATTTTTAGTCATTTAATCAAAGGGAAAAAATTTAGTGGAGGGAAAAATTTATGATTTTATGTACTATAATCCATAATTTTTAGTCAATTTTAGTCATTTTGACCAATTGGCAAATAATTTCGTAGAGACCAAAATTCAATATTTCATGAGCTATAAACTATGAGTTTTAGATATTTTTAGTCATTTTGACCCATTAATAAATAATTTAATGGAGTCCAAAATTTATGATTTCATGAGTTATAACTCACAATTTTGGCCATTTTTAGTTATTTTGATCTACTCACAAAAAATTTTGCTAAGACCAAAATTGACGATTTCATGAGTTATAACTCATGAATTTTGACCAGTTCTAGTCGTTTCGATCCGCTGGTAAATAATTTTGTGAAGGTCAGAATTCATGAATTCATGAGCTATAAGTCATGACTTTTAGCCATTTTAGTCATTTCCGCGCATTCGTAAATAATTTCGCAGAGACCAAAATTCTCCATTTCATGAGCTATAACCCATGAAATTTCGCCATTTGTTGTTGTTTTAACCCATTACTAAATAATTTAATGGAGTAGAATACTTATGATTTCATGAGTTATAAACCACAAATTTTAGTAATTTTCAGTCATTTCAACCAATTAACAAATAATTTTGTAGTGGCTAAAATTCACAATTTCGTGAGCATCCATGATTTTTGGCCATTTTTAGTCACTTCGACACATTGGCAAAGAATTTCACGGAGGATAAAATTCATGATTTCATGAGCTCTAACCTATGATTTTTAGCTGTTTTTTTGTCTTTTTGACCCATGGATAATAAGTTTGCAAAGACCAAAATTCACAATTTCATAAGGTACAACCCACGATTTTTGTTCAGTAGTTTTTTCTTCGTTAATTGCCTGAGGCTTATAATTATAATACGTGTCTCCATGAGAACTCGAATCCACGTCCGCTTTCCCATCCCCAGTCTCAGCATCCACAGATAACCATGATCATGGTAGCCGCGGTGAAGTAAGCACGCATATCAATGTCTTAGACCATTTTTAATGTTTTCAATTCATTAGTAAATAATTTTGCGAAGGCCAAAATTTATGATTTCATGAGCCATAACTCACGATTTGTGGTCATTTTAATTCTTTTTGACCCATTAGCAAACCATTTTATGGAGTCAAACTTTACAATTTTATGACCTGTAACTAGCAATTTTTGCCTATTTTTAGTTGTTTCAACGCTCTGGCAAAATAATTTCGTGGAGGCTAAAGTTCACGATTTTATGAGCTATAACCCATGATTTTTGGTCTTTTTAGTTGTTTTTGCTTATTGGTAATAAATTTCACAGAGGTAAAAATTCTCGATTTTCATGAGCTGTAACCTATGTTTATTTTTCATTTTTAGTCATTTCAACCAATTGGTTAATAATTTCACATATGCCAACATTTATGATTTTGTGTGATATAATGTATTATTTTTGGCCATTTTTAGTCATTTTGATCCAAGGGAAAACAACTTAGCGGAGGGCAAAATTCATGATTTCATTAGCTATAACCCGCGATTTTGAGTCAATTTTAGTCATTTTGAGTAATTGATAAATAATTTTGAGGAGGCCAAAAGAAGATTTTATGAGCAATAAAACATGATTTTTGGACATTTTTAGTCATTTCGACCCATTGGTGAATAATTTTGTGGTGTCTAAAATTTACGATTTCATGAGCTTTAAGTCACAATTTTGCTTATTTCGACCTGTTGGTGAATAATTTTGCTGAGACTAAAATTAACGATTTCATGAGTTATAACCCATAAATTTTGGCCATTTCTAGTTGTTTCATCCTATTGGCAAATTATTTCGTGGATGTTAGAATTCACAATTTCACAAGCTATAACCCATGAATTTTGGTATTTTTTAGTTATTTCTATTTATTGGAAAATAATTTTGCAGAGTCTAAAATTATCGATTTCATGAGCTGCAACCCATGAATTCTGACCATTTTTAGTTATTTCAACCCATTATCAAATAATTTCATAGAGGCCAATATTGATGATTTCATGAGTTATAACCTACTATTTTTTTAATCTTTTTTAGTTATTTTAACTATTGACAAATAATTTTGTGGAGGCCAAAATTCATGGTTTTATGTGCAATAACCCATGATTTCTGGTCATTTTTAGTCATTTTGACCCATTGACAAATAATTTTGTGGTGACTATAATTTATGATTTCATGAGCTAATTCATGATGTTTGGCCATTTTTAGTCGTTTCAACATATTGGGAAATAATTTCAAGTTAGGCCAAAATTCACAATTTTAAGGGCTATTGCTATAAATTTTTTGCCATTTTTAGTCATTTCGACCGATTGACCAATAATTTTGCAGATGCCAAATTTCATAATTTTTTGAGCTATAATCAATTATTTTTGTCATTTTTAGTCATTTTGATCCTAGAGAAGAAATTTAGTGAAGGGAAAAAAATTCATGAATTCATAAACTATAATGCATGATTGTTTGTCAATTTTTGTCAATTTGACCTATTGATAAATATTTTTAAGGAATCGGAACTTCACGATTTCATGGGCTATATTTTACAATTTTGGCCATTTTTAGTTATTTAGACCTGTTGGCAAGTAATTTTACTAGGATCAAAATTGATGATTTCATGAGTCACAACCCATAAATTTTGGCCATTTCTAGTTGTTTCAATCTGTTAGCAAAATATTTCACAGAGGCCAGAATTCACAATTTCAAGAGTTATAATGCATGAATTTTGGCCATTTTTAGTCATTTACTCATTGGTAAATAATTTTGCAAAGTCAAAAATTATCGATTTTATGAGCTATGATCCATGAATTTTGGTCATTTTTAGTTGTTCTGATCTAGTGGCAAATAATTTCATTAGCAATAATCTACTATTTTGGCCCTTTTTTAGTTGTTTCAACCCGTTGACAAATAATTTTATGGAGGCTAAAATTCAGGATTTCATATGCTTAACCTATAATTTTTGACTAATTTTAGTCATTTTGACCCATTGGTAAAATTTATGATTTCATGAGATATAGTCCTCAATTTTTGGCAATTTTTAGTCATTTTAACAAATTAGTAAATAATTTGAAGTAGGCCAAAGTCACGATTTTGTGAGCCACAACCACAATTTATAGCCATTTTTAGTTGTTTTGCCCCCATTGGAAAATTATTTTATAGAGGCCAAAATTCATGATTTCATGAGCAATAACATATGATTTTTAGCCTATTTTAGTTGCTTGACCCTCTGCCAAATAATTTTACAAAAACCAAAATTCATATTTTCATGAACTATACCCATTAGCTAATAATTTTGCGGTGGGCAAAATTACAATTTCATTAGCTATAATCCATAATTGTTTTTCCATTTTTAGTGTTTTAGACACATTGGCAAATAAAATATGTAGAGGCCAAATTTGATGATCTTATGAGCTATAACCTACAATTTTTTTACCATTTTTAGTTATTCGACCAGTTAGCAAATAATTTTGAAGAGGCTAAAGTTCATGATGTCATAAGCTATAACCCATGATTTTTGGCTATTTTAGCTGACCTATTGGGAAAATAATTTTTTTGAGGCTAAAATTTACGATTTAATGAGATATAACCCACAATTTTTGACCTTTTTAGTTGTTTCGAACCGTTGGCAATTAATTGTGTGGAGGCCAAAATTCAAGATTTCATGAGCTATAAGTCACGACTTTTGGCCTTTTTAGCCATTCGATCCACTGGCAAATAATTCCGTAGAGACCAAAATTAACAATATGTGAGCTATATACCATGATATTTTGCCATTTTAAATCATTTTGACCCAAGGGAAAAAAATTCGCAAAGGATAAAATTCATTGTTCATGAGCTATAACCCTTGATTTTTGGTCCTGTTTAATCATTTCAACCCATTAACAAATAATTTTACTGAGGCCAATATTTAAGATTTCATGAGTTATAAACAATAATTTTAAGAAATTTTACTCATTTTGACCCATTGGGAAATAATTTCGCGGAGTAAAAAATTCACAATATTTTACCCACATAGTTGGCCTTTTTTAGTTATTTGACCCATTGAACAATAATTTTGCAGAGACTACAATTCGTGATTTCATGAGCTATAACACATGATTTTTTTGCTATTTTTAACCGTTTTGACTCAGTGGCAAAAAGTTTTGTAGTGGCCAAAATTTATGATTTCGTGAGCTATAATCCATGACCTTTGGCCATATTTAGTCATTTCACACATTGGCAAATAATTTTGTAGTGGTTAAATTTTATGATTTCATGAGTTATGACCCATAATTGTTTATCATTTTTAGTTGTTATAACCCATTGGTAAATATTGCAGAGACCAAAATTCACGATTTAATGAGCTATAACCCATGATTCTTGGCCTTTATAGTTGTCTTGATCCGTTAGCAAATAATTTAACGGAGGCCAAAATTCATGATTTCATGAGCTATAACCCACGATTATTAAAAATTTTTGTCCTTTCTACCCATTGGTAAAAAGTTTCGCATAGTCAAAAAAATTCATAATTTCATGAGTTATAATATTTGGCCATTTTTGGTTGTTACAACCCATTAGCAAATAATTTTTTGGTGACTAATATTATTGATTTCAAGAGTTATAACTTTTGATTTTGACTATTTTCAGTTGTTTTGACCCATTACCAAATAACTTCGCAAAGAAAAAATTGATAATTTTATGAGTTAAAATCAATGATTTTTAACTATTTTTAGTCATTTTAACCTGTTGATAAACAATTTTACCGAGGCCATAATTCAAGATTTTATGAGTTATAACCCGCCCATGATGATTGACCTTTTTTATTCGTTTCGGCCTGTAGGTAAATAATTTTGTGAATATCAAAATTCATGATTTCATAAGCAAAATAACACATGATTTTTTGTCATTTCGACCCATTGGCAAGCTTTAGCGGAGGCTAAAATTCAAGATGTTATGAGCTATAAACAACAAATTTTGGTCATTTTTATTCATTTTGACCAATTAGCAAATAATTTTGTAGAGTAAAAAATTTAGATTCCATGATATATAAACCCATGATTTTGCTCTTTTTTTAGTTGTTTTAACCCATTAGCAAATAATCTCGCGTAGGCTAAAATTAATGATTTCATGAGCTATAAACCAGTATTTTTGACATTTTTAGTCGGTTCGACCCATTGGCAATTAATTTTGCAGTGGTCAAGATTCACGATTTTGTGAGCACTAATGATTTTTAGCCATTTTTAGTCATTACGATCCATTGACAAATAATTTGGCAGAGAAACAATTCACGATTTTGTGAGGTATGGACATTTTTAATCTTTTCAACCAATGGTATAATAATTTTGCGGAGGCAAAAATTCACAATTTTATGAGCTATAACTCACGATTCTTGGTTATTTTTACTCTTTTTGACCCATTAGTAAATAATTTTGTGGAGTCCAAAATTCATGATTTCATGAACTGCAACTCACGATTTTTGCCCCTTTTTAGTTGTTTCAACCTGCTGGCATATAATTTCGTGGAGGTCAAAGTTTACAATTTCATATGCTATAACTCATGATTTTCTAGTGGGTCCAACCCGTTGGCAATAAAGTTCACGGATGCAAAATTTTACGATTTTCATTGAGTATGAGCCATGATTTTTGGCAATTTTTAGTCATTTCCACCCATTGGCCGATAAGTTCTTAGAGGCTAAAATTCATTATTTTGTGAGTTATAATCCATTTTTTTGGCCATTTTATTGTCATTTTGATCCAAGGAAAAAATTTAGCGAAGGGCAACTTCATGATTGTATTAGCTATAACCCATGGTTTTGAGTCAATTTTAGTCATTTTGACCCATTGGTAAAAAATTTCAAGGAGGATAAATTTTAATATTTCATGAGATATAAACCATAATTTTCGGCCATTTTTGGTTATTTCGACTAGTTTGCAAATAATTTTGCTAAGACCAAAATTGATGACTTCGTGAGTTATAACTCATGAATTTTGGTCATTTCTAGTTGTTTCGACCTATTATCAAATTATTTCGCAGATGTTAGAATTCACAATTTCATGAGCTATACCAGTGAATTTTGGTAATTTTTAGTCATTTCTATTTATTGGCAAATAAGTTTACAGAGGCCAACTTATCAATTTCATGAGTTATAACCCATGAAATTTGGTCATTTTTATTTATTTTGACCCATTGGCTAATAATTTCGTGGAGGCCAATATTAATGATTTCATGAGCTATATCCTACCATTTTTGGCCTTTTTTTAGTTGTTTCAAACTGCTGACAAATGATTTCACGGAGGCAAAAATTCATGATTTCATGTGCTATAACCCTTGATTTTTAGTCAATTTTAGTCATTCGACCAAGTGGCAATTAATTTTGCGTGGGTCAAATTTTAAGATTTCATGAGCTGTAGACCATAATTTTTAGAGATTTTTTGTCATGGCGACCCATTGGTAAATAATTTTATAGTGTCTACAATTCAAGATTTCATGAGATATAACTCACAATTTTGGCCATTTTTTAGTTATTTCAACCTTTTGGCAAATAATTTTGCTGAGACTAAAATTGACAATTTCATGAGTTATCACCCATGAATTTTAGCCGTTTATAGGTGTTTCGATCCATTGGCAAATAATTTCGCAGAGTTGGAATTCATGATTACATGAGTTATAAGCCACTAATTTTGGCCATTTTTAGTCACTTCCGCTAGTTGACAAATAATTTCATGGTGGCTAAAATTCTTGATTTCATGAGCTATAAACCATGAATTTTGGCCATTTGTAGTTGTTTTGATCCATTGCCTAGTGGAGGCCAAAATTCATGGTTTCTCGAGCGATGTCCTATGATATACGGCCTTGTTTAAGTTGTTCTAACCTGCTGACAAATAAATTTGTGCAGGTCAAAGTTCATGATTTTATGCATTACAACCTATAATGTTTGGTCATTTTTAGTTGTTTCAACCCATTGGCAAATAATTCTGCGGTGGTCCAAATTTATAATTTCGCGAGATATAATTCATGATTTTTGGTCATTTTTAGTTGTTTCAACACATTGGCAAATAATTTCAAGGAGGTCAAAATTCACGATTTTATGAGGTATAGCCATATTTCTGGCAATTTTTAGTTGTTTCGACCCATTGGTAAATAATTTATCAGAGGACAAACTTCACAATTTCATGAGCGATAACCTACGATTATTTGCTTTTGTTTAGTTATTTTGACTCGCTAACAAATAATTTCATGAAGGTCAAAATTCATGATTTCATGAGGTAAAACTCATAATTTTTAACCATTTTTAGTCATTTCGACCCATATGCAAATAATTTTGCAGTGACCAAAATTTATAATTTCATGAGTTATAATCCATTATTTTTTACTATTTTTAATCATTTAGACACATTGGTAAATAAATTTGCAAAGGCTAAATTTCATGATTTTATGAGGTATAACCTACTATTGTCGGCCATTTTTAGTTATTTCGACATGTTAGCAAATAACTGATGATTTTTTATTATTGTTAACTATTTTGACCCATTGACAAATAATTTTGTGAAGGCTAAAATTTACAATTTAATGAGCCTATAACTAATGATTTTTAGCTTTTTTTAGTTATTTTGACCTGTTAACAAATAATTCATGATTTTATGAGCTATTAGCCATGACTTTTAACCTTTTTTTGTCATTTCGACCCATTGGTAAATAATTTTATAGAGACCAATATTCACAATTTTGGAGCTATATCCCATAATTTTTGGCTATTTTAAATTATTTTGACCTAAGGAAAAAATTTCGCAGAGAACAAAATTCATGATTCATGAACTATAACCCGTGACTTTTGGTCATTTTGTCATTTCAAACCACTAATAAATAATTTCCTAGTGCGCAAAATTCATATTTCATGAGCTATAAACTATGAGTTTTGATCATTTTCACTCATTTTGACCCATTGATAAATAAATTCATAGAGTAAAATTCACGATTTCATGAGCTATAATCAACGACTTTATCCTTAGTTGTTCGGAAACGTTCGCAAATAATTTTGTGCAGGCTAAAATTCTAAATTTTATGAGCTATAATCAATGATAGTCATTATTAGTCCTTTTGACCCATTAGTGAATAATTTTTCTGTAGCCAAAATTTACAGTTTTGTGAGCTATAATCCACAATTTTCAGCTATCTTAAGTCTTTTGACGCATTGATAAATAATTTTGCAGAGGCTAAAATTTACTATTTCATGAGCTATAACCCATGATTTTTAGCCATGTTTTGTTGTTTCCAGTTATTTCAACCCGTTGGCAAATAATTTTGCGATTTAATGAGCTACAACCCATTATTATTGGTCTTTTTAATTATCTTGACCTGATAGCATGTAATATTGCAGATGTCAGAATTTATGATTTTATGAGCTATAACCCATGATTATTGAAAATTTTTATCGTTTCAACCTGTTGGATGAAAATTCTATAGTAAAAAATTCACAGTTTTATGAGTTATAATTCACAAAATTTAGCTATTTTTAGTTGCGTCGACCAATTGGCAAATAGTTTCACGGAGTCTAAAATTAATAATTTCATGAGTTATAACCCTTGATTTTGACTATTTTTAGTTATTTTCATCTGTTGGCAAATAATTTTACTATACGACCAAAATTAACAATTTTATGACTTAAAACCCATGTTTTTGGATATTTTAAGTTGTTTCGACCATTTGACAAATAATTTTATGGAGGCTATAATTCAAGATTTCATGAGTTATACCCCATGTTGTTTGGCCTTTTTTGGTCATTTTAGCATGTTGGCAAATACATTTGTGAAGATCAAAATTTATGATTTCATAAGATATAACCCATGATTTATGGACATTTTTAGTCATTTCGACCTATTGGCAAATAATTTTGCGGAGAACAAAATTCAAGAATTTATGAGCTAGGAACCATGCTTTTTGGTCGTTTTTACTCATTTGACCCATTAACTAATAATTTCTAGGAGTCAAAAATTTAGGTATCATGCGCTATAACCCCCACGATTTGTGGCCTTTTTTAGTTGTTTCAACCCGTTTGCAAATAATTTTGTGAAGGCCAAATTCATAATTTTAGTTGCTATAAACCAAAAAAATTTTGGCCATTGTGAGTAGTATTATCCCATTGGCAAATAATTTTATGGTGGCCAAAATTCATGATTTCGTGAGCAGCCACGATTTTTGACCATTTTTAGATATTTTGACACATAAGCAAATAACTTTGTGAAGAACAAAATTCACGATTTTATGAGTTATAATTCATGATCTTTGGCCATTTTTAGTCCTTTTGACCCGTTGGATAATAATTTCACAGAGGCCAAAACTCACAATTTCATGAGCTACAGCCTACGATTTTGGTCATTTTTACTATTTTTGAACCATAAGTAAATAATTTTGTAGAGGTCAAAATTCATATTTTCATGGGATATAACTCACGATCCTTGGTCATTTTTAGTCTTTTTGACCCATTAATAAAAAAATTTACAGAGTTCAAATTCATGATTTTATGAGCTGTAAGTCGCAATTTTTGCCCATTTTAGTTGCGTCAACCAGATAGCAAATTATTTCATTATGGCTAAAGTTTCTGATCGGTATAACTCATGATTTTTGGTCTTTTCAGTTTTTTCCACCCATTGGCAATAAATTTTGAGGAGGCAAAATAGTCACAATTTCAAAAGCTATAACCCGTAATTTTTAGCCATTTTAAGCTGTTTTGACCCATTGACCAATAATTATGCAGATGCTAAAATTCATGAGTTTGTGAGCTATAATCTATAATTTTTTAGCTATTTTTTGTCGTTTTGATCCAAGGAAAAAATTTAGCAGAAGACAAAATTCGTAATTTCATGAGTTATAACCCATGATTTTTAGTCACTTTTGCCCATTGGCAAACAATTTCGTGGAGGCCAAAATTCAAGATTTTTTAAGCTATAAACCATGATTTTTTGATATTTTTAGTCATTTTCACCAATTAGTAAGTAATTTCACAGAGTCTGAAATTCATGATTTCATGAGATATAACTCACAATTTTGGCCATTTTAGTTATTTCGACCCATTGGTAAATAATTTTGCTCAGACCACAATTGATGATTTCATAAGTTATAACCAATGAAGTTTTACCATTTATAGCTGTTTCAACCATTGTCAAATAATTTTGTGAAGGTCCAAGTTCACGATTACTAGTCATTTTCACTCAATGGAAAATAATTTCATAGTTGCCAAAATTCTCGATTTCATGAGCTATAACCCATGAATTTAGGGTATTTTTTATTGTTTTGACCCATCGGTAAATAATTTTGAGGAAATAAAAATTAACGATTTCATGAGCGATAACCTACGACTTTCGAGCTTTTTTAGATTTTTCAATCCAGTGATAAATAATTTCATTGATACCAAAATTCATGATTTCGTGTGCTATTACCCATGATTTTTGGCATTTTTAGTTATTTCGACCCATTGACAAATAATTTTGCGCTGGCCAAAATTTACAAGTTCGTGAGCTATAATCCTTGATTTTTGGCTATTTTTAGTCATTTCAACACATTAGCAAATAATTTCAAGGAGGCTAAAATTCACGATTTCATAAGCTATAAACATAATTTTTAGTCATTTCCTGAACGACTTCATGAACGATAACGTACCATATTAGGCCATTTTTTAGTTGTTCAACCCATTCGCAAATAATTTTGTGGAAGCTAAAATTCAGGGCTGTAAGCCACAATTTTAGGCCATGTTAAGTCGTTTCGACCCATTGGTAAATAAAATTTTCTGGTTTCTAAAATTTATGATTTGGTGAGCTATTATAATCCATGATTTTGGTCCATTTTAGTAGTTTTGATATATTAGCAAATAATTTTGCTGTGGTCAAAATTCACGATTTGGGAGTTATAATTTAGGATTTTTGGTCATTTTTAGTCCTTTCAACACATTGGCAACTAATTTCATTGAGGCTAAAATTCACGATTTCATGTACTATAACGATAATTTTTGGCCATTTTAGTCATTTTGACCCCTTGGCAAATAATTTTGTGGAGGCCAAACTTCATAATTTCATGAGGCATAACCCACGATTTTTTACCCTATTTAGTTATTTCAACATGTTGGCAATGAAATTTGAGAAGGTGAAAATTCATGATTTTCATGAGTAATAATCCATGATTTTTGACTATTTTTAGTCGTTTTGACACATTAGCAAATAATTTTTTGGTGGCAATCTTGTTTATTTCATGAGCTATAATCCATGCTTTTTCCGACATATTGGCAAATAATTTTGCAGGGTCCAAAATTCTTGATTTCATGAGCTAAAACTAATACATTTTGGCCACTTTTTGTTATTTCAACCCGCTGGCAAATAATTCTGTGGAGGCAAAATTTTACAATTTCATGAGCTACAACCCACGATTTTTGACCTTTATTAGTCATTTTGACCCATTGGCCAATAAATCCGCAGAGACCAAAATTCATGATTTTATGAGTTATAATCCATGATTTTTAACTATTTTTAGTCATTTTGACCTAAGGGAAAAAATTTTGCGGAGTACAAAATTCATAATTTCATGCGCTATAACCAATGATTTTTAGTCAATATTAGTTATCTAAATAATATTGTCAAATAACTTAACTATGGCTAAAATTTAAATTTTTTGAGTTCTAAACAACGATTTTTAGACATTTTTAGTCATTTTTACCAATTGGTAAATAATTTCGCGGAGTCTAAATTGCACGATTTTTTGAGCTATAGCTCACAATTTTGGTCATTTTTAGTTATTTTGATCCATTGGCAAATACTTTTGCTGAGACTAAAATTAAAAATTTCATAAGTTATTACCCATGAATTTTGGCCACTATAGTTATTTCGACCTATTGGCAAATAATTTCATAGAGGTTAGAAGTCACGATTTCATTAGCTATAACCTATAAATTTTGGCCATTTTTTGTCGTTTCCAGTAATTGGCAAGCAATTTTCTAAAGGCCAAAATTCTCAATTTCATGAGCTATAGCCCACGAATTTTAGTCATTTTTAGTTATTTTGACCTATTGGCAAATAATTTTGCGTACGCCAAAATTCTTAATTTCATGAACAATGACCTATAATTTTTGGCCATTTTTAAGTTGTTTCAAAATGTCTAGCAAATAATTTCATGGAGGCTAACATTCAAAATTTCATGCACTATGACCCACAATTTTTATCATTTTTAGTTATTTCGACCCATTGGTGAATAGTTTAGTGGTGGCCATAATTTACTAATTTTGACTTTTTTAGACATTTCCAAAAACATTGGCAAATAATTTTGGGGAGGCTAAAATTATGAATTTCATGAGGAGTAACCCATGATTTTTAGCCTTTTTAGTTATTTCGACTTGATGGCAATGAAATTCCTAAAGACAAAACTTTACGATTTTCAAGAGATATAACCCATGATTTTTGGCTTTTTTTAGTCATTTTGACCCAAGGGAAAAATTTTAGCAGAGGGCAAAATTCATGATTTCATGAGTTATAACTTAGGGAAAAATGTGTCAAGGCCCCAAAAGTAGAAACTTCATGTGACCCAGCCCCTCCAACTTTGCCCCATGTGTTTCAGCCCTCAACAGTG
>JBAKGM010000365.1:5703842-5737121 GCA_037177215.1 Asparagus racemosus | reverse complement strand
AAAAACAAAATAAGATGGAGAAGAGCTAGACTTGGACGACGGAGAGGGAGGAGATGGCGCCGGTGATGGAGGAGGACGTAGAGGTTTCAATGGAGTACTTCTGTGTGATGGTGAAGGAGAATGGGATGGGGGCTGCAGTACATTTGAGGGAGCCGGTGATGGAGAGGAGCGGAGGAAGAAAGAGATGAGTTATGAGAGGAGGAGAGGAGAGAGGAGGAGAGGAGAGGAGGAAGAAGAAGATGGGTTATGAGAGGAGGAGAGAAGAGGAGGAAGAAGGAGATGAGTTATGAGAGGAGGAGAGGAGAGGAGAGGAGAGGAGGGGAGGAAGAAGGAGATGGGTTATGAGAGGAGGAGAGGAGAGGAGCTGAGATGAGGAAGAAGGGTATTTTTGGGTTTTTTATTTTTTTTCTCTCTCCATGCTTAGTTGGCATGCAATAATGACTAAAAAAGGGGTGAGATACAAATTGGGGCACTGTTGAGGGCTGAAACACATGGGGCAAAGTTGGAGGGGCTGGGTCACATGAAGTTTTTACTTTTGGGGCCTTGATACATTTTTCCCTATAACTTATTATTTTTTGTCAATTTTAGTTGTTTCGACACATTGACAAATAATTTGGTGGAGGCTAAAATTCACGATTTCATGAGATATAACCCATAATTTTTTGCCATCTTCAGTTATTTCAACCTCTTAGCAAATAATTTTTTGGAAGCTAAAATTCATGATTTAATGTGTTATAACCACAATTTTTGGCCTTTTTAGTTGTTCAACCCGTTGGTAAATAATTGCATGAATGCCAAAACTCATAATTTCATGAGTTATAGGCCATATTTTTCAAAGTTTTTTAGTCATTTTAACCCACTGATAAATAATTCTGTGGAGATTAAAATTCACAACTTCCTGAGCCATAACCCACAATTTTGGCTAATTTTGTCATTTTGACCCAAGAGAAAAAATTTCTTGGAGGACAAAATTCATGATTTTATGAGATATAATTACTTATTTTTGTTATTTTTTGTCATTTCAACCCATTGGCAAATAATGGCAGAGGTCAAATTTAAGATTTCATAAGTTATAAATCACGAAACTTACTGATATTTATTCTTATCAATCCATTGACAAATAATTTTCCAGAGCTAAAATTCACGATTTTATGAGTTATAAAACCACAATTTTTACCTTTTTTAAGTTGTTTCAACTGGTTGGCAAATAATATTGTGGTGGCCAATATTCACGATTTCATGAGTTATAACCCACAATTTTTTGTTACTTTTAGTCGATTCAACCCATTGGCAAATAATTTTGTTGTGGCCACGATTCAAGACTTCATGAGCTATAGCCCACGCTTTTTGGCCATTTTTAGTCATTTTGATATTGTTTCAAGTCTTTTATAATTGCAATTAACTCAGAGTACAATTTGAGAGACAACAATGAAACTAAGGAAAAATTTATATTTCCTGGGGTTCTTTTCTGTGTGTCGGTGGAGCATGAATCTTGTACTCCGTTGATGAACCGACTAAGACGACAGATCTTCTGCTGATTGCGAATTGTTTAGAAGCTAACACAGTCTTCTCTTAGCAATATCTCTTAAGGAGCTCAGGTATGTGTGTATTGTTGTTATTTTTCTGAACCTCTCTTTTTATAGGCTAAAAGAGAGATTTAATGGCCCCTTTGATTGTGGATCAAGTGGTCATTAAAGTGGGAGATAATGGGGGGTAGTTATCCCCTGAAAATAGCTCTGAAACGACTATCAGGCGGACTTCATAACCTTGGCGAAGTCCACTGAAGGTGTGGATGAAGGCAGCTGCAGTTACGGGCGAGGGTTGTCGCGATCGGGGATGCACCTTCTTCAGAAGTGGATGACTCAGTCCACTTGAGCAGATGTGGGCCAATATGGGCAATGAACCACGCTATTAGGCTCGAATTTAACACAGAATTTGACTCTTGACGGAGCTTGCTTAGGCAACCTTCGCTGCAGTCGATTGTGGGCTTAACTTTAGGCATGTTCGAAGTGTTTAGCTCATGGGTGTTCACTTCTTGGATCCAAGCTAATCAT
This sequence comes from Asparagus racemosus, assembly GCA_037177215.1. Classification (NCBI taxonomy): domain Eukaryota; kingdom Viridiplantae; phylum Streptophyta; class Magnoliopsida; order Asparagales; family Asparagaceae; genus Asparagus; species Asparagus racemosus. The sequence continues at coordinate 5,735,067 of JBAKGM010000365.1, read as the reverse complement.
CGGCCTTAGTGAAAATATATTTTGGCCACCTACAGATATATTGAGAAATATTTTTCCGGACGTAAAAATTCACAATTTCATGAGCTATAAGCCATGATTATTGGATATTGTTAGTCTTTTCAAACTGTTGAAAAATAATTTCATGGAGTCCAAAATTCACGATTTCATGATTTATAACCCACGATTGTTGGTCAGTTTTTGTCTTTTTGACCCATTAGTAAATAATTTTGCATAGTTCGATATTCATAACTTTATGAGATATATGCCGCAAATTGTTTACCATTTTTAGTCATTTTAACACATTGGTAACTAATTTTACGTAGACCAAAATTCACAATTTCATTAGCTATCGCTCCTTGATTTTTTGTCATTTTTAGCCTTTGCAACCCGTTGGAAACTAACTTTACGAAGGCTTAAATTCACAATTTCATGAGCTATAACCCATGATTTTGGCCCTTTTTTATCATTTTAACATAGTGATGAATAATTTTATAGAACCTAATATTTACGATTTCGTAAGCTATAACCTAGAATTATTTGTCATTTTTAGTCTTTTCAATTGATTGGATAATAAGTTCACAGAGAGTAAAATTCATAAATTTATAAGCTATAACCTATGACTTTTAGCCATTTTTAGTGTTTTCGACCCATTGGATAATAATTTTAGCATTTTTTTGTTGTTTCAACCTATTTGCAAATAATTTCACAAGGGGTAGAATTCACAATTTTTAAGCCATAACTTGTAATTTTTTATACCATTTTTAGTCTTTCACTTTATTGGCAAATAATTTCGCGGATGCTAAAATTCATGATTTCATGAGTTATAGCCCACGATTATTAGCTATTTTTTAGTTGTTTTGACCCATTAGTAAATAATTTTTGTGAAGTCCAAAATTGATGATTTGATGCGCTATAACCTATATTTTGGCCATTTTTAGTTGCTTCAGTTTGTTGGTAAATAATTTCGCAAAGGCCAAAATTCACAATTTAATGAGCTATATTTGGCTTTTTTAGTGGTTTCGACACATTGATAAATAATACCGTACAGACAAAATCATGATTTCGTGAGCTATAATTCGTGAATTTTGGCTATTTTTAGTCATTGTGATCAAAGAGAGGCAAACTGCATGATTTCATGAGCTATAATCCATAATTTTTTGTCAATATTAGTCATGTCAACCACTTGGCAAATAATTTTATGGAGGCCAAAATTTAAGATTTCACGAGCTATTAACCCCGTTTTTTGGATATTCTTAGTCATTTTAACCAATTGGTAAATAATTTTGCTGAGTCTAAAATTTACGATTTCATTAGCTATAACTCATACTTTAGGCCAGTTTTACTTATTTCAACCCATTGGGAAATAATTTCGCTGAGGTTAGAATTGACGATTTCATGAGCTATTACCCGCAAATTTTAGCCATTTTTATTCATTTTAACCCATTGGTAAATAATTTTGCGTATGCTAACATTCTCAAGTTCATGAGCTATTAACCGTGATTTTTAGCCTTTTTCAAGTTGTTTCGACTTGTTGTCAAATAATTTTCCTGAAGCAAAATTCATGATTTTTGAGCTATAAGTCATGATCTTTAGCCATTTTTAGATTTTTAGACCCATTGGTAGGCTAAAATTCATGATTTAGTGAGCTATAACCCACTATTTATTTTCCATTTTTTATCGTTTCGACACATTGGTAAATTATTTTACGAAAGCTAAAACTCAAGATAGTATAAGCTATAACTCACGATTTTTGGCTATTTGTTGTCTTTTCAACCCATTGTATAATAAGTTCAAGAATGCCAAAATTCATGATTTTATGAGCTATAACCCATGAGTTTTAGCCATTTTAGTCTTTTCGACCCATTGGATAATAATTTCGTGGAGGCCAAAATTCACAATTTCATGAGATATAACCCACAATTATTAGCTATTTTTTGGTTATTTTGACCTATTGGTAAATAATTTTCCAATGTCTAAAACTCTCGGTTTGATGAGCTACAACCCATGATTTTTTACCATTTTAACTGTTTTAGTTTATCTGTAAATAATTTCGTTGAGGCTAAAATTCAAGATTTAATGAGCTATAACCCATGATTTTTGCCTTTTTTGTTGTTTTGACCCATTGATAAATAATAGCACATAGAGTAAAATTCACAATTTTGTGAGCTGTAATCCATGAATTTTGGCTATTTTCTATCATTTTGACCCAATGGAGGTAAAATTCATGATTTCATGAGCTGTAACTAAGGGTGATAAACTGTATATGTATTTACGAAAATATCCGTAAACGTATCCGTTAGGATACGGATATGGTTACTCAAATTTATAACGGATAGGACATGGTTATAGATATGGTTTTGTAGTGAAATATCTGGATCCGTATCCGAAATATTCGAATACATACTAGGCATACAGTTACGATAGTTTTAGTCCTTAGATTATAGATTTGAGGTTATTTTTTGATGATCAAGATGTCTAATATTAGCTTTTAAAATATAATGAACATAATAATGAACTCTTTTGTATCACATGAACTATATTTTTTAATATTATCTAGTTTTCTCATCTATATTTTGCATTTGGATGCATATCCGCTATATATCTGCATGTGTAGTCGTATCCATATTTGATTTTAGTAGATATGGATATGAATTTTCCTTACCAAGATATATCAGTATCCGTATCCATATCTAAGATGGGTAAGAGAACATGGATATGGTAAGTATCATATCCGAGCTGTATCCGGATTGAATGCACCCCTAGCTGTAACTCATAATTTTTGGTCAATTTTATTCCTTTTAACTATTTGGCAAATAATTTCATGGAGGCTAAAATTTAAGATTACATGAGCTATAAACCTTGATTTTTGGACATTTTTAGTCTTTTAACTATTTGGTATATAATTTTGTCGAGGCATAATTCATGATTTTGTACACTATAGCCCATAATTTTTGGCCATTTTTAGACATTTGGGCCCATTTGTAAATAATTTTCTGGTGGCTGAAATTTATGATTATGTGAGCTATAACCCACTATTTTTAGTCATTTCAACACATTGGCAAATAATTTCGCAGAAGCTAAAACTTAGGATAGCATGAGCTATAACTCATAATTTTTTACCATTTTTAGTCTTTTCGGCTTACTGGATAATAAGTTAATGGATGCTAAAATTCATGATTTTATAAGCTATAACCCATGAATTTTAGCCTTGTTTAGTCTGTTCAACCCATTGGGTAATAATTTCATGGAGGCCAATGATTTCATGAATTAAAACCCACAATTATTAGCCATTTTCAGTCCTTTTGACCTATTGGTAAATAATTTTATGGAGTCCAAAATTCATAATTTGATAAGTTATAACCCATAATTATGCTCATTTTCAATTGTTTAGACTTGTTGGCAAAATAATTTTGCGAAGGCCAAAGTTCACAATTAAATTAGCTATAACCTATGATGTTTCGCCATTTTAGTCTGTTCGACCCGACGGCATAAAGGTCAAATTCATGATTTCATTAGCAATAATCCATGATTATTAGCTATTTTCAGTCATTTTGACCTATTTGTAATTAATTTCGTGGGGGCCAAAATTCGTGATTTATTCGAGCCATAACCAAGGCTTTTGGCCAATTTTAGTTGTTTGGACCAATTGGCAAAAACCCTGCAGAGACCAAAATTCAAAATTTTGTGAGAGAGAACCAATGATTTTTGGCGATTTTTAATCATGTTGACCCTAGGGAAAAAAGTTTTATGGATGTCAAAATTTATGATTTTATGAGCTATAAATAATTTTTATAATTTTTAGTCATTTTGATCCATCAGGAAATAATTTCGCAGAGTTTAAAATTTAACATTTCATGAGCTATAACTCACAATTTTTGGTAAATTTTAGTTTTTTCAACCCATTGGCAAATAATTTTGCAGAGACCAAAATTGACGATTTCATGAGTTAAAACTCATGATACTTTGGCTATTTTTAGTTGTTTCAACTTGTTGACAAATAATTTCGCCAGAATTCACAACCTATGAGTATAACCCATGATTTTTTTGTTACTTTTAGTTGTTTTGACATATTAGCAAATAATTCGCAGAGGAAAAATTAACGATTTCATGACTATAACCCACGATTTTTGCCATATTTTGTCATTTCAACCCATTGGATAATAATTTCACGATGGTCAAAATTCATAATTTCATGAGCTATAACCCACGATTATTGGACATTTTAGTCATTTTAACCCATTTGTAAATAATTTCCGGAGGCCAAAATTCACGATTTGATAAGGTGTAACCCAAGATTTTGGTCATTTTTAGTCATTTCAACCTATTGGTAAATAATTCGGTAGATAACAAAATTGACAATTTTGTGGACTATAACCCATAATTTTTGACCATTTTTAGTCATTTTGATCCATGGGAAAAACATTTATGGAGGCCAAAATTCATGCTTTCATAAGCGATAACCCATGATTTTTAGTCATTTTTAGCCATTTTGACCAGTTGGCAAATAAATTCATGGATGCCAAAGTTCACGCTTTCATGAGCTATAACGCATGATTTTTTCTCATTTTTACTCAACTCAATCCATTGGCAAATAATTTGAAAGAGGCAAAATTCACGAGTTCCCAGGAAATAACTCATGATTTTTTGCCATTTTAGTCCTTTTGACCCATTGGATAATAATATCTCGAAGACCAAATATCACAATTTTATAAGCTATAACATGATTTTTAGCCATTCTTTATCGTTTCGACCCATTCCTAAATAATATGGCAGAGTCAAGAGCTATAACCCTCGGTTATTGGCCATTTTAGTCGCTTCGATCAATTGGTACATACTTTAGCAGAGTTCAAATTTCATGATTTTCATGAGCTACAACTCACAATTTATGATAATTTTTAGTTATTTTGACTCATTGGCAAATAATTCTGCGAAGATGAAAATTTACAATTTTGTGAGCTATAAACAATGATTTTCGGACATTTTTTAGTAATTATGACCAATTGGAAAAAATTTAGAGGAGGCCAAAGTTGTTGATTTCATGGCGTACATATGATTTTTGGTCATTTTTAATTATTTCGATCCATTAGCAAATAATTCCGCAATTGCCAAAATTCAAGATTTCATGAGCTATAAACTATGACTTTTTGTCATTACTATAAATGGAATGAAGTGTGTTCCACGTGCACAGCCAAGTTATAGTATAGAAAATGTCAAACCACATGGAGAGGGTTTTTGAAAATATATAAATTGAAAATATTTTTTAAAGTAAAGTTATTTTGAAAGAGGTTTTTATGAAAATGTGTTGGAAAGGGGGTTTTGAATTTTTGTTTAAAAAGAAAAGAAAATAAAAACTAGAAAGATGAAGAGAGGAGAGAATAGAAGTGCAAGTAAGAAAAGAGAAAATAGAAAAATAAAATAAAAGAAATAAAATAAAAATAGGAGAAAAGGGGGAAAGAAAATGGAAAGGTAAAAGATCTAGAAACAAAATACATAAACCAAAAGAATTAGAAAAAGAAAGAAAAGATGAAAACTAACAAAATTAGGGACTAAAAGAGAGAAAGAGTAAGAGAAATAAATTAAAAATTAGTTCACTAGAAAACAATTTATTAGATCAAGAAATTTCTCCCTTATTTATTTATTTTTTGAATTAAAAAATATAACCTATCAATCTAAGCGAAGAACGCGTAGACTATCAAGATAGATTCTAAGCATGAAATTAAACTTTATGCATAAATAATCAATTAAAAATAATAATCCTAGAATACTAATAAGCATATATTATCAAACTACTTGAAAAAAGTATAACCGGTCAACCCATTCGATAATAATTTCATGGAGGTTGAAATTCACAATTTCATGAGCTATAACCTATGATTTTTACCATTTTTATCTTTTTCGACACAATGGTAATTAATTTCACGAATGCTAAAATTCACAATTTCATAAGCTATAACCCACAATTATTGGCCATTTTAAAGTCTTTTTAACCTATTGGATAATAATTTCACGGAGGGCAAAGTTCACGATTTTGTGACCTATAAACCACAATTTTTAGCTAGTTTCTATTGTTTTGCCCTAAGGGAAAAAATATGGTGGAGGCCAAAATCCACGACTTCACGAGCTACCCATGATTTTTGGTAATTTTTAGTCATTTTAACCCATTAGAAAATAATTTCATGGAGATCAAAATTTAAGATTTCATGAGCTATAAACCATGATTTTTTTTGCCATTTTAAGTCATTCTGACCTTTGACAAATAATTTCACGAAATCTAAAATTCACGATTCCATGAGCTGTAACATAATTTTTGGACATTTCTTAGTGTTTCAACCCATTGATAAATAATTTCGCAGAGACTAAAACTGACCAATTCATGAGTTAAAACCCACAATATTCTAGCCATTTTTATTTTTTTAACCTATTGCAAATAATTTCACGGATATTAAAATTCACAATTTTATGAGCTACAACATTTAGTTGTTTCAACACATTGGTAAGTAATTTCACAAATGACAAAATTCGCAATTTCATGAGCTATTCTCCATAATTTTTAATCATTTTTAGTCTTTTCTACCCTTTAATTATAATTTCACAGAGGTTGAAATTCACAATTTTATGGGCTATAACCCATAATGTTTTACCTTTTTTAGTTATTTCGACCAAATAGCAAATAATTTCACGAATGGCAAAATTCACAATTTCCTGAGCTAAAACCATGATTTTTGGCAATTTCTAGTCGTGTTAACCCATCAGTAAATAATTTTGTGGTGGCAAAAATTCACCATTTTCTGAGCTATAACCCTTGATTTTTGGCTATTTTTAATAGTTTCGACCTTTAGTGGAGATCATAATTGACAATTTTATGAGTTATAAGCCATGATTTTTTGCTATTTTTAGTCTTTTCAACCTGTTGACAAATAATTTCACGGATGCCATAATTCACAAATTCATGATCCATAATCCATAATTTTTTACATTTTTTAGTCCTTATGACCATTGGTAAATAATTTCGTAGGGACCAAAATTCACGTTTTCGTGAGCTATGACCCATGATTTTCGGCCCTTTTTTAATTGTCTCGACCCATTGGCAAATATTTTTATGGAGGCCAAAATTCATGATTTCGTGAACTATAACCCATGATTTTCACTCATTTACAGTTATTTTGACACATTAACAAATAATTTTGTGAAGACCAAATTTCAAGATTTCTTGAGCTATAACCCACAAAGTTTTACCATTTTTACTTATTTCGACTTGTTGGTAAATAATTTCGCGGAGCCCAAATTTGGTGATTCCATGAATTAAAACCCACAATGTTTTGCTATAAACAATATTTTGAGCTATAACCCACAAATTGGTACCATTTTTAGTCAGTTTGACTTATTAGAAAATAATTTCATTGAGGCCAAAATTCACGATTTCATGAGCTATAACACGCGATTTTGGGTCATTTTCAGCCTTTTCAACCCATTTGATAATAATTTTGCTGATGCCTTAATTCACTATTTCATGAGTTATAACCCACGAGTTTTGCCACTTTTAGTTATTTGTCACATTGGCAAATAATTTTGTGAAGACCAATATTCACGATTTCATGAACTATAATCCATGATTTTTAGCTCTTTTTTGTCTTTTCGGTCTATTAGATAATAATTTCACGGAGACAGAAATTCACGATTTCATGAGCTACAACCCACAGATTTTTACTTTTTTTAGTTGTTTCAATCAGATGGCAAATAATTTTATGGAGGCCAAAATTAACAATTTCCTGAGCTAAAACCCATAATTTTTAGCCATTTTTACGTGTTGACCCATTGATAAAAAATTTTGCAGAGGTCAAAATTTACCATTTTGTGAGGTATAATCCTTTATTTTTTGCTATTTTTAGTAGTTTCAACCCATTGGCATATAGTTTTGTAGAGACCAAAATTGACGATTTTATGAATCATAACCCACATTTTTTAGCCATATATAGTTATTTCATTCCATTGACAAATAATTTCACTGATGCCATAAATCACAAATTTATGACCTATAACCCATAAATTTTCGCCATTTTAATCATTTCGACCTATTAGCAAATAATTTTGTGGAGGATAAAATTTACAATTTCTTGAGCTATAACCACTATTTTTGGTCATTTTTAGTCATTTCGACCCACTGACAAATAATTTCATGGATGCCAGAATTCACAATTTGATGAGCCATAATCCACAATTTTTGGCGTTTTTTAATTTTCTCGACTCGGTGGCAAATAATTTCGCAAAAGTCAAAATTCACGATTTCTTGAGTTATAACCATTGATTTTTGGGCATTTATAGTCCCTTTGACATGTTAACAAATAATTTCACAGAGGCTAAAATTCAACATTTCCTGAGCTATAACCCATAAATTTTTACCATTTTTAGTTATTTCAACCTGTTGGTAAATTATTTCACAGAGCCCAAAACTGCACGTTCATGAGTTAAAATCCACAATATTTGGCTAGTTTTAGTTGTTTCTACCTATTGGCAAATAATTTCACAAAGGATAGAATTCACAATTGTCTCGATCTGTTGGCAAATAATCTCACGAAGTCCAAAATTCACGATTTTCTGAGCTATAACGCAAGATTTTTGGCCATTTATAGTCATTTTGACATATTAACAAATAATTTCATGGAAGCCAAAGTTCAAGATTGCTTGAGCTATAACCCGTGATTTTTTGTCATTTCCAGTCTTTTTGACCTATCGGATAATAATTTCATGAAGATCAAAATTCACGATTTCATAAGCTATAATCCATAACTTTTGAAGATTTTTAGTCGCTTCGACCAATTAGTAAATAATTTTGAGGAGTCATGGGCTATGACCCGTGATTATTAGTTATTTTTACTAATTTTGATCTATTGATAAATAATTTGGTGGAGTTCAAAATTGGCAATTTTCATGAGCTACAACCCATGATTTTTAGCAAATATTAGGCATTTTGATTCATTGATAAATAATTTCATAGAGACCCAAATTAATAATTTGGTGAGCTATAATCCATAATTTTTTGCTATCTTAAGTCATTTTTCACCTGAGAGAAAAATAGTAGCGGAGGCTAAATGATTTCATGAGCTATAACTCATGATATTTGGTCATTTTTAATCGTTTCGACCCATTAGCAAATAATTTCATAGAGATTGAAATTAAAATTTTCATGAGGTATAAACTATGATTTTTTATCATTTTGAGTCGTTTCAAACCCTTGGTAAATAATTTCGTGGAGTCTAAAATTTATGATTTTATAAGCTATAACTCACATTTTTTGGCCATTTTTAGTTGTTTCAATCTGTTGGCAAATAATTTTGTGGAGACCATAATTGATAGTTTCATGAGCTATAATCCACAATTTTAGCAGTTGTTACTCATTTTGACATATTAATAAATAATTTTGCGTAGGTCAAAATTTACGATTTCATGAGCTATAAAGACGATTTTTTGCCCTTTTCACATTTTCGACCCCTTGGATAATAATTTCACGAAGATCAAATTTCATGAATTCATGAACTATAGCTCATGATTTTTTACCATTTTTTGTCTTTTTAACCTAATGGATAATAATTTCAAGGAGGTCAAAATTCATAATTTTATAATCAATAACCCACAGTTATTGGCCATTTTTAGCTTTTGTGACAAATTGCCAAATAATTTCACAGAGTTCAAAATTCACAATCTCATGAACTATAACCCATGATTTTTAGTCTTTTCAACCTATTGGATAATAATTTTGCGAGGGGCAAAGTTCAAGATTTAGTGACCTAAGACCTTTATTTTTGGCCACTTTTTATTGTTTTGACTAAAGGGAAAGATTTTGGTTGAGGCTAAAATTCATGATTTCATGAGCTACCCATGATTTTCTTGGTAGTTTTTAGTCATTTCAACCTATAAAAAATAATTTCATGGTGGCTAAAATTTAAGATTTCATGAACTATAAACCACGCTTTTTTACCATTTTAAGTCATTTCGACCTATTGACAAATAATTTCAAGGAATCCAAAATTCATGATTTCATGAGCTGTAACTCACAATTTTTTACCATTGTTTGGTATTTCGTCCTATTGACAAATAATTTTGCGGAGACCAGAATTGACCAATTCGTGAGTTAAAACCCACGATACTCTAGCCATTTTTATTTTTTCAACCTGTTGGCAAATAATTTTACAAAGGTCAAAATTCACAATTTTATGGGATACAATCTACGATTTTTATGACGTTTAGTTGTTTCAACACATTGATAAGTAATTTCACAGAGGCCAAAATTAACGATTTCATGTGCTATAACCTGTGATTTTTTTTCATTTTTAGTCTTTTCAACCCATTGCATAATAATTTTACGGAGTCTGAAATTCACAATTTTATGAGCTATAGCCCATGATTTTTAACTTTTTTTAATTGCATCGACCAGATGGCAAATAATTTTGCGGAGGTAAAAATTCACAATTTTCTAAGCTAAAACTCATGACTTTTGACCATTTTTAGTCATATTGGTTCATCAGCAAATAATTTTGTAGTGGCCAAAATTCACCATTTTGTTAGCTATGACCCGTGATTTTTAACTATTTTTAGTAGCTTTGACCCATTGATAAATATTTTTGCAGAGAACAAAAATGATAATTTTATGAGTCATAACCCAAGATTTTTGACCATTTTTAGTATTTTCGACCCATTGACAAATAATTTTATGCATGCCATAATTCACAAATTCATGACCTATAACCCATAATTTTTTGGCCTTTTTTATTCTTTTCAACCCATTGGCAAATAATTTCTCAAAGACCAAATTTTATAATTTATTATTTATAACCCACTATTTTTTGTTATTTTTAGTATTTCAACCTATTGGTAAATAATTTCACGAAGGTCAAAAGTCACAATTTTATGAGGTATAACCCATGAATTTTGACATTTTTCAAATTGTCTCGTCCCGTTGGCAAATAATTTCGTGGAGGCCATAATTCACAATTTCATTAATTCTAACACATGATTTTCGGCCATTTATAATCATCTTGACACATTAACAATTAATTTTACGAAGGCCAAACTTCAAGATTTCATGATTTATAATCCATGATTTTTAGTCATTTTTATTCTTTTTTACCTATAAAATTCATGAATGTTAAATTCACAATTTCATAAACTATAACTCACGATTTTAAACTATTTTTAGTTGCTTTGACCAATTGGTAAATAGTTTTGAGGAGTCATGGGCTATGACCCGGGATTTTTGGCTATTTTTAGTAATTTTGATCAATTGGTAAATAATTTGGCGGAGTCCAAAATTCACGATTTTCATGGACTATAACCCACTATTTTCATGGGCTATAACCCACGATTTTCATGAGCTATAACACACAATTTTGTCCATTTTTGTTTGTCTTGACCAAATGGGAAATACTTAAAGGTAGATCAAAATTCATGATTTTCATCAGCTATAATCCACGATCTTTGTTCATTTTTATTTGTTTCGATCCAATGGCAACTCATTTCGTAGAGTTAAAAATTCACGATAACATGAACTATAATCCACGATTTTTGCCCATTTCGTTCATATCAATATAATAACAAAAAATTTTGCAAAGTTTAAAATTTATGATTTCATAAACTATAACTCACTATTTAGTCCATTTTCATTCATTCCAACCAAATAGAAAATAAACTAAACAAAGCTCAAACTTTACGATTTAATGAGTTATAACCCTCGTCTTTTTATTCATCCTTGTTTGTTAACAAATGGGAAATAATGATGCGGAATGCAAAATTCACCATTTCATTGGTAACCCATAACTTGTATCCTTTTTTCCTCAAACAAATAGGAAATAAATAAGCAGAATTCACAATTCATAATTGCATGAGCTATAACCCACGAGTTTTATTCATTTTGGTTTGTTACAAACAAATGGGAAATAATTATACGTAGATCAAAATTCACAATTTCATGATCTATAATCCATAAACTGTTTTTCATTTTCGCTTATTTTTACCCAATGGCAACTAATTTTGTAAATTTAAAAATCACAATTTCTTTAGCTATAACCCTTTTTTGTACATTTCTGTTGATTTCGATCAAATGCCAAATAATTATGTAAATTGATGATTTTATGAGCTATAATCCGTGATTTTGTTCGCTTGTTTCAACCCAACGGCAAATAAATTTGAAGAATTTAAAAAGCCACAACTTCATGAGCTATTCATGATTTTCGTTCTTTTTTTTTACCAAATGGCAAATAATTACGCGGAGTTTAAAATTCACAATTTCATGAACTAAATCCCATACTTTTTGCCCATTTTCATTCATTTTGACTAAATAGGAAGGTATTCAATAGAGTTCAAAATTCACGAAATCATGAACAATACCCACAGTTTTTCTACATTGTTTGTTCTTCTTAACTAGACGGGAAATAATTAAAGTGAGATCAAATTCATGATTTTCATACCCACGATTTTTCTTCAGTTTTATTTGTTTCAATCTAATGGCAAATAATTTTGCCGAGTTATAAAATTTTTCATGAGATATCATCCACTTCTTTTTTACCATTTTCAAGATTCAACGCAATGTCCAAAACATTTTGCAGAGTATAAAATTCAAGATTTCATGAGCTAAGTTATGATTTTTGTCCATTTTCATTTGTTTCAACCAAATAAAAAATAATTAAATAAAGTCCAAATTCACAATTTCATGACTATGACCCTTATTTTTGGAGCATTTTTTCTTCTAACAAATAGCAAATAATTATGCGGTATGCCTACTTTATGATTTCATGAGATATTTCTAATGATTTTTATCCTTTTTATTTTACTAAACAAATAGGAAATAAATAAGCGAAGTGTAAAATTCACAATTTTGTAAGTTATTTCTCACATATTTTGTCCATTTGTTTCAACCATATTGAAAATTATTAAAAAGAGATCAAAACTCACCATTACTATAGGCTACAACCCACAATTTTTGCATATATTTGTTCGTTTCCATCTAATAGCAAATAACTTTATGGAATTCAAAATTCACGATTTTCACGATTATTTCTTTTTTCGCTTCTTTTGACTCAATGACAAATACTTTTGTGAATTTGAAAAACCATAATTCATGAGCTATAACCCTTGTTTTTTGTTTACTTTTGTTGGTTTTGACCAAATGGCAAATAATTAAGCAGCAAATGGCAAATAATTAAGCGGAGTTCCAAATTAAAGATTTCATTAGGTATAATCCATGATTTTCTACATCTTCACTTTGTTTCGACATAATGGCAAATGATTTTGCAGAATTTAAGAATCATAATTTCATGAGGTATAATTCATGATTTTTGTTTACTTTAGTTTGTTTCAACTAAACAACAAACAATTATGGGGAGTTCAAAATTCCCGATTTCATGAGCTATAATTCACGATTTTTATACATATTCTCTTTGTTTCGACCCAACAGCAAATAATTTTACAGATTTTAAAAATCACGATTTCAAGAGCTATAATTCATGATTTTTCCTCATTTTAGTTTGTTTCAACCAAATGGCAAATAGTTATGTCAAGTTCATAATTCACGATATCTTCTATAATAACCCATGATTTTTGTCCATTTTCGTTTGTTTTGACTACTTAGAAAATTACTTAACGAAGTTCAAAATTCACGATTTCATGAGCTATAACCACTGTTTTGTCCATTTTTGTTCATCTTGACCAAATGGGAAATAATTAAAGTGAGGTTATAAATTCACGATTTTCATGACCTATGACAAATGCTTTCTATTAATTTTTATTCCTTTCAATCTAATGGCAAATAATTTTCCTGAGTTCAAAATTCACAATTTTATCAGTTATAATTCATCCTGTTTTGTCCATTTTTGTTCATTTTGACCAAATAGGAAATAAATAAACATGTTTAAAATTCGCAATTTTATGATTTATAATCCTTGTCTTTTGTCCATTTTTTAGTTTTTTTAACAAATGGTAAATCATTAAGCGGGGTGCAAAATTTATGATTTCACGAGTTATAACCCATAACTTTTGTCCATTTTTCATTTTATTTCGGAACAAAAAAGGAAATAAATAAGCAGTGTTCAAAGTTTACGATTTCATGAGTTATAACCCCCGATTTTGTTCATTTTTATTCGTTTTGATCCCATGGTAAATAATTTTGAGGAGTCAAAAATTAACGTTTCACAAGCTATAATCCACGATTTATCAATTTTCTCTTGTTTCAACCTTTAGATAAAAAATTTTGTAAAGTTCAAATTTCACGATTTCATTAGCTATAACCAATGTTTTTTGTTCATTTTTGTTTGTTTTGACCAAATAGGAAATAACTGAACAGATTTCAAAATTTACAATTTCATAAGTAGACCCATGAATTTTCTCCATTTTCGTTCACTTCAGCTATATAGCAAATTATCAATGGGAGAAAAAATCACGATTTTCATGAATTATAATTCATAGTTTTGTTTATTTTTGTTCATCTCGATCCAATGGGAAATAATATTACACAGTTCAATATTCATGATTTCATGAGTTATAATCTTTGGTTTTTTGTTCATTTCAACCCAATGGCGAATAATTATGTTAAGTGCAAAATTAACGATTTTAAAAATTATAACTCGTGCTTTTTGTCTATTTTCTTTTGTTTCAACAATAAAAAATAGCTAAACAGAGTTTAAATTTCACGATTTCATGAGCCACAACCATTGTTTGTTGCTCATTTTTGTTTCTTTCGATCAAATGGCAAATAGTTATGCTGAGTGCAAAATTTCCCACTTCATAAGCTATATAACACATGATTGACGTCCATTTTTCCTCATTTCGACCAAATAGAAAACTATTAAGGGGAGATCGAAATTCACAATTTCTATAAGCTATAACCCACGATTTATGATTATTTTCCCCCCATCCAATGGCAAATACTTTTACGGCGTTCAAAATTCACAATTTTATGAACTATAACCACTATTTTTTTGTTAATTTTTGTTTGTTTCGATCAAATGGCAAATAATTATGAAGAGTTCAAAATTCATGATTTCATGAGCTATAATCCATGATATTATCCATTTTTTATCTCGATCTAATGGCAAATAATTTTATTGAAATTGAAAATTCACAATTTCAAGAGCTATAACTCACGATTTTTATTCAATTTGGTTCGTTTAGACTAAACGCAAATAATTATGCAGAGTTCAAAATTCACAATCTTATGATCTTTAATTCACAAGCTTATAACCCACGATTTTCGCTTATTTCTCAATAGTTATCATGTCACCTATTCAAACACCACCCCTCTCTCCTGCCTCCAAAAAAACCAAGGGTGATTTTCATGATCTTTAATATGTTTGTTTTTTTCGACCAAGTCAGATTTTAAATGTGTAGAACAAAACTTGCGATTTTCAAGAGCTATAACCCCATGATTTTTATTAATTTTGCTCATATTGACCAAATAATAATTAAGTACATATAGTTCAATATGAATTATTTTGTGGGCTGTAACCCATGATCTTCATAATTTTTATTCATTTCGACTAAATGAAAATTAAGTATATGTACATTAAAGTTAACGATTTTCATAGACTTAACCCACATTTTTTGTAAAATTTTTGTTGATTTTGAACAAATAGAAATTAACTACAAATAATTCAAAATTCATGATATCATGCCTTATGGCCCACTATTTTTCAATTTTTGTTCATTTCAACCATTGCTAATTAAGTATGTATATCAAAGTTCAAGATTTTCATGTGCTAACCCACGATTTTTATCAATTTTCAACCATGTCAACCAAATAGCAATTAAGTACATGTAGTTCAATATTCATGATTTTCATGGGATATAATCAATGATTTCGCAATTTTCTTTTACCAAATGAAAATTATTTATTTGTAAATCAAAATTTACAACTTTCATGGCTATAACCGACCATTCTTGTAGTTTTTTGTACATTTTCGAACAGATGCATTTAACTAGGCCTAGTTCGAAATACACATTTAGAGGGACAATAACCCATGATTTTTGCAATTTTGTTCATTTTAACCAAATAGTAAGTACTCTAACCCATGATTTTCACATTTTTTATTTGTTTCAACTGAATTTAAATTAATAGTGTGTACATTAAAATTTACGATTTTCATGTACAACCCACAACTTTTAGGGTAATTGCCTTCAATTTTTCAATTTTTTATTTGTAATTTTCATAGACTATAACCCACAACTTTTGTCAAATTTTATTTTTCTCTACCAAATGGTAATTAAATGCGTGTAGTTTAAAAGTTATGATTTTCATAGACTATAATCCATAATTTTTAATATGTATGTTTGTTTTGACCAAATTGAAACAAAATTTACAATTTTATGGGCTATAACCCATGATATTTGTCAATTTTTGTTCATTTCGACCATACGCCAATTAAATACATATAATTCAATATTCATGATTTTTATGGGCTAATCCATGATTTTCGCAATTTTTACTCATTTGACCAAATGGAAATTAAAATGTAAACATATTACGATTTTCATGAGTTATATAAGTCACATTTTTTGTAAATTTCGAACAAATGGAAAATAACTATGTGTAGTTTAAAATTCATGATAACATGAGCTACTCACGATTTTCGCAGTGTTTGTTCGTTATGGTAATTAAGTATGTGTATGCCAAAGTTCAATATTTTCATTTCAAACAAGTGACAATTAAGTGCATGCAGTTCAATATTCATTATTTTCAGGGTTTCAACTAAATGAAAATTATTTGTGTACATCAAAATTTGCGTTTTTCACAGGCTTAACTCATGATTTGTATTATTTTTTTACATTTTGAATAAATGATAATTAACTACGCATAGTCCAAAATTCATGATTTTCATGGCCCATAACCCACAATTTATGCAATGTTTCCTCATAGCGACCATATTATAATTTTTCATGAGCTATTAGCCAAGATTTCGCAATTTTTATTCATATCAACCAAATGGAAATTAATTGTGTACATCAAAAGTTGTGATTTTTATGTGCTATAACCCATAATATGTGAACTTTTGTACAATTCAAATAAAATGGAAATTAACTATACGTAGTCCAAAATTCATGATTTCATGGGCTATAATCCACGATTTTTGTCCAATTTCGGTATTTTTCCTACAATGGAAATTAGGTTCTTTGTCTTCAAAATTCACGATTTTTTTGGGCTATAAAACATGATTTTCCTCCATTTTTGTTAGTTTTATCCAATGGCAATTAATTAGGAGTATTTTAAAATTTACAATTTTAATGGGCTATAGCACAATATTTTCCATTTTCCTCCATTTCAACCAAATAGCAAAAGCAATTAATTAAGCATTATTCAAAATTCATGATTCTTCTCAAATTATAATCCATGATTTTTGTTAAATTTTATTTGTTTCACGACAAAAGTAATAAAGTAGTCTTTCTTCATAATTCCCTATTTTCATGGGTCATAACCCACAACTTCTGTTCATTTTCGCTTGTTTTGACCTAATTGTAATTATTTGGTAAGCTTCAAAGTTCGCAATTTCAAGCACTAACACTCAATACTTTTCCATTTCGACCAAATAGATATTAATTATGCGTACTACAAAATTTGAGATTTTCATAGATTGTAACCCACGATTTTTTTTAAATTTTTTACTTTTTATTTTTATTTATTTATTTATTATTTATTATTTTTTGTTTTCTTTCGTCATAATAGCAATTAATTTTTTTCTTTAAAATTAGCAATTTTCATAGATTATAATCCACAATTTCTATCTATTTTCATTCTTTTCAACCAAAATGATAATTAAGTTTTTCTTTCTTCAAAACTTATGATTTTCATGGGCGATAACCAACATGTTTACTGACTTTCGTCGATTTTGGCCTAATGGCAATTGATTAGGTATATTTAAAATTTGTATGTTTCATTGGCTATAACTCACATATTTTGTTCATTTTCTTCGATTTCGACACGATGGCAATTAATTATAACATAATATAAAATAATTATAACATAATATAAAATTTGTGATTTTTATGTATTGTTATTCGCAAATTTTGTCCATTTTCGTTCCTTCACCCTAATAACAATTAAATTTTCTGTTTTTAAAATCCTCAAATTTCATGATCTATGAGCCATGATTTTCGTCGATTTTTTTTGTTTCAACCTAACGACAATTTATTGGCGCACTTTAAAATTCACAAATTTTATCAAATAAGTTTTGTTTCTTGGAAATCCACATTTTTAATTATTTATAACCTACAATTTCTCTTCATTTTCGTCTTAGACCTAGTGAGAATTAATTATGCGTACTTCAAAATTTGCAATTTAGATAGGTTACCTAATTCATCTCATGCAATCCCATCTCTTGGACCAGTTCGCAAGGTGTATTGCTTATCATATTGAATTTTGCTTAAAGCCTATACTCAATTGCCTACACTCAATTGCCTACACAAAACCAAGATAAAGACTAAGACAATGATCATATACTTACATTAAATATTAAGAAAACATTACCACTTTGCTTGTGAGTTTACTAAGGGAAGAGATGGAAAGTTAAATAATGAAAAGGAAAGGTAGAGAATGAGAGTGAAAAGATAACATGTTGTTTGGGAGTTAGTAAGAAGAACATAAGTAAATTTATTTTACCTTATTTGGGAGTTCTAATAAAGAGGAGGGAAGTGAAATGAATATATAAAGTTACATAAATACCCTTACATGTTATTAAAAGGATCGTATATCTTAGCCATTGATTTTAATGTAATAAGGATATAATTGTCTTACTAAATTGTGAAATTTCACTTTGATTTCTATTCCATCCTCTACCGCCCAAATTTGGTGGGGAGGAAAATCTAGGAATCCATTCCATCCTCTAACCCCTCCAAAAAAAAAAAAAAAAAAAAAACTCCCAAACAATGTTAAAATGAAATTTCACTTTAACTTCCATCCTCTAGCCCCCATCCAAACACACCCTACAGGAAAAACCGCGAGAAGAAAAAATCAGTTAATATTACACAAGAAGAAATTTGTTATGTCAAATGATCTTTTTTATACTACGTCAGTTAAATCCGTTATGCCAATCTACGAAAAGCATTATAAGTGGTTAACGATCAAATTAGCATTTGGTTACATGATGGTTCATCCAAATCCAATTAAAACATAGATCTTAATAAGTGATAAATACAGTGACCATCAATCCAATTAACCCATGTTAATCAACAAGTTCAAAATAACTTTCGATTTCCTATTTAACTATGTTCATCTCTATGTATTTCTCTAGCCATAAAGTACCTTGAATATATAGACCTGGCTATAACAACAATTCTATTAATTCTTACTAACTACTCTAGAAAGATTGTTCACTGATACATAAATCTATAATGACTGCAAGTTCTCCAAATCAATTCATTTCATTAACAACAAAACGGTCAGTTCCTTAAATGTTCCTCACCACATAACTAACTTGAGTTTTACACAATCACATACACATACAAGGAGGAAAAAACAGAGATTTAAATTTGCTGTAGATGATATCATGAAGGTACTGTGTGCTGAAATTTTCACGGATACTAAAAAAAGAAACTTAACTAGATTTAGAGGACTTGTTCTTCTTTGAAGGTCTTTTTTCTGAATTTGCAATGAATGACTCGGCTTCAATGTTTTCACGGGCCTTGTGCTTCTTGAACTCTTTGGCCTTTTCCTACATTCATAGCATGAGAAGCGTTTGGTAAATAAAAAATGTAACATCATTAGCAACAAGTCAAAGCTTGTAACATTATACATTGAAGACAAAAGGTTTAAAATCTCAATAGCGCTGGCAGCTTCCCTTCAACTTTAATTATTTATTTGTTCGAGGTTCGAGTTTATCAGCATTTGTATTGATGGCTTCAGATAGTATTATTGGCAGACGGGACAAGTTATAACACGGGCTATCTATTCATGATTTTTATCCCAATGTAACCTTGTCAAATCAATTTTAGGTATGTGAACATATTCCTAATACTATATATTATTAGAGAGTATTCGTCTGTAATTATACTGTATCAGTCAATATTGATGGCATCAAGCAGTTTCAGTTGGGCAAGATCAAGATACTTAAATGTTAAAGTCTGATATGATACAGCCAAATACATATTGGTATCAATTGATACTTCAAACCTTGATTGACGTCTTTAGAGAAAAGAGAATTAAGGACTCAAATTATGTATTTCCTACCCAGATATCTAAACAGTTGAAATTCATTTCCTGCTAGTTTACAGACTGGTGTTGTCTTCAATTCTATCTATAATTTTGTACCAAGGAACAAAAAAGAAAATGCAGTTCTCTTTGCTGCCGGTATTTGAGCCCCTTGGCTAACTTTACACGAGGATATTCATATGGTTATGAAGCTGAATGCAAATGATATTCCTTTTAGCATATACTGCTTCTGTTGAATCATCCATCCCTCTTGTATCTTACTTTAAATTCCCAGTCTTTTCCACTTCAAGTTTTTCCAAATTCCTATTCCTATAATTATTGGCTTAATTTATCTCATACCAGCTGATGAGTAGCCCATCCAATACCACACAACTTTCTTATTGCCAGACAATGTTCACTAACTAATTTCCTCAGAAAAGAACAATCCAAAATGGATCCATCTGCATCCTCCAAGTTCTATCGTTATCCAAACAATTTTCTCACAAACAATACCACATTATGGGTGAACACCAATCGATGTCCATGTTTTTTGACCCATACATCAATGTGAATCCTCGCCTTCTCACTTTCACGCACAGTACAGAACTATCATGTGGATTTACATCACTATTTGTCATCCCATTTTACTTACAGGAATCAATGCGTAAGAATGAAGCAAGCACTGGAAAGAAAAATACTAATTCAAGACTAAATTGGTTTTTTTATTGTTTACCTTGAAAAGTTTAGCAATTCAGGAAGTTAGAGAAATTCAAGATTAGATGCTACATGCAAGTGTTTTACTGAAAATTGAAACCAGAATTAAAACTGGTTATTGTGCCTAAGAAAAAATGCAGGTCCATAGATAGCACATACACTTGAATTTTGTAACTGTTTCATGTCAAACACTGTATTGGACCCGATTTGTTGTGTCATTGTGGTTTTATAAGTACGACTTAAAAGTTATGTGCTTGTATTTCCTGTTAGCAATGCATTCACTTCACTGTATCCGAGTCAATGCAACATATGCCAGCCGCTAGATTTGTAAATCACATTACCCAAGTTAAAAACTAATGACTATGCAGAAACCGAGTAAACTGACAGGCCTTCATAACATAGCTGCAATATGTTTAAATGAGGGGGAGAGTTGGATATACAAAATTTGAAACAGAGTAATGCTCACTCCTAAAGGGTGGAGAAAAGAAAGAAGAAAAACTAATTACCTTCAAAGACGCTGCTACATCAAACACCTCACTCTTGACATTGTCAGATTTAGTGCTAGATGCATGAGCAGAGGGCTCCTGAAAAGCATGCCAAAGTAAGTCATCAGAATAACCTCAAATGAATATTTTCTTCGATATAATAGGAAATTCACTAATTGCAGACTGAACCTTTGGTGGAACAAATGCAGACTCTCTCTTCCTCTTGCTTTCAGCTGTCCTTGCTGCCTGCTTCTCCTGCTTCTCTTCCCACTTCTTCGCAGACTTCTTTTTGTCACTTAAGAAATACTCACCACTTTCCAATTGAAGATCAATCTGAAAGAATCCACATCACATACTTAGCATCAAAGTTCACTAAATGCAGTAAATAAACAAATAAAGACAAATAAATACCAGAATCATGTCTAAACAAAACTAGGAAAAGGAGATTCTACAGCCTTGACGGAGAGGGAAAAACTCCAACAAGACCATCAAGTAAAGCATTTAACTAGCAATAACTGCATGTGTACAGAGATTTTATAAAGAACATGAAATGGGAGCCAAAGTAATTGTTAAACTAACAAGGCTAAAGCATGAAGATGAATATGTGCAAATGAGGGTATGAAACATATAAGTTGTTCAAGTATGAATAAATTTAGTTCTTTCACAGAATAGCATCAAATTGACATCATCAATGTTGAGACAGATTATGATCTCATCATGACTTGTTGACACGGATTAACACAGGTGTGCCCCAAGTAGGGTCTTAGATTTCCAACATGATATGTGAATTAAATTTTGAATTATGCACATAATTTAGATGATGCTCTTAAATAACTAAATAAGACATCAAAACCGGTGTTTCGCACCCAAAAAATTAAGCAAGCATGACAATGTCATGAAATTTCATTATTACATAATCAAACAAGGAACCTAGACCATTATATTGAAGAAAATTGCTGAAGCATGATGATTGCAGCAGCAAAGACGTAATCAGAGCAGCAAGCGTGTAACTGTATTTTACCTTGCTAGGTGGTTGAGGAGGAGGGAAAGGTGTATAAGGCTTCTTCTCCTTGGTCTTTACTTTCTTTTGCTTGACGTTCTTCCTGAATAAATAGATAAAATAAAAAACAATAAGTTTTTTCTCAAATAAAAACAGAGGCGGAAAATAAAGATCATGCAGGATGAAGCAAACAGTTTATTATTCTGAAAACGTGACATACTTTTTGAACTTAGGAAGGTATCTATCCCAGCTCTCGTTAGCAAGTGCTGGATTTTTTGCAAGTTCTCGCTTCATTAGAAGAGTCTGTCGAGCAGCAAACAACATTACATAGATTCTCATCTATTTACAGATCTACGTGTATAGGAAAAACTTCATGGAGATCGCTAATAAGCCAAGAACCCACCTTGATGTGGTACACGGGATGTAGCACATTCTGGATGCAGTCTTCTACAATCCTCCTAACTTGCTTTAGACCCTTAAATGAACCCATCGCAGCAACAGTGTTTCCCTAAAGGAAAGATAGGTCGATTAATCAATGAGATAAGGTAACTTATATGTAAATTTAGATAAGCATAAAAGAAATGGAGCAGTACCTGAACTAACACATAGCAACCTGTCAATATTTCAATGGCCTGTAGCATTGTGGATGTTTTATAAGCTAGACTGAAGGAGTAAAAGCTAGGGACTAAGTGCACATAATTGATGATTGATTGAACTAACTTGATCATAAAACATATTATACCTTGAGAGTAGATAAATTAGGGCCCAAAAGATGTTGTCTCCTCTTGACAAATCGTTCCTGTAGAAAATAACAAGTTTACAAATAAGCAGTCAAATGCTTGTAACACATACAGAAGGTGTGCTAACACCTCTGCTTAACTAATTGCTGATCACAATGAAAAAACTTGACTTTGCAGATTTGTTGCCATGGGCATTTTCATTTACACAGAGAGAACATGATTGAATTTTCAACGGAAGCACAGAAAAACTATCACAGTTGTTGAAGCATGTTAGTACGTGATGCGAATACGAAACAAATATCAGTCGTATAAAGCATGTTTGAATAATATCACGATTCAAATGTCAGTAGAGAAATGTTTTCTTAGCAAGTAGATTAATTCACATTAGTATGTTAAACCATGGATAACCAATGTAATACATTTATCCTCAAAACTGCCACATTCCAAAACAAAGCACTTGAATGAAGAATTATTAGATAAGCATAAGTATAAACTTGATTTACTACTGCATTTTCAACAGCAATTTAAGCAGGCCTAAGTTCAGAAACAATGAGCTTGTGTACGTCACAAGTAACTTATATCAAAGATATCAAGATGGAGGAACAGGAGCAATATTTGCAGCTTTATAAGTTGCTAACCATCTGAGGAAGTTTCATTTATTGGCAGCTAAATCACAATTTGATGCCAATATAAGAAAAAAAAACAGATCCACTTTACAAACACATTACTTTTGCGTCTTTTACTTCTCACTATTCTTGAGTTGTGCTAGAGAAACTTTATGTTCTCTTGCCAAAATAACAAGAGAATAGTTATTTATAATCCTCTCTTCAAAAGAAATGTCTAAATCTTGTATTGAATAGCTGAACTTAACAAAATTTTGAAATGAAAATATGAGGGAAATATAGGACATTGCATCTGCAAAGGATCTGAAGCTAGAGAAAAGAAATATAATACCTTGTTACGTATGAGGTTACCGATCTTTATAATGTCACATTGCATCTCATCATTCAGTATCTTGATTGCCTACAACATCAAAAGGAATTCATACCACACTTTTAGTTCAAGTGTCCAAAAAAAGAAACAAATTATGTTTTAGCTCTCAAAGCATTTATTCTGAATTAAAGAGAAAAGAAAAAGCAACCTAGAGCTTGGAGATCAATACATTTATACATACCAAGACTTTACCCTTATAGGTTTCTGCATTCAGTTTTATCAAGGGCTATCACTCTATTGTTAACAAGTATATTAGTCTTTTAACCTCCTGAATCCATGTTTAGATCTACCCATAGCCTCGCTGCAACTACAAGGCTGCCAGTCTTACTAACAAATGCACTTACTACTCCATTACAATGACCAGACAATCTCAACCAATACACCTCACTAAATCCCCTATTAAAGCTACCCTTAACGTCTTGAAAACATCGTTATTTCTCGTCCTATATTTCAGGTTTAATTCCATTAAGATATCTCAACAATCTTACCAATATAATCTCAGCTATCTATATTTTCCAGACATGTTTCTTCATTGACTAACACTTGAAGAATAGCTAGCTCTTTAGCCATCAGATAAGATGTCTGTTACCATATTTAAGGAGCACTTCTCCACTTCACCCCAAAAATAATTTATATGTTCTTAGAAATGACACTAAATGCAGTACATACCATATGTTCAATAAGAATTTTATAGCTCCATGTGACAGTAAGTTGTAAATGGGGGGAAAAACTGGATGCAGCAACAAGCATACCTGAGGCGCAGGGACACTCCGGGACAAAAGTTTTATGAGGTCCCTAGCTTTGACGATAATATATGGGTCTCTAGTCTTCCTAGTAGTTGAAACGGTCATTGATCCCTCAACCTAAGAGAGTAAAGAATGTCAGAAAAAATATAATTGAAAAATATAAAACACCATCAGGGTATGGCATTCATCCATAGAAAAGAAAAATATAATTTTTTAAATTATTTCAGTGGCTTACCAAATTGAGCTCACATTTAATACCAAACTCTTTTAGTGCCCGTTTAACAATCGGCCAAGCCTCTTGCAAGTATTTTTCTGTACAGGAACAGAACTGATAAACATTGTACACAAATAAATCAACTACAGCTAGATATGCTAATATAACTGCACAAAATTTGCAAAATATATATATGTTTATAGTTATAGGTTTGCATTTCTATAATGGTTTCATCATAGATTGCCTATCAAACAAATCTACTGAGAGAAAATCGACAACAAATCACCAAGTTTTCATCTTTACAATTTTCCCATCATGAATATTCTATCCAACACAAAGAAACAATCTTTATCCAGGATGAATGCTCACTATCGAAGGAGCCCACATTTTCGTTTCTTGTAGACAAAAGCAGACTAGGGCTTGCAGTCTAATTATCGCTACTCCATCCGAAATAATTAAAGAAACCCTAAGCCCTAATTTGCGGAAACGAGGAAAGAGAGAAGGGGCATTACCTCTGTACTGAGGAAAGAGAGTGGAGAAAGTGCTGACTTCGAGCATTCCTCCATCATTCCAAGTTGGGTCGAACTTCTCCACCTTCCAATGGTCGATGTTGGGATCGTCGTCCCATGGCTTCGGCTTGTCGTGCTTCCCCTTGTGCTTCCTCTGCATCTGCTGCTGAGGCCGATTCCCTTCTTCTTCCTCCATGATCGAAGCTTGAAGATGGAGATGGAAGGACGCTAGGGTTTTGGGGGAATTAGGGTTTTGGAAGTGGTGGAGACGAGGGAAGAAAGAGAATGAGAATGATTAAAGAGTTTAACTGACTATGGGCCTTAGCAGGATCCGAAGGAGATTAACCCAACCCAAGCAATAGCTTGCGGTGTGGCTGCACGTCAAATATTTCTTCGTGGCTTAATGGGCCTTTACAAAGTTTTACGAAAAATTACTGTATCTAAGAAAGCCCCAAAATAAAAAAGCAAATTCCCCACCACCAACAAGCCAAAATCCCCCAAAATCAATTCTTTTTTGCTCCTAACCCTCAAACCTAATGTCACCTAAGCAATATTTTTGCATTCCCCACTATACCCCTAATTAATACCTATGTGAGCTACTATCTCTCTCTCTCTCTCTCTCTCTCTATCTCTCTCTCTCTCTCTCTCTCTCTCTCTCTCTCTCTCTCTCTCATCATCTTCCCCCTCTTTTCTATTTTCTCTCTCCCTACTTCATACCTGTTACCAACAAGATTTCATCCTCTCTTCTCTTTTTTCTCTCCCACTCCATGGCCATTACCAACAAGCTCTTACCTCTCTTCTCTTTTTTCTCACTCCCCCCTCCATCCCCCCGACTTCATCTCTCTATATCCTCTTCCTTATGCCCTCTACCGTCCACCCCCTCCTCCCTCGTCAATTCTCTCGTCTCCTCCACCTGGGCTCACCACCCTCAAACTCGTCCCCACAAAATTTCTTTTCTTCTTCTTCATCTCCTTCAGGCCCAACATCATACATCCACTCTCTATCTTCCCCTCCCATCCCTCCTCCTCCTCCTTCTCCGGCAACATCATACATCCACCACCTACCTCCCCTCCCTTTCCTTCTCTTCCTCCTCCTCCAGCAAACCGTACCTTGGCTTATTCAGTCCACCATCATACATCTACCCCCTTATGTCTTCTCCCTTCACTCCTCCTCCGACATCAAATATCTGCATCTCCTCCCCTACACCCTCTCCCATCCACCCCCTCCTACCTTGTCGCCTCCCTTATCTCCTCCGCCTGCACCTATCACCCTTCACTGTCCTCAAAGTTGTCTCCATAATTTTCTTAATTTCTCTCTTAATCTCTCAAAACTAGAGGGTACGTGGACTGCAACGGTACAACTTAACAACAAATATATAAACTTCACAACTAACGGGATAAGCTTAACAACCGATAGCTACGCTAAACAACTGATGAAACAGATTAACAATCAATGCATAATCTTAACAAGTGACGAAAAAACTTAACAAACACATAAGCTTAACAACCAATGCATAAACTAAACAACCAATGCAGAAGAGTTAGCAACTGACGAAAAAGCTTAACAACAAACATATAAGTTAACAACTAGTACATAAGCTTAGCACCTAATGCAAAAGCTTAATAACTAATGCATAAAGTTAACAACTGACGAAAAATCTTAAAAAGCAGTGTATAAGCTTAATGACTAATAAAAAAATTTAACAACAAATGCGTAAGCTTAGTAACCAATGAGTAAGCTAACAACTAATGAAAAAGCTCAATAATAAACGCAAAAGCTTAACAAAAAGCTTAACAAACAATGGTTATTAAGTTTTTTTGCTAATTGTTAAGCTTATATGTTAGTTGTTAAACTTTTTTATCAATTGTTAAGCTTGTGTGTTTATTGTTAAGCTTATGCGTCAGTTGTTAAGCTTGTTGTGTCTGTTGTTAAGTTTTTCCGTCGTTTGTTAAGCTTATACATAGATTGTTAAGTCTATATATTAGTTGTTAAGTTTATACGTTTGTTACGCGTTATCGTCAATTGTTAAGTTTATGTGTTGGTTGTTAAGCTTAAGCATTTGTTGTTAAGTTTTTTCATCAGTCATTCATCATAGATATTGGTTGTTAAGTTTATCTCATTAGTTGTTAAGTTTATGCATTTGTTGTTAAGTCATGTCATACCTATCCCCGTACCCTAGTTTTGAGAGATTAAGAGGGAAATTAAGAAAATTATGGGGACAAGTTTGAGAGTGATGAGGGGTGATGGGCCTAGGCAGAGGAGATGAGAGAGGTAACTAGGTAGGAGGGGTGGACGAGAAAGGACGTAGGAGAGTGGATGTGGAGATTTGAAGTCAGAGTAGGAGTGAAGGGAGAAGACCCAAGGGGTAGATGCATGATGGTGGACACGAAAAAGCCGAGGTACAATTTGCCTGAGGAGAAGGAGGAGGGAAGGGAGGGGAGGTAGGTGGTGGATGTATAATGTTGCCGGAGGAGGAGAAGTGAAGGGAGAGAAGATAGGGAGTGGATGTATGATGGTGGGCCCGAATGAGATTAAGAGGGAGAAGAAAAGAAATTATGGGGATGAGTTTGAGGGTGGTGAGGAGGTGGTGGGCCCAGGTGGAAAATACGAGAGAGGTGACGAGGGAGGAGAGGGTGGCCAGTAGAGGGTGTATGGAAGAGAATATAAAGATATGAAATCGAAGGGGATGGAGGGGGAGAGAGAGAAAAGAGAAGAGGTGTGATAGCTTATTCGTAATGGCCATGGAGTGGAAGAGAGAAAGAGGAGATGAGGGAGATTATGATGAGAGAGAGAGAGAGAGAGAGAGAGAGAGAGAGAGAGAGAGAGAGAGAGAGAGAGAGCAACCCACATGGGTATTACTTAGGGGTATAGCGTGGAATAAAAACGTATTGCTTGGGTGGTATTAGGTTTGGGGGTTAGAACAAAAAAAGAATTGATTTTGGGGAATTTTGACTTGTTGACTAAGCCTTGGGGTTGGGGGTAATTTGCTTTTTTATTTTGGAGGGTAAAGAAAATAAATTTTCCCTAATATTCCTTTTTTTACAATAAAATTTCCCTAACATTAGAATGTATAAGTCATAATTCCCAACATGGACTAGTCTAATATTGTTCGGTAGGAGGGGCCAATGTCACAAATGAACAAATAAGTTCAAGCTTCTTATCAATTGAAAAATCATTCTTTCATTTTATTAATTTTGAAAAGATTATTCGCTATAAATTTGATGATACAAAAGCTCTTGTATAACTCAATTCAACTATTCCAACGAGCTAAAAAAATCAATTTTAAAAATAATTAGTTTTTAAAAAACCAATTTAAAAGCTAATGAGCTAGCAATTTAAAAGATATGGAGGCTCTAATATTAATTTAAAAGCTGAGAAGTTAAGAAAAACTCATTTCAAATGCTACAATAAAAAATAATATAGCATTAACTAAACGATAATATCTAAACATCAAATAAAGTTTTTCACATATGTATTAATTAAATGGAGGTAAGAATATACATTTTAACTGAAATCGTCCAGTGAATAATACATATTTTAACTAATTTAATTAGAGGGACCATTTTGACTATTTTGTAATACATATAACTGACATATAAATATTAAATTAAGGATTTTTCTATATTAGCCATTTTCATATTTTGAAATTAGTCCCTAAAATCATTGAGCTTGTTTTGGGTTCCCCATATCTCATAATTTATTTCAAGTTAATCTCTCCACTAATTGCTACTTCCACTCTTGATTGGAGAGACTAACTTTATATAACTTAAGAATTAAGGAAACATATCAAATTTAATGTTTTGAGGGACTAACGTCAAAAGGTTCAAGGACTAGTATTAAAAACGTAAACATAAGGCATATTATGTTGTCCTTGCGATCAATTGGGCTTTAGGTTCAAGGACTAGTATTAAAAACGTAAACATAAGGCACATTATGTTGTCCTTGAGATCAATTGGGCTTTGGCTTAGTGCACATTGTGCTATCCTTGAGATCAATTGCGCTTAGGCTTAGCGTATTGTTAGGCATAAAACTTTTGAATACTTCAAAGACTTAGATATAGGAGATATATACATTGAAAGTACACCTACCGTACCACATAGAAGCAATTAATATTGATTTAGATTTTTGCTTATGAAAATGTGGTTAAATCTGCAGAAGCGTGTCGGAGTATAAAGTTATAACTCTTAGCTCTCACTATAACTTCAAAGTTCTAATGTAATGGAAGAGTCCTTTAACGTATTTTATCCATCCAAAATGTCAATATCCAAAAATATAAATATAGAACAGTAACGTTATCGAGTTTCTCTTTGCATAGTTTATTAGCAATGAAGGGCGACAGATATTAAATTTGAAAGACACATTGTTGATTCAAGACAACCTATGCTCAAATCTTACTTAGTAGGACTAACTTTCAAGTGATACACAACGAGATACAGTCTACTTTTAAAACAAAGAAAAGTTTAACAATATATAATTTTGTTCCTCCACTTGCATATAATCATAGAGCTTAAAGTCACAGACTTCCTCGGATGCCAAAAAGCCTAAACTGATCTCTTATTGAAAAGTTCCTAAATAATTTTTACCTACTACCTTATACTTTATAATAATGTTCCTACGAAATAAATGATTATTAACATTTCAAGACCTATGCATGATTTTGAATCATTCAAAAACTTTGACGTGTTTGGACTATGAAATTATTGCAAGTAACTCAAGACTGAAGAATAATGCTAAATGAACATGATGAGAACATATATGATTTGTTTTTCTTTTTGGATTTTTTTAATTAATTATTGTGTTATATTGGAGACAGTTTTGGTCAATTAAAGTGTCTACCAAAAATGAAAAAAGAAAAGAAAAAACTTTGACTATTCTTTCCATGTATCATACTTTGAAGTAGAGACACTCCATGGTTTCTTGGCGGTAATTAACTTTTCGTTAAAAAAAAAGATCTTTTGCATTTATAGTTTGATTCTAGATGAATTCTAGTTTCATTACTGTGTTATATTAATAAAACGCTTAGTTATACTTTATGTTACTTCAAGAAAAATATACTCTTCAATCCAATTCTTGACCATTATCTACTTTGCGATTTTTAAGGGAATAAAAATTGGATCCAAACCCTCTGCATTCAATTGTGTAGGCCCTGCAGTTTCCACACGTGTAAACATCTTAACAGTAGCATGACTTGTACATTTTGTCTGCATCAACCAAATTCCAAGCAGAAATGCCTTAGAGAAATCTCTTATGTGATGAATATAAATAAGTTCATTAATCCGGCAGCAAGCTTTTTTCTTAATTCACGTTGGAGCATTTTCTTGCAAATTATTATTCAACTAATGTACCTTTCAATCAACTACGTACTCAGTCTTCAACATGTGCAAATGTTTTTCTACATGGACAAAAGAACGAGAATAGAGGTAGATGGGAGGAAAAAGACCTCATACCATACCATAATAAGGTGTAAAATGCAAAATAATTGTATAGATGCATTTGCTTTGGTGACTTAGTCAATGCCGGCAATAGATGGAGACTTTACACTTAATTAAAGCAATACAATTCCTCTCACTTGATGATTAATAAATTTATAATTTTTTTAATCTTTCATGCCTATGACGAGGATTGAGGGGGGGGGGGGGGGGGGGGGGGGGGGGGGGGAG
>JBAKGM010000365.1:5662755-5674175 GCA_037177215.1 Asparagus racemosus | reverse complement strand
ATATATTGCATTTAGCTTAGTTTATTGTGATTTGTGTATGTACTTCACATATTCAATTCTTATTTACTAACCAGAGGAAGAATGTATCTTTTTGAAAATTATTATATCACTATTTATTATAAGTTCATAATTTTTACATATTTCAAAATTAAAATGCTTAAGCTCATGAGGCTTATGCCTTGCTTCATTAAAGGGTCTAATGTTTCACCTTGCGCTTTCATTTTTTTAAACATAACTTTTGCCCCTTCAACCACTCTTGCTATTTGAAACAGTCTTTCTTCACGAGACCCTTCTCATGGCAAAAGACGCACCGGTTAACCTACAAACTTATCCCGTTTGAAGATCTATTCCCTATCACATTTACTACCAACCCGACACTAGGACTTGACTCATCACCAACACCATGTCGCCTCTGAAAATCGTCTATGAGGAACACCGCTTTAACCTCGTCCATGGTGATTGTCGCCTTGCCTATGGTTAGCGATGTCTTCAGATATTAATCACTCGCTAGAAGAGAACTCAGCAAACTTACCGCTTTGTCATTGTTTTTAATCTTTGACCCTATCACTGCTAACTTGGTCACTATCCTGTTGAAGTTGCTCAGATGCTCTCACATTGTCATACTTTTCTTCATTCGCATTCCGTACAACTGTTGCTTCTAGTACAAAGTGGTGGATGTATTCTTGATCATGTACAATTCATCGAGCTTCTTTCACATACTAAGTGTAGTATTCTTCTTGATTATATGGTACCCCACATTATAAGAGAGTAAGTAGAATGGTACTGCGCGCCTTTCGATCCATCCTATTCCACTCATCACTTGTCATTTTCTTCGACTTCTTGTCCACTCCTAGCAAAGCTTGATCTAGGTCGTGTTGAATTAAGACCGCCTACATCTTTTTTCTCCAAAGCCCAAACTACCTCTTACCATCAAACTTTTTAATCTCAGTCTTCCTCACCAAAGAACTTTCTGATTCCATGCTGCAAAGATGAACCTTTCTTCAAAGACAAATATGATCTAATCAAAATCCAACTCTGATACTAATTGTTGGTATTGCTTGACTCTCTGGTACTAATTGTTGGTATTGCTTGACTCTCCGATACCAATTGTTGGCGCAAGCCACCCGCAACCTAACACCAATCGTTGCGCACTAACCAGCGATCTATGCAGAAGCATGGCCTGTAGAAGCATCACCGAAACACTTGATTAGATATCCTTCTTCGCAGACTAATTGATCACCAAGCAATGTGAAAACACCGAGAAAATTTGTTCGAACTACGAGAATAGCAATATACTACAGAAAAAAGATCAAGAGACAAGACACATGATTTATGTGGTTCGACAATCGCATATGTCACAAAACGAGATTTGAGCCTTTTTTATATTAGACATTACAGAGATACAATCTTTCTTGTGATCTCTAAAGATTCCACAAGAAACCCCTCTCTCAATCTCACCAAAAGATCTCTCAAAATCCTAGATCTCTCCTTATATCTCTCCAACTCTCTTTTACAATATGTAATTCTCCTTGGTTTTTCCCTATGACTTGATTTGCAATGAGCATCTCAAGAGCTAAGTTGCATGGACATGGGTATGGGTACAGACACGGATACGAGACATGGCAAATTTGTAACCAGATAGAGTATGGGGACACGACTGAATATAATAATATTTAGAAGATACTCTATAATTTACGATCTTAATGGTATGAAAATACTATGTTATTCCATAATGTTTTTTTCAAGGATCTGTTGCCTTTCCCCTATCAAGAAGACAAAAGAAGGGGAAAAAGTAGAGTCAGAATAAAAAATCTAGTCAATACAATCAAACATCAGCCTCTTTTAGCCCCCATGTGCTTGTCACATGGGTTGTGATATCATCATCGAAAGCCAACAGCCAAAGAAAAGAAAGGCATGACGTGATTCCCTCCCCTCTAGAATAGGGCAAAATCTTCTTCCCAACACCCACAAGAATCAGAGGTTTTCTCCCTTGAAATCCAAAATAAACTACAGTTGTGTCCCTCCCGTTTGGGTGCGTACCCTTACCCAATACATGTCTAACACGGGTACGGGGCCCAAAATAACGTGCTATGGTATCCTAGCTCAAGAGGTATTTAAAGAGATTTCCCTTCTCGTGAATTCATGTAGGACTCCTTTGATTTGGATTATCAGTTCTAATTCTCTTCCCATTAGAATTTAATTCCAATCGTAATTGATTCATTCCAATCAAATTCAATCCCCAATCCAAGTCCACCTAGGATTTCCAGAAATATAATGTTATTTTCCAACATAGTCATCGCATATAGCTGAAGTTTTTATGTGTCAACTAATGCTCAAATATCAATGATAGAACAGGACGTGGTAATTTACAATAGGCTACATTTATGAGTGTTATGACCTCTTCACATGTTACCAACCACTAATTCCACCATATGAAGATAAGAAAGATAAACCTTCATGTAAGATATATGGCTTATCGTCAAGGGACTGAGGTGAAGATATGAGCATCACTAGTCACAGAAAGAGAAAATTTGAAGATCTATTACCCAATTCATATAACAACATAAACATCACGGTGCTCTCACATAAAAGACCCCAAATACATATACTCTCTCCTTTATTTCAAGGGGTCTGGCATATATCTGGATGTCACTCAAGTCACTTATATCTTTACATGGCATGACTGAAAGAAATAATGGCTGCACTATTCAGAGCCTTTTACCTAATGCCTCCAGACTATGAAAGGTCAAGTACAAAGGCTAGCTAAACAACCATAATTATGAAAAAGAATGGAACACAAAGCATGCTACTTTTTCTGTTCTGAAAATGATCAAAGAAATGGAGGGAAACATCATACCCAATGGCCCTGAAACTGAAGGTAGATTGAAAAAATCGGAGAAGAACTACTTACTGACCAACCGACTCTCTCCCATATTATTCCCCAGTGGTTGGGTCAATCATCAAAGAGGGTATATGTTCAACCTTATGCCGATCAGGTCCCATACTACTAAGTCTTTGCATGATATTTGGTTGGAAGCCTTTCATCACCAAATTCTTTAGGGAAGACAAGTGTTCTAATCCATCTGGCAGTTTCATCATCTTAGTGCAGTCTTTTATCCTTAAATCAGTAAGGTCACTCATAGCTCCACTTTCAATTCTCCAGTATCTAAGCGTATCCAAATGGTTAACAAGCAAGATCTGTAGTCGGGGAAACCCACAGGCAGAAAACACCATCTCGTCTTGTGCAAGTTCACAGGAATCCAGGTTGAGAAATGAAAGGCTTGGTAATCTCTCTAATGCAGCTATTGCATCTTTATCCAGTTTGCAACAAAGCAATGAGAGGCTGACGAGATTCTGAGGGAGTTTACAGATACTAGTCCATGAGCCCTCAAGGGTCAACTTACAGAGGTGCTGATAGCTTGGCAAGGAAGTGAAAAGTGGGGAAGCTGGTAGTAATTGATGAGTCTTAAGGTTCAAGGAGGTGAGATGATTCAGTTTAGGAAGTGAATCAGAAAGTGCGGTCCTCACATCCATTGAAACTTCTGAGATCGCCAGTTTACGAAGGCTTGACAACTTTGCAAGGCCGTTATGTATCCAGCTTCCTGCTTTAACAGCTTTTAGGGTCTGCAGACTTGCAAGGTTTCCAATGGATGATGAACACACACCTGCATCTGCTGTGTATACGTGCCTCAGAGTTTGGATCTTGTATATCGTTTTTGGTAGAGTACAAATGCTAGTTTCTCTTACATTCAAGGTTTGTAAATGACATAGATTTCCAATGGAGGATGGAAGGTACCATAACCTTCTGGTTCTCAGTGTAATATACCTTAAATGTATCAAGCTCGATATCTCCTTGGGTAACTTTAATTTATGAAATTCGACCTCTGGTGGACAGTTCAAATGAATCACTCTAAGCAACTTAAACCCAAGTAGAATATTGGTTAAAATCATCACATTGATTGACTTTGAATTGAAAGCCAACACTGTCCGTGCTCTGCATACTGAATAATGAAAGTCATCGCTGAGAGTTTTGTCGAAAATAACCAAGCGACGAGAAGCAGCAACGTCATGCTCTGCACTGCCAACATAATTTCTGCAAATCCTAAAAAAGCCATCTTCTCTAGCCTCAGTGATGCACAAGTCACGAACGAGATCATGGATACGTAAATGCTTAACCTTTCTGGTTGCCGCACTCCTATCAACAACTTGAACCATGCACCTCTGAACTAGCTCGTCCATATAGCCCTTTGCAGTTTCTTCCAGTGTTTGCTTCCCGCTTTGAGGAATGAAACCCTCTGCAATCCACAACCGGATCAATTCAGATGCTTTCATCTGGTAATCCTCAGGAAAACATCCCAAGTAGAGAAAGCATGACTTCAAATAGTGATGTGGCAAGTGACTATAACTCAGAGCTAATATCTGCAAACATCGCTGACCATCTCGTGTTGATTCCCAATCCACATTCTCAGCCACTTCCAACCAAGTGTTGAAGGCAGGTTCCTTTCTCGAGAGGAGGCCACCTAACACCACCACTGCAAGTGGCAAACCACCACATCTCTTCACAATCTCGTGGCCCAATTCCTCCAAATCCTTTGGACAGCTCGGTGTAAAATCTTGGTCAGAGGAAAAAGCCTTTTTAAGAAACAGCTCCCAACTCTGCTCATGGGTTAGAAATGGTAGCTCATAGTGTGGGATTCTCGGGTCAGCAGACCTTGCCACATCCATAAGACGAGTCGTGAGCAGAACCCGACTACCATTCTTTGCATTAGGAAATGCAGCTTTTATTTGTTCCCATGCTTCTTGTGCCCAGATGTCATCCAAGACTATCAAGTACCTTGTTTGCTTCAAGAAGTCATACAATTTTGATTTCAGCTCATCTTCTTCCAACTGCTCCAGCCTTTCGTAGTGCTGCCCTGTAAAGACTGTACCCATGACCCTTTTCATTATGCTCTTCAGAAGCTCACTCACCCGATAATCTTGAGACACGGTGATCCATGCACAAATGCTGAAATGTGCTTCGACTTCGCTACTGTTGTAGACCATCGTGGCAAGAGTTGTCTTGCCAAGACCGCCCATACCAACAATGGAGATCACACAGCGCCTCGGTACAGTAGTATCTAACAGAAGTTCGAGTATAAACTGCTTATAAGTATCAAAGCCAACAACAACCATGTCGTCATCAAGACGCGGAGATGACTGCCTCCGAACCTGAAGCATGTCATCAATTGCTGAATAACTCGACTGCTCTCTGCTTTCATTTAGACTAACAATGCCATAAGCATCTCTGCTCTCACAAATCCTAAGGACTTTGGTTTTTATTTGTGAAATCTCAGCGCCAAGTTCATGGAGGCCCACTAGATCAGAGAGAAAGCAAATGTAGCTCCGGAAGAACTCTGCTATTGCTCCTTGCCTACTATCATTCTGCAGGAAGAAGAGGTCAACAGCGTCTTCGGCTTGGTATGCGACATCTCGAACCTGTTGGAATTACTTGGATTTTACTATCTTTTTGAAAGTAATAGCCTTGTTGATAGGTTGATTTTTCATTCAGCGTTGCAATTTCTTCCATTTGCAATGAGCAATATTTTCTTTTGATGAAAAGGTTATTAACTACCCTTATATTATTTAAAGTTTTTGGGAAAGAATGCGAAAGAGCCAAGAAAATGCGGAGATAAAAACTCAGGGTCTCTAACTAAAAAAAAAAATCCAAGTAACAATGTTGCTTCATATATTGAAAAGCATATGCAGTGAACAATAACTTATATCATGCTAACAAGGGACAAAGGTGTGCACTGACTGAGGATGGCTTTCAACCTAAAATACCTCTAACGCCTCAGTCAGCCGCCAAGTTAAAAAAATAAAAGCTATAAACTAAAAATTACTGAGTATACTCGAGTTCTTGAAGCTTGTTCTATTTGTAGGGCAGACATGATCACGAACGAGGAATGTGGGAAGTTCAATCAAAATATCTTCCTTCGTATCAGTTCCAAAGGTGAACAAAAGCTTCTATGGTCATTTACGACTGCCGTATGCTAGAGGAGAAAGGTCTGGTCGAGCTGACATGGGTCACAATGTAAGCTAAGATGTTATCCACTGAGTTCACTGAGGTTGCAAACATGACACTTATGTAAGTAACTTGATGTTGAGTCCAATTCTACCCAAAACTTATATAATGAAATCTAATCAAACCCATTCACGTCAATCTAACTACTACAATCAAAAATCGTAAAAGCTAGGGTTTGGTTTGGAGATTATACCTGCCTCACCCAATTCTTGACCCTCTCGTCCCCTTTCCTCCTCTTAGCATCAGCATCTTTGAGGAAGCTCTCCATCCATCGAAGCTCAGTTCGAAGCCACTCGATCTCACCTCCAATTGCGGACATGAACTTGATTTCATGGATCAGAAGCAGACCTAGCTTCTCCACTGCAAAGGAGATGGCAGTCCCCGCCATTGAAATCAAGGTGGACTAATTCCGAGGTCGGAGATGAAAATTTCAACTCCGAATTGGGATCTAATAATTATACCTGATTTTTTCGGGAATTTCTGAACTCGTTGAGTTGACATTTGGTCCGTATTGAAGTTTCTGTCCTGTTTCCAGTGTGAACGGAATCATCGTTTTCTATCGGTTTTTGACAGCTCATATTTTGATAGACATGTTATTTGCGGTAGAAGAAAATCATCGATCAAACCGTTAGAAGTCACCAAGGCTTGACGCCCTGATGACCGTCTAATCAAAGTAAGAGTAATATTAGGCTTATGTTCTTAACACTGTTACCTCTTCCCATAGTAACCCGGAAGGATACATCGCGGTCCGTAATATGTCTTCCTAATATTAGCCGATGTTATTATGAAGGCACGAGAAAGAGCGGAGAGAGTAATCTTGATGATTGCATTCGTGCCTTCACGTGAGTTAGTTAGGATACATCAGCTCGCGTGCGTGCTCGGATCGTAATGCTTGGTGTGGTTTTGGATGAATTGGCAGCGACCAACCTCGAGCAATGGACGATCGGCCATGCTGCACGAGATGGTGCCTAATTGTTTAGTTCGTTGTTGATCTTTCGGCAAGACACGTGGCGCGTTATCACTAGTTGGTTCTTAAGAATCGGTATTATTGCATAAAAACTGTAATCCGAATTGTTAGTTAAAACATGGACAAATATCCAAAAATTTCTCACAATTCAACTCACTACGCTAATAAGTAAGTTTTCTTGATTAGCAACCATTTAAGGAGCCTCAAAATCGACTTGTTAGGATTTATTAACTTCCTTTGTTGCGAGTGATCGTGTAATGTGAAACGTAGATTTTAAGATTTATACGTTAAGTAGGTTGTTAGACATGAATCTTTGATTTTGTGGATGAAATCAGTGACTTGTATGAGCTATAGCTGCCCGGTTAAACGCTAGTATTTCTCCGATAAAAAATTAAGACGAACTATATTTCCTTAATATATTAGTTTCGTAGATATTGTTTAATTATAAGAACTTAAATTTTCAAGTTGATATTGTTGTATTTGATATCACATTAACATAAATTTTCAAGTTGATATTGTTGTATTTGATATCACATTACCCAACTACATGTACAACAACTTGGTGTGGATTTGTGTTGCAACCCAGGACCAGGACCTAAAATGATGCTGAACCAAATGTTTCAATATAGTAAAGGGACATGGTTGTCAAAACTCTTAGTCCTTGTAATCGAAAAAATGGGGCTTTAGAATATTGAATAACATTCCTCAAAAAAATAAAAAAATAATAAATAATAAATTGTGTAACAATATGTTGCTGTAAAAGTTGTGAGTGAAAAAGATATTTACGATCGTCAGGAAAACACATACAACTTGTATGACCAAAGAGTGGAGTATATCTGTAATCACAATAACGTAAGACCACTTACAGATCAGTTACTGCAGCTACATTTACATATACACATGTTTTTGTTTTTATTTTTTATTTTTATAAGAAATGGCCTTTTGAACTTCTCATTTACATGTAACTTCTGTTTGGAATTTCTCATCGTCAAGGGTATTTTTCTTTCCGTGCAGGAGACGAGAGCCAACCTAGATTTATTTCATGCGTATTTCACATGAAATAACTGTCATTTATGAACTCTTAAATGATCCTCTACCCCTCAATTGGATTCTGTGGCTGCTGTAGGAATCCATCTCTGATAATATACAAAGATTTGATAACATCTTTCATTTCTGGACGATGAGATGGCAACTCATTAGAACAGAAAAGGCCAATTTTAAGAATAAAAGATACCTTTTTCAGAACTCTTGCGTCATTATCAGCCGCAATGCGTGAATCCATGATGTCGACAACTTTTTCAGGTATGGCCATTTTAACATATCTTCTGAGGTTCGTGCCATCTTCGAAAGTATCATCGACGGGTCTCCTACCAGTAAACAATTCTAGCAGAAGTATACCGTAGCTGTAGACATCCCCTTTAATGGTAGCTTTGTTCGCCGTCCCATATTCTATATGTTTATAGGCAAAGATACAAGTTAGGACATCTACCGTAAATTATAACCTGAAAGGCTGAATATCATGGCAATGGTGTGTGTGTCCCTGCACATGTATTTGCGCATTTATGTGCGCACTTGTAAATGTGCATTTGTGTGTGCAGGCAGATTATGTGTGTACATCTTTGTGTCTCTGAGAATATCTAGGATCATTTACTGCAGAAGGAGATATCAAGCCTCTAAAACTCTAATCTCGACACCTTTGTTACTTCATACGCATTGTTTATCATTATTTTCACCCCACCCCAGCGCCCCCACCAAACTTTATACGTATAAAAAATCATGTGATTTGAATGAATGGTTGAATTTATTTTAATAATAATGCTCATTTAACCACTCAATGCATGGGCTGAAATATACAATCTCCATGATTTTTACATTCATCTGGATTTTAGGCTTAAGGACATGAGGTTCTCTTAGGAATATCTAGCAAGAGGGATTGAGGGAGGAAGGGCCATGAGAGGTAACTAAACCTATCTGCCAACTTCAAATGCAGCGCATGCACCGCTTAGAGTAACTATACAAATAATTAAATAAAATAAACAAATAAAGATTAAACACTCCTGGCAAATCAATATGCAAAGTGCATGGGTGTTTAACAATAGAATTAATTAGATCAATATCTACGGGCAAAATGAATTTAAATCACATGACTTTTCATTTCCACATGTACAAGCGCAAAATCACAAAAATTTGAACCGATCAAGAACCGATTTTGTGAAGATTGAGAGTTTTACAGGTGCTCTAGGATTAATGTTTCCTATTATGCCACCTGTTTTTGCCTTTATTCTACACATAAGCATTCTGTACACACTCGCACAAGCGTAAGTAGATACATGTGTCTTTGCAGTTACTGTTGTGAATTGTGAAACTTAACAAAAAGTGAAGACTAATTGAGCAGTAAGCAACACATAGGACAAATATTTTAACTCTTCAGAAGAAATCTTATTGGATATATAGAATTATGATAAAGTAAACATATAGAATCCTCATGTAGTTTCATTCTATCATCTATGCATCGCGGAAATGCGGAATTTGTAAACAAGGATAGATGGTTGAGCTTTTCAAGTCCTTGATCTACTTTAAGATTCTTTTGTCGCTTTAATAATAGTTCAATGGGAAAAACAGAACAAAAGAAATTTAAATTGGGTAGAAATTTTCACCTGGAGCAACGTAGCCAACAGTGCCTCTTAAACCAAATGTTGTGGTAGTGTGCAAAGAAGACCTGATTAAAGTTTCTAAAGGACCTCTGGCAAGCCCGAAGTCGCTCACACGAGCAGTCATCTTATGATCAAGAAGAATGTTGCTTGGCTTTAAATCACAATGAATAATGGGATTCTCACCACCATGATGGAGATGATACAACGCAGAGGCCACATCAGTGGCTATGTTAATCCTCTGTAAAAGGTTGAATCTCTCGTCCATTCTTTCCTCATTAGCTTCCGGATGCAACCAATTCTCTAAACTACCATTGACCATGAACTCAAAAACCAATGCTTTGAAGTCATTTCCATAGGAATCTACACCTGAACAAGTTGTTAAGATTCTGACAATGTTTCTGTGTTTCATGTTTCTCAAAACATCACACTCCATCACAAAACTCTTGGAAGCTCCTCGCTGTTGAAGGTTAATTACCTTTACAGCAATATAAATCCCATTGAGGGTGCTATGTCTATCATATCCTAATGATCCTTTATACACGGCACCAAAACTGCCCACCCCGATTAAGTTTTCTTCAGAGAATCCATTTGTAGCTCTCACAAGTTGAGCATAAGATATTCTTCCATGTTCATATGCGGGCTCTCTAATAGGTTCCCCTTTTGGCTTTCGTAACCAGTAGACGAGTAGGAGCAAGACTAGATACACAGTAGCAAATGAGATGATTATTGCAAGTATAGCAAAACTATACTTCTTCCAAGTTGATTGAAATGTGCAAGGTGGCAACTGTAATATTGAGTTCCCTCCACATAGTTTCTCGTTTCCCAGGACCGAAACTGCACTTGTATTTGCAAAGACACCGTCCCTTGGAACTTCGCCCTCGAAATTATTGAAAGAGAGGTTAACATAGTATAGAAAGGGAAAGTCCTGTAAAAAGTATGGTATTTGCCCTGACAAGTTGTTTTGTGAAAGATCCAACTCTTGCAAGCCTCTCAATGTACTCAAAGGCGAAGAGATATTTCCATGGATGAAATTTCCACCAATAAAGAGATTTTTTAGCTCCTGACATTCACCAAGACTGCTAGGGAGTTCCCCGGACAACTTGTTCATACTGAAATCAATCTCCCCCAAATTCTTCAAGATCCCTACTTCTGATGGTATTGACCCTGTTAATGAATTCTTTGCCAGATTGAGATATATGGACAATGTTGCTATGGTAAGAATTTCCATAGGGATGAGACCAGTTAGTCTATTAACTGAGAGGTCTAGTGAAATTAAATTTTGGCAATTTCCAAGATTTCGCGGTATGATTCCACTCAATTCATTAAAACCCATATGAAAAATATTCAGTTGAGTAAGGTTACCGAGGGCTGATGGAATCTTACCAGATAGCTTATTG
The DNA here is from genome assembly GCA_037177215.1 of Asparagus racemosus. Lineage (NCBI taxonomy): Eukaryota > Viridiplantae > Streptophyta > Magnoliopsida > Asparagales > Asparagaceae > Asparagus > Asparagus racemosus. The sequence continues at coordinate 5,663,096 of JBAKGM010000365.1, read as the reverse complement.
TTGCTCAAATCCAGTATATGCATGTCTTTAAGCACCCCAATAGATTCAGGAATAGAGCCTGTGAGCAAGTTCTGTCGCATGTCGAGCACTGTCAAGCTAACAAGGTTCCCAATCTCAGGAGAAATATTCCCGGAGACTTTATTGTTTGAAATCTTGAGTATCTGAAGCTTGGTGGATAAGTTTGCAATAGAGCTAGGCAGCAAGCCTCCAAGGTCATTCGAATGTAGCTGCAATTTCTCTAAAACAGTACAATTGCTGAATGCCGTAACAAATCTCCATCCATCAGGCTCCCTTGCCTCCAACTGATTGTTAAATAAGTTCAGCCACCGTAAATTTCGCAA
>JBAKGM010000365.1:5640169-5655107 GCA_037177215.1 Asparagus racemosus | reverse complement strand
ATTGTCATGGTAAAGAATATCCTAATGGATATTCTAGATAAGTTCTAGTTAGGTTCTAGACTATTTGGTTCTAGAGAGTTCTAACATCCATCCACCACTATAAATAGGGATGGAGAGAGTGCATTTGTACTAAGCTATCAAACAAGCAAGAAGTGAGTATGAGAGCTTGAGTGTGTAGTGTAGGCTTGTGTGAGTGTCCACCAAAATAAGAGAGTTGTGTGATTGTGAGGTGTTCTAGTAAGAGGAGTGTTGTGCTCTTTAGAGTTCATCAATAAAAGTTCCCTTTGTGTAGAGAGTTGTATTCTTCTCCAAATTCCAACACAGAGAAAGATATGTATCTTATCACAAAATTGAAAACCCAGAGGTCCAGTCAATTGTCTTACAAATTGAATATGCCAGCATAGTCCTCCTTCATTACACATTCTCAAGGTGTTGATTGAGGCGTAAGGATACAAGGCTAAAGATAAAAGAGCAGGGAATTGAGCAGCCAAGCTATTAGATCCCGTCCATTTATCAAGCCAGAAGGAGGTTAACCTTGCATTAACATTCTAACTCTTGTACTGTACAAAACTATTCATATTAGTCATAAGTCTTATCTAAAAGAAAGAGAAGTTAGACTTTGATCCCTGAATGTGCTGAAAAAGCTTTTCCTGACATAGTATTTATGGTATATTTTCCCGACAAAGCTTTGTTTATGGTATGTAGATCAACAATACCAAGACCACCACAAAATTTAGGTTTGCAAACCTCTTCCTAAGTGACTAAATTGGATAAATTTTATATTCATCAGATCCAACCCAAAAAAACCTTCTTCTCATTTTATCCGATCTATCACAAACCCACACAGGAAATAAGAAAAAAGACATCCAAAAGATAGGCATAGAAGATAAGACAGAATTAACAAGCACCAATCTACCTCCTCTTGAAAGATATTTTCCTTTCCAAATAGCTAATCTTTTTTCAAACTTTTCAAAAAGAGGAAATCAATCCTCTCTATGAAGTTTTCATGGAACCTCAAATATGTGATAGGAAAACTACCACTCATGCAGTTCATCATAATGGCCACTTGATTTTGCAACTCCAGGTTATTTTCTAAAGCAATGATTTGACTTTCACTAAAGTTTATTTTTAAACCAGAAGCCAATTTAGGAGTATCTAGCAACAGGGAGTACCATAGGAGGAAAACTGCCCTGGATGCTCTGAAAGACTTAAAAGTAACTAAGCAAAAAATGAAACCATAAAGATTAAACACTTCTGGCTCATCAATATGTGAAGTGCATGGGTCCTAAACAATAGAACAAATTAGATCAATATCCACAGGTAAAATGTATTCAAATCACATGACTTCTCATTTCTACATGTTGTACAAGGTCAATACCACAAGAATTTGAACCGGTCAAGAATCAATTTTGTTGAGATTGGAGTTTTACAGGTGCTATAGGAGTAAGGTTTCCTCTTATGCTACCTGTTTTTGCCTTTATTCTATACGTAAACATTCTGCACGCACTTGTGAATGAATAAGTACATACATGCGCGTTTGCAGTTACTGCTGTGAAATGTGATACTTAACAATTTGGCTCCATTAAAAGTGAAGACTAATTGAGGAGTAAGTGACGCATAGTACAAATATTTTAACTCTTCGGAGGAAATCTTACTGGATAAATAATAGAGCGATGAGAAAGGAAATGTATAGAGTCGTGTGATTTTGTTCTATGCATTGCAGAAATACAGAATTTGCAAACTAGGATAGAAGGTTGTGGTTTTGAAATATAACTGCAATATAGTTCTTTATTTTAATTTGAAATATAACTCCATTACTACTTTTGTAAATTAGTATTAGTAGAAGCATAACTGAAATTTAAGATGGTTCAGAAATTTTTATCTGGAGCAACATACCCGATAGTTCCCCTAAAACCAACTGAGGTGATGGTCTGCAAAGAAGACCTGATTAAAGTTTCTACAGGACCTCTAGCAAGCCCAAAGTTGCTCACACGAGCAGTCGTCTTATGATCAAGAAGAATGTTGCTTGGCTTTATATCGCAATGAATAATGGGATTCTCACGACCATGGTGAGGATAATACAATGCAGAATTGACATCAACGGCTATGTTAATCCTCTGTATAAGGTTGAATTTCTCAGGCATCCTTTCCTCATTGGCTGCTGGATGCAACCAATTCTCTAGACTGCCATTAACCATGTACTCATAAACCATTGCTTTGAAATCGTTTCCATAGGAATCAACACCTGAACATGTCGTTAAGATCCTGACGATATTTCTATGTAAAACGTTTCTCAAACCATCACATTCCGTCACATAACTCTTGGAAGCTCCTCGCTGTTGCAAGTTAATTACGTTCACAGCAATATAAATTCCATTAAAGGTGCTATCTTTATCATTTCCTAACGATCCTTTATACAATGCACCAAAACTGCTCACCCTAATTAAGTCTTCTTCAGAAAACCGATTTGTAGCTCTCACAAATCCAGCATAAGATATTCTTCCACTTTCATCAGGAGCAAGAGTAGACATACAGTAGCAAATGAGATGATTATTGCAAGTGTAGCAAAACTATACTTCTTCCAAGTTGATTGAAATGTGCAAGGTGGCAACTGCAATATTGAGTTCCCTCCACATAGCTTCTTGTTTCCCAGGACTGAAACTGCACATGCATTTGCAAGGACACCATTCCTCGGAACTTCACCCTCGAAATTATTGAAAGAGAGGTTAACGTAGTGTAGAAAGGGAAAGGCCTGTAAAAAGTACGGTATTTGCCCTGACCATTTGTTTTGTGAAAGATCCAACTCTTGCAAGCCCCTCAATGTGCCCAAAGGCGCAGAAATATTTCCACGGATGAAATTTCCACCGATAAAGAGGTATTTCATCTCCTGACATCTACCAAGACTGCTAGGGAGTTCCCCGGACAACTTGTTCAAACTGAAATCAATCTCCCCCAAATTCTTCAAGATCCCTACTTCTGCTGGTATTGACCCTGTTAATGAATTCTTTGCCAGATTGAGAAAAATGGACAATGTAGCTATGGTAAGAATTTCCGTCGGGATGAGACCAGTTAGTCTATTAACTGAGAGGGCAGTTTCCAAGATTTCGCAGTATGATTCCACTCAATTCATTAAAACCCATGTGAAGAATATTCAGTTGAGTAATGTTACCGAGGGTTGATGGAATCTTACCAGATAGCATTCCAATAGATTCAGGGATAGAGCCTGTCAGCAGGTTATGTCGCATCTCGAGCACTGTCAAGCTAACAAGGTTCCCAATCTCAGGAGAAATGTTCCCAGAGACTTTATTGTCTGAAATCTTGAGTATCTGAAGCTTGGTGGATAAGTTTTCAGTAGAGCTAGGCAGCATGCCTCCAAGGCCATTCGAATGTAGCCGCAATTTCTCTAAAACAGTACAATTGCTAAAAGCTCTAATAAATCTCCAGTCATCAGGCTCCCCAGCTTCCAACTTATTGTCAAATAAATTCAGCCACCGTAAGGTTTTGTAGGCCTCCAAAATTAGGAGGGATTCCACCAGCGAGCCTATTGCTCGAAAGGTCTACGACTTCAAGGTGCGATGCATTGGACAATGACAATGGAATTAGCGTACAAGAAAATTCTTCGAAGCACCGGAAGTGCGAAACCTGCATCGGATGGAAGATAACCCGGTAGAGAGTTATCTCCCATATTGAGATAGGGAAGAGATGTTCCATAGTGAAACTGGAATCTCCCCAGACAGGCAGTTGTTCGACAAATCGAAGACTGTTAGTTTGGAAAGTTTACCTATTGAAAATGGGATATGTCCACTAATCCAATTATGGGAGAGAGCAATTTTCATGAGAAATGTCAGGTTGGATAAGGATGCTGATACGGATCCTACCAGGTTTAGAGAGCTCAGTTCTAAGGAGATTACTGGGAGCTCGAATTGATGGATATCATGGATTTGATGGAGGAAAGAGCTCGCATATCTGTTGCATTGTTGAATGTTGGAGATTTTAGCAGGGAGCTAACATGACGCAATGAGAGCAGAAGTGCAGTTGCACAAGCCATGTAGTAGGATGAGAATAGTTGTGACATTGAAATTGGAATGAAATTGATTGCAGTTTGGATTTTTTTTTTTTTTTAAAAGACCGTTTTTGAAATTTTATTGGCAAAATCAACTTTTTATGGATTTAATTAGCAAAATCGACATGTTTGGTCAGTTTTGCAAAATATATATTTTTAATTACACGGGACTAGTAGTCCCGTGTAATTAGTATTAGCTAATCACATGTTAATTAGACTTTAAAAAGTACACGAGACTAATTAAACTTTATTAGGGTGTAATTAGGCACCACTAAATATAAGGGACTAATAGTTCCGTGTATTTTAAAGCTTTATTTTTACAGAATCGTCCTTTTTTTGGTTAATAAAGTTTCAAAAAGGGCCTTGCTTAAAAAATTCTCCTTGCAGCTTTTAGAAGGATGGAGGGATAACCCAATTACCCTCAGATATTAAAGCCAGTGTTTTTCTTCTCATCACATCAGTTATCGCTATTGGAAGATTCTTGACTGCTAAGTCTCAGCAACGATTGAAAGGGATTAAACAATTACAATGAGTCAAGAAACTTCTGGCTCATTTCATGAGAAATAAAGGGTTAGCTGATTGAGAATTTCGCGGTGCAAGCACAAACAAACAAGTCCTTACAAAAACAAAAACAAAAAACTATGATTAGTCCTTTCTTATTAATCGGCAAAGCCCTCTGAACCCAAAGAAAATTAGGACTTTCTCGCATAATTAGACACCAAATAAGTATATTAAAATCCAGACCAAGTAAGGAAATTTCCATACCTGGTCCCATTTCCAAGCATTTTTGACTCGGAGAAGGTTTTTTTTATTTTTATTTTTTTTTTGGCGCGCGCAACATCTGACCTTCTGGCAGCATCTGAAAACATAAACCTGTTTGTTTAAGGGTTTTTGTTTAAGAATTTGGATCATTTACACTACTTCTACTGTCTACAAGAGAAAAACATGGGTCCACTATTTTTAACTCTTTTCAAACTTGATGACTCATCAAGCAGGTCCACACCACTTTCTTGTAATGTAGTAGTAGTGTATAAAGAGTAGTGTAGTTATTATTATTTATTACAAATCTAACACTCAAACACAAATCACAACCACACATTAACAAATTAACGGTTGCAATATAATAGTGGTCTTACCACTATTTTTTGTAGTGAGAGGATTCAATTCTTCTGTTTTTAAACCTAATCTGTTACACTCGTTTATTTCAAAACCTATCAACTTCCAAAATAATGTCACCCCATGGCCCAAATACAATATTTGTGCAAAATTTTGTGGGAAGATTTATTTCACGAGAGTAATTTTGTATTAACGGTTCTTGATGAGAAAGTATACAGTCGGAATGTTCCATGGCATTAAATGTGCAATCAAATAATGTTAATCCTTGGATCTATGCACGACTTCTAAAATCCAATGATCCAAGGCTAACATTCATTTGATGCACATGTACTGTCATGAACACGGTTGAAATTGATAAATTTCCCCAATATAATCTTAATTAAAATTTTGGATAATAAATACCACAAAGGGACTAAATTTCGTGGGAGGATTTATTTCACGAGGGTAGTCTGCCAAATTTTAAAACAAAGAAGATCTGACAAATAGCCCAAAATAAGTGACATTGTTATATTTTAGGTGCATGGATGATTCTGGAAGTGGGAGGATTTAGAAATACGTAAAGGTCAACGGTTGGGCTTTAAGACAACCTATTTTTTTAAGCTAATCTATCCCATAAAAAATAAATGCATATTTCAACCCAAATTAACGGGCTAGCAAGTGGACCCAAGGCATCCAATTTGAGTCCAGGCAACCCTTCAGTTCTTCCTCTTTAATCTTGACATTGAAAGATTACTCAATTTCTATACGCATTCGGAAATGGCTAAATTATCAGATTTGTATTTTTTGTACAGCCCACTTTTAAGTTTGATGTTTTTTCTAGCTCCGACAATGCTTTGATGTATTCTCTGAGCCAAATATGCAATTAGACCCAAAACTTCACCGCCAGCAAAAAAAAAAAAAGTCGTGAAACCTCATGTGAAGCTATTAGTGCTATCCTATTTATGAGAAAGTGCCATAAGATTATTCGGTACATGGTATGAGGTTAATAGCTATGCCCAATCTTATGCAAGAATGTTGAGTTCACAAGAAAGTAAAATTTGGAACAAAAAGTGAAGGGCATGAAATTACCTCCATATATACTGAAGAGAAAGCTTAAGAGCCAAAAACTTCTAGGAGGAAAGAGGTTTCACCACTTTTTTTCCTATCAATGGCGAAGTTGTAGGCCTAATTGCACATTTGTCGCAAAAAATATCAAAAAATCACCAGAACTAAAAAACCGAAACTGGTAAGAGGGGTGTACCAATCTGGTAAGTTAGCCATTCAGAAAATGTGAACATGCTAAGCAATAAATCTTTCACCCAAAATTCATGCTAACAAACAAATCATTGATACTAACAAACAAATTAGCATGGAACAATGATTAACTGATCTCTGTAGCTCTAACATAATTTATAATAGGAAATAATATGTATAAGATGGTGGCTCATTTTGCTAAATAAGCTATCAAGAGATAGTCATATGGTAAGGCCCACATTTCTAGTCACATCAAAAGATGTGGACCTCACCACTTTATCTCTTAGTAACTCATTTAGCAAAATGAGCCACTACCTCATACCCATCATTCTCTTTATAATATCATATATGCTAATACCTAACAGACAGTGTTCAATTTTGCCAAAAATTTCAGTCAATGATAAAATAAAAAGTGTATCAATATGCATAACATGTCACATTTTCACCAGATGCAGAAAAATATATCATCAGATTTAAATTAAAAAAAAATAAGAAAAGAAGATTAACCCTGAGTTATTTCTGCAGCATAATATCGAAACTAACGCCCATGCACAAAGCTAAAGAGACTAAAAACGCACCTAAAATCCATAAAAATTCGAAGATACTGACATAGATAGAGATTACTCGCTTAAATACCCAGTTGCCTCTCTCACAGCAAACATTCATATGATTAATGCTATCACGTATGCAGCAAAAAACTTGAGCATAATCACTAGTTTCATGTTGTTTGCTGGAATATATTACTGAATTCTCGCTTCATTTTTATGCCATTAATTTGTCAATGTGCACTCCCATGCCTCCTCTCGTCGCGATTGGTTAGCTGGAAGGGGAACTTTGCAAACTGGATCCTTAAAACTGGTGCATTTGGTTTCTTGTCATCAAACTTATAACCTGCAAAAATCCAGGGGTCTGAAGCTAGTTATCATGTTAATCCACAGGGAAATACCACAGTTACCTATAACAATGCATCTACAAGTTGAATAGAATTATGAACTCATTATTCACACATTGAATTTTAAATTTTTAGTACTGGATGCATCTATTAATATGTGTTTCATATGTCTAGGATTTATTGAATATGTATCCAATACAGATACTTCTACTCTGAAGTATAAATGCTAGATAGGATGTACTCCATCACATACTATTTTCTGATCGCTTGTATCTGATAAAAGAATTCTGCAGTCAAATTAAAAAGTAGATATTGCTTCACAATGAAAATTTAGGTAACCTCTTTAGGGTAAAGTTTAAAGAGATCCAAATTCCAAATCTTTCTCATGTTGTACTTGTTCATGAGCTTAAGAATCCACAAAAAGATATGTAGGTTCCATTTCTGAACTGTGTAGAATGCAATGGAAAGAGATGGTTCTGGTTACCCATATTGCTCGGATCACAGTTGTTACCCGGATATTTTTTAACAATCGTCATCAAATATATCCAATTTTTGCCTCGTAACTATAACTGCTAATAAAATAAACATCATGTGATAATGATGTGGCCAATGGTCATGTATCGAGCTGACATTAATATGCATCGAAGAGATAACACTACATACATATGGAAGAGATCAGTTGAAAGTTGGTTGACTTAATAGTTACACTTGGTAAGAAGTCAACAACAATTTGAATCTAGTCTATTAGTACACAATGATTGAAGCTTCACATATTAACATACTGCAAATGGAGGAGGAAAGAATAGACATTGACACACGAAAAATGTACCTTGAAGAGCTTCCATAGCAGTTAAGGCGCATTTGGAATCGTTGAACTCAACAAAACACAGAACATAAGCCTTGTCTCCAGACTGCAAACCATAATTCAGAAAACGTAACTTTAAATTAACGGCATGCAATAAATAGACGTTCCAAGTATCAAAACAAATTTATTGAACAAAGGTTCCAAAGGGTCTCAACACTCAAGAAGATGATGTTCAAAAAGAAGCCAGGTTTAATATAACACAAATATCATATTCCACTGTTGCATTGATGATAGCTTTGTGCATAACCTAACACAAATATCATATTTATTAATTACATCCAGAAGGCCTAATCAACAAGTAATTCTTCCTAAGAATACGGATTTCAGTATGCCTCCATCAGAATAACATAATATATGGATCAAGATAAGACCATGTAGTCAATGAAAATTGGTGAAATCTGACAAGCATATTCAGGCCTTGAGGTACTAACATTTTTCTGAGACGTTTTTAATAACATAATAGCTTGCTGAAGGAAAAAGTAACTGGCAATTTCAACTGATATTTAATTGGATGATTACAACATTGGGCCAGGACCATCACTTTAACCCACAAAAACAAAAGAAAATGAGAGTTGGGAGAATCAACATGAATTATCAAAATACTTGGCTGACAAAAGTTACAATGAAATTCTGGAAGAGTTTTATTAACAAACACTAGACTAAAATGCCAAGGGAGAAGAGATAATGCCAATTTCAATACCATGTTGTAAATTCACGGGCATGGAGCAGGATAAAACATGACAAATGTGGATACATAAATCTTGAAAAACCTAGGACATACAGTAGGTACATGTAAATAATTAAGAACTAGTTTTTTCCTCAAGCAATACATGGGAATCAACATTATATTATTATTGCACTCATATTGTCGTAATATTAAGATTTGAAAAATAACTATTTAAAATAATACTGTCAGGATCATTTTCTTATTCCAAGTTTTCCTTGTATCATGACCAAGATTATACCGTGAATCATTATTTAAAATGATGTATTAATTTCATGAAAATGATATCATCAAAAAAATTTCACGAAAATGATGTATTAATTTTATTAAAAAGATTATAACATGAAACATAATGCAAAGTGGAAAATATTATCTATTAACTACAAAGTATAGTTTCATGGAAATTAAATAGGCAAATTGATGCAGGACAATCATGGATAGTCCATCAAAAGATTTTATGATCTATTAGAATAATTTTAATTTTAGTAATATTTGATTTGATTCCATATAATCTTTTTTAGTTAGGATTTCTTTAGGGTTTGATTTTGAAATCTCTTTCCATTTTAGCTAGGATTTTATTTGATTGCATCTTTTAGTTTTGTTAGGTTTTGATTTGCTTAGGATTTTTATTTACTTTCTTAAGTGTTTAGTTGATTTCTTTTCCTATAAATAAGAGATGTAATCCTCCATGAGGAATATACATTGATGAATAAAAAAAATTAAGTTTGAGAATTCTTTTTTGAGCATATGCATTGCTCTTTGGTATGTGATTTGCCTTTTATTGGGGTGTGAAACCCTTGGTTGTGAAACCCCTGGGTGTGAGACCTAGTTATTTATCTTAAATTTCTCCACTTTGAATCTTACCCATCCGATCTGAAACCCAAAAAAAGTTACTGTTCACGAATGAACAGTGTCCACCATTGTCGGCACTCCTCCAATCGTCCCTTAATGAGTTATGATCCCTCACCGTCAAGATCTTACTACACGGCTCTGGAAAGTTATTGATGACTGAAAAATCTACTGTCTCCCCCTTTCAGCTCCCGTTCATATTTAAGTACCCACCAAAATTCACAACATCGAGAATTTCGTGCTTTCCCATCGGATCCGGGTTGACGCTAAAGGCAACACATTCGGAAGCCATCTGCTTTCGGATCAAAGCCCCCTCCCCGCTCCACATCACAAATTCTAATAATTTGCCAAATGGCAATCAAGCGGCTTGTAGTATTAGTATAGACATATAGTAATTATTGTTGCAGAACATATTACTTTTATAGTAATAAAATAAAAATATTATCTTCAGTACATATGACAAACATACATATTTCATATAATTTTAAAAATATATAGAAACAGGACTTTGGTTTTCAGTTTCTTTCTATCATCCAATGGAGGGGCTTAACATCACATGCTTTATATTGAACCTAATATAAATCATTGTTATATATTTATACCATTATAAAGCAAGTATAAACGAGTGATGATAAGTCCATCGAACGTAAAACAAGTGCTCAAAGTTAAATACATTATAAAATTGAGGACACTTGTCAGAAGTGCTCCCTAGACTAAGAATAAAAATGAAAAGTGGCCTGCAACTATTTAACTCATATCCAAGAAGTGCCCTGTTATCTATGTCTAGAAAAAGTGGAAGTAGCACCACCAGCAACATAGCTTCAGGATGATCTATGTATAAGCTCATAACTAATTAAGTTCACCTAATACCCTGTTTCAAATGAAAGTGGATCTCTGACCATTGCAAGAAAGGTAAACCTCATCAAAACACTTAATACTTAATCTCCTGCAAGTGGTTACAACACCTAAAAAGTGCCAAGTTGGTACAAGTCAGGAACGACATGGCTCCGCAAGTGTCAATGCAGCTTAGCTACTACATGATCAATATTTCTGCAGTACCATAATGAATTCTGCAGTTCTTCCAATGATTCTTGTCCACCAAACACCCAAGTTCTACCCAAAATATGATAATCCTCCTCTACAGAAACCTTATACAAGGCCTCCAATAATATACATCTTATGCTTGGGGGCTTCTACAATTTTTAACAAATCATAGTATTTACACATGATATGAAAAATATACACGTATGATGGTGGCTTCTATAAAAGAGAAGGTTAACTGGTTTGGACATACTGCAAAGCGAAAAATCAGGCATGAGTTCTGTAATAGATACAATCCATAGGGTTTTTTTTTCCCGCCTCATTTTGTATCAAATGTTATCTGTTTATACTTTATAGCAACAATGACATTTCAGGACTTATAACAGTTGCTCTCCAGGTCATTGTGTACAAAATGTTATCATTGATAATGTTAGAACTTAGATCTAAGCTTTAACCTTTCTTCCTATTCAATAAATATAACTTAGAAACTCTGACTTATACTGGTTGAATTTTAGATTATACATTACTAATTGCCTGAATAAATAAAGTTTCAACTTAGTGATTGACTCAAGAAATAAAAGTTTTAACCAACGTAACGTGTAAAAATCTACCGTGAACTCATGTTTGTGCTTGATATTTCTCGTACATGATATCTCCTGTCGCTTTGTACGTGCTAATTTAGAATTTAATGTTAGCAACACATCATTTCAGAATTTGGCGCTAACAACACATCATGTTGTACATAACCACACACTTTTTAGGCTTCAATCAACTATATTTTGTAAAAAAAAATTCATTCTTGGATAAGGGAAAGATGACACCGAAGGGCTTTACAAATGTGGCAAACAATTAGCCAATTATTTTGATCAAAAAATTTTCTCATAATATCATTAAAAAAAAGTAACAATTGAGTCTAAATGGTCATGATTGAAATTTCACGAGGTTAGGGATCTCTCATTTGCTACTTTATTACTGTCTACCTACCACAGTTTCAACACTCTCCATCGCTTCACGCAGCTAACAAGCTAATTCCCACTTAACTTTACTGCGTGTCCATTAGAAAAAAAGCCCTGAACTGTAGAGCCCAAGAGAAACACTCATCCCGACAGGTAGGCCCCGCTATAAAAAGCTCAAATATCCCTGCAGACATGGGAAACTCCAAAAGTACCTTTCACGCGGAATTGAAAGACTGTCAAAAAAAACTTGTTGGAGGAAGAAGACAGGACATTTTTCCCTCCGCATTCTGCTATATGGAAAATGGTTTCCATCAGCAACAAATATACAAGAACAATGCCGAAGGACCCACAGATACTTGCCCTACTTTTTTTAACCCTCCTAACGAGACACCAAAGAATTGACACTAGGTCATTCATGGAGAGACGCATCTACAGAAACTGGCTGCTTTAAAAAAGTCATTATCAGTCCTGCAATACCTAACAACGGTATACCCAATCTTCCACTGCTCAACCTTTCCACATCTCCAGTCTCTAATCAGGAAACACTCCTATTGTTCTATGGACAATTCCCAGATTACCAAGGCGTTGGTATCAATTATCCCATCATCCATAATCGACAACAAGAATAGGGATCCTAGCTTTTCCAATAATAGCAATCTTCAGATTATCTACAACCCTCCCCCTAACAGACAAATCTTCACTGTCACCGAATGCACCCAAGTCCTGCAACCTTGCATTGCTCAAGATTAAGGAATTCTTACTATCTAACCTGGATACTTAAGGTAATGTTATTTTCTTATGCAATTGCCAATTCTATGACGGAGTTCTCCCAAATTCAGTGGCAAGATGGATGTTTTATCTATCTAATAAAATGGGATTAAGCATTGACATTCTCAGAAAAACAATCTCTCTGATCAAAATAGCACCGCAGAAGCATCAGCTGACATGGAAACAATTTAACTGTTTATCTATCAAATATCAGCCCTCTCAGATGCTCCACATTTTTATCCATGGGAGCAATAGATAAGATAGGTGCTTAATATAAGTCCATGAAGGTCAGTCAGCAACCAGAGAAACATCCATTCTTGGTATTAAACTAAGTTCATGTTATAGAAACCACTTAGAACTTAAAAAAGAAGATTATAAAATTAAACCTATTTGCTAATATAAACAGAAATATGGCACTAGGTAACTTGAAGGCAAAAAGTAATTCATGCCACAATCTCAAGTTACCAAAGGGATTCACGGTCTCTATAAATATTTTACTATCAATAAATATGAATGCATTTACAAAGACATCTGCAAGGAAATATTCAAGATTCTTTATTTCTAAAAAAAAACTAAAGTAAAAAGTTATCATATAGAGATACAAAAGAACTAATAGGATTAAAAAACATACCCGACGAGCCTCCTTATGGACAACCCTAATTTCCTTGAAACCAATAAAAGGTCGGAACAAATCTTTAAAATTAAATTAAGGATATGTACTAACTAGAATGAACTCATTAAAAAAACATCATGCAAGGATACGAGCTACTTCTCTTCTCGTGCAATCATTCGGCAGACCATCAACAAACAGAATGTTCGATTCGTCAGCTGCTAAACCCTCAGATTTTCTCTGCAGATCAGGACGTTCATAATCCACAATGCTAGGCTTAACACCCAGAGGAACATCTCTTCTTACTAGAACTGGATCTTCTAAAGGAGTGAAGGCTCTAACACTAGCTCCAACAGTCAATCCACCAAGTCCAGGGGTTACTTGAGTGTCTATTCTTTGAAAATCACCCAACCCATAATCTCGAGATAATGGTAATACCTGCATACATCCAGGAAATCATTTGATATCAAGCATCAATAAAAATTTAGTCAGCTAATTTAACTTTAACTTCTTGCCATGTTGAACACTAAATTCATACATCATTTTTTCCAAACTCCGCTGAAGTTCGAAGACTACCGCTGTCCCATGAAGGACGGGATGCTAAGGTAGAACCCTCTGAAGGGAGATAACCCGGAAACGCAGCTCGTGGATCTGTGATGTCTAAAGAACAAGAAATTGTATAAATTCAGTGGTAATTTCTGCGGGATAAATATCTCCACATTTGAAAAGAACAAAAAAGTGCCAACTAACAATGCCAGTAATTTTATCAAATTGCTAAGAAAAGCAAAGGAAAAGAAACAATCTTTTTTAACTTAACTTATTTCACGTTTCTATCCTTTATCCTCTTTTTTAAAAAAATTTAAAAAAATTAAACTTTGCCCTAATTTCAACATCATCTGAAGAATTTGAAGACACTGAATCAAATTATCCTGTTTATCCTCTAGTGTCTGGGTTCGAAGTCGATTAGTGAGTCCTGATTAAAAATCAAAACTTTGAACCAATTCTAATATCATGTTCTAAAAAATGTCTTCAGTTTACCCTCTAGGGTTTGAATTTTGAATTCGAATTCGATTGTAGAGGAAAAAGAGAGAGTACCTCTTTCACGGGGAGCGTATCTATAGTAAGGATCCGCCATTACTTTGATTAGGGAGAGTAGAGTCTCTCCAAGACAAGCTAAAATATTTCTTTTCTTTTTTTCTTTATTTTTCCTTTGCTTTGGTTAGGGAGAGTAGAGTCTCTCCGAGACAAGCTAAAATATTTCTTTTCTTTTTTTCTTTATTTTTCCTTTGTTTTTTTAAGAGAAATCAGGCGTGATAAATATATACGGTAAATTTCATAAAACCCCTAAGGACGTTCCTCGAAATCCCCTTGAACTTATGTTATTCCACTAGTTATGTCTCGTTTGGTATGCGGGAATAATTAGGAATAGAACGTAATTCTAACTTCTCATTAATGCATATCAAACATGATTTATTTTTTGATGTTAGAAATGACATTCCCACTTTTAATCAATTTCCACTTAATGTGGGAATAGCTATTCCGAATGAGTTATCAAGGAATTGATATTCCCACTTAAGTGATAATGAAAATAATAAAATAAATTTCTGATATACCTGTAATATCCCTAATTTTCTAGTGATAATAAGTTAAAATCATTAAATATTTAAATAAATATCCAAACAATTGATTAACTATATTATTTGTAAAAGAGTTTACAAGAGGGCCTTTATACAAAAGGGAATACTAGCTATACTAACATATTTATGAGTGTTGAGGGGCACATTGCAAATGGAATTTGTAAAAGGGTTTTATTGCAAAAAA
>JBAKGM010000365.1:5626818-5638686 GCA_037177215.1 Asparagus racemosus | reverse complement strand
GTGTTTTGCCTAGTTTGTTTACTTATTTGTCGGGGTTTTCTCGGACTTACGCTTCCGCCGTGCGCCCCAACATAAACTGTGGCCCCTGGCCCAGAAATACTTAGCATGTACTAAGCCAAGATTCCTCGCACAACAACAACAACATCAACAACAACAACAAAAAAGGGAAAACTAGTGAACTTATGGAGAGAGAGAGATCAAAATTCAGCTGCTTTTTCCTTGAAATTTACCCATTTGTATGAGCTCCGCATGTAAAATGGTTAGATTAGATTCACTGTGGTTTTTGTGGGTTCAGAATTTCCTAGATAAAATTGTGTATATGTACAATACGTACAAAATGCATAGGTAAAGTCATTTGTTAGTTGATGTTTTGGTTTTGTAGTTTACTATCAGGTCTTTTTGCCAGAAATTCTTTTTAACTTTAATATTTTATTAGGAAACTCATCGTAGACAGTATTAATCTCGACTTTCATATGGGTGGATAAAATTACACGGTTATTTTTTATAGTGAAAATTGGAATTCACGCTTTTAGAGGGGTTTTCGAAAGAATCTTTAATGTGAAAGGGAGTTTTGATAACCCCTAAGCTTAAGGGATTTTCTGATAATTTGAAAGATACGTGGGGTTATCTGATAATCATTCATAGTTAAAGGTTTTTTTGCCTATATTTTAGCTTTCAAAAATTTACCCACTGAGAATATAGTAGCTGATCGTGTTTTGCATAAGCTATCAAGGGAATCCAAAGTTCCAAACCACAAAGGAAGAGACACAGTGACCTTAATTAGTATCACGAAAAAATTATCGCGAAAACATTACATGAACATTGCACTCACGCCGAACTGATACATATCCTTAAGCCAACCAATCGGTACACAATATCATCATCTCATAATAAAAAAAATGCACCAACTTCAAATTTTCAACTTCCAATAGACCCTCGGGAGCTTCCAATGGATCCCCTGCTGAGCTCCCCTGAAGTCATCCCCCCAAAACTACTCCCACTTGCACTGCTCCCACTGCAACTACTCACTCCAAACCCCGGATGCTGCTCAAACGCATGCCCGAGATTCCTCAACCTGTTAAGCTCCGGCAAGACCACCGTCCCGAGATCCGGCCTATCCTTCCTCCTCAACTCCGAGCACTTCAACGCGATCTTCGCGAAGCTCAAACACTCCTCCACAGGCCAATCCCTAACCGTCGGATCCAGCATCTCCTCGAACGTCCCCTTCGCTATCGCCCTCTCTACGTGATGCGTCAACCCCATTGGCGGTTTCGCCGTGATCATCTGTAACAGCATCACGCCGAGCGAATACACGTCTGATTTACAGCCCAGCATCCCAGTCTGCTGGTACTCCGGATCAATGTAGCATAATGTGCCCGCTGCTTGAGTCATGTGGTATTGCGTTACTTGGTTGGCGACGGAGGGGGGGACTAAGCGAGCGAGGCCCACGTCGCTTATTTTGCTGACATAGTTTCGGTCAAGGAGGATGTTGGCGGGTTTGAGGTCGCGGTGGACTAAGGGTTCGGGTTTGGCCTGGTGCAGGAAGAGGAGGGCGGTGGCGATCTCAGCGGCGATCTTGAAGCGGGTTGGCCATGGGATTGAAGGAGTGTTGCCTCGTCGCATGAGGCGGTCTTCGAGGCTTCCGTTGTCCATATATTCGTAAACGAGGCAGCCGTATTCTGGGCAGGCGCCGAGGAGGAGAACCATGTTTGGATGTCTGATGCAACTCAATACTTCAACCTGAAAATTTTATCATCTGTAGTTAAGACAACAAAGTTGTTGAGATTTGAGGTATGAGAGTTGCACAGTTGTATTTCCAGATGCTTCTTATTTTTATCCGAAGGGTAAATTGAACATACGCGCCCTCATTTAGATGTTCAGTAGCACTTACCCCATCGCCTGTCATCATTCTAAAGCGAGACAAGTTCAAAAGGATTTTCTATGATTTATAAAAGTTCAGAAAGGCTTTGTGCCAGAATCTCAAATTTGAATGGATTTGTGAAATTGACTTAGTACAAGTTTATCGGCACACTTGCATACAATAGGGTGACTTATACTATTTACGGGAGAATAGAGAGCTACTTTGGGAATTTTAACTATCCTGTTTATGGTGCAAACCAACCCAATCCTATAGAGATGATTCTGAAAGAATTTATATTGGGAGTTGACCCAAAAAAAATCAATTCAACATGAGATATTGCTCCTAAAATTTCAATACACTACCAAAAATTGCTGAACCTGGAAATATTACCTCTTGGTTGAACTGCTTCCTGCCTTGAGCTGCATCTGGCCTAAGCACCTTAATAGCAACCGGCGTATGATCAAGACAAGCTCTAAACACGGGCCCATAACCTCCCTCGCCAATCTTAAGCGACTTCGCAAAATACTCTGTAGCAAGCTCAATCTCATCGATACTATACTTTCTATATCTGGTATCATTCTGAGCTAATACGTCTAGAGCTCTCTTCTTCTCTTCAGCTTCTCTCTTTGCTTTGAGTTCTGCGCTCCTTCGCCTGTGGGCTTCCATCTCTGCCATCTTTTGCGCCGCTTGGGCTGCTTCAAGGGCGGCTTGGCATCTGGCTTTCTCCATTTCGGCCATCGCTAGAGCTGCTTCCTCCGCACTTCTTGCTTCTTCGAATCTTCTGGCTTCTTCCATTTTCAGTTGAACTAGTTCCTTTGCCTGGACCAACAATAATTGCATCGTTAAGATAAGTATAGGTATTCAGCACTGTTCAAGGGGAAAATTATCAGTGTACAGCACTTTAAGACCTTTGTTGTTCATAATCTTTGATTCTCAGTTCTAAGTCTCAATTTTAAATTGCTTGGTTTAGTAATTTCCCCTAAGAAAGTGATAATAATGATGAGGAATTGAAACTTCATTAAGCTATAAAAATTGTCCGGGAAAAGAATGGCAGGAATGTTTAGTATTCAGATCCTCTTCACTTCTAAAATGACAGTGGAGATAACCAAATCCAATCATTATTGTGCGATATCATTTCGGCAGTTATAATACATTCTTGATATAACTAACATTACAATTCCATGTGAAATGCAACAATCTTTATTTTTGACTCAACACAGACCAGAATTGTCCAGTAAGTGCTATACAATTAGGACGCAAATCAAAATAAATTTGTAAAATAGTTAAATTTGGAAGGTAAATTGCAAGTTGAGTCTTATTAAAAGAGTTTTTGTGTATCTACATTACCTTTTGCTTAGCTGAGATTGCCTCTTTGCAAGCATTGCTGTACATATCCATAGTCTGCTTCAGCTCAAGCTTCAGCCGTTTCATTTCAGCTTCCAAGTCTTTCTTTGACTGCACAAACCAATCAAGAACTACTATCAATTACAAATGCATCGCAAATTCTCCAATTGCAGATAGACCACTATACTATCGCCCAATTGCTTATAGACGCCCTGAGTGAACTTTTCTTTTTACTCTTTTACCCACAGAAGACCTGTTTGTCGAGAAAATAATTTCCTCATTCTCTGAGGGTAAAATAGACAGAAAAGTTTACTCAGGGGATCTATCTACTATTAACCCAATCCTGCAAACTAAGCTAAAGCTTAAGCACTTACATTGCTGGTAGGAGAAGAATCACCACTGCAGTCACCAGAGTGAGGTAAAGATTCTTGAATTATGGAGAAGTCGCTTGCATAGTTGAAGCCTGAGTTTCCCTGGAAATCTTCTGGGAAATCTCGGGAACCTAGTGAGGTTCTTAGAGGGCGGAAAGATGACTCGAGGCCATCACGTTGCATGTGATTGAGCGGTGAGTTCGATGCAGAGTGAGATCCTTCTCTTGAGGATGACTTCATTTGCTCAGAGGGAGAATGTGAATGTACGGCTCCTCTTCTTGATCCCTTTCCGTACCTAAAGACGTTTAATTGCAAAATGATGATGGTGTTGGTGGTGGTGGCAGGATATAATTCAAATGGTACAACTAAAATCAGTAAATTTTGCTACTTTGGCTCACCTGACAGAATCATCAGAGTCGAAAGAGCCTCCTGGTCTTATCGGAGGCCAAGCATTTGCTGGCACGGGCCCTTTTGCTGATCTCACCGTGATCGCCTTCCCTTTCGATATGACATAAATAGCGCAAAATTCTGGTGCAGTTTTCACTAAAGTTGTAGATAAATCATGGTTCCTGAATTTCCTGCAAATAGTAATAACAAGCTTTTATCTGAATCTGAAATTTTCAGTAGCAAAAAAAGGGTTAGCTGCAGATAGGCACCTGTTCTATCGCCACAATGAACTTACTGATGTAGTTCTATAATTTCAGATAGACCCCCTGAGTAAAAAAAAAAGTCCTTTTCAGGAGGTCTATCTTCAATGATAGATTTTAATTAGAACTAATTGAGTAGTAAGTTCAATTTGGCGGTAGTACAAGGAGGTCTATCCGCAATTAACAAAAGGAAGAGGTAGAAGAAGACGATAGGAAAGATAACCGACTTTGCAAGTGCATGTCTTGTTGTGGTGCCAACGACGAAATTGTTGATGTGTTGGTTATTAATGTATTCGATCAGTCCCTTTGAGACATCGGAATCTTCTAAAAGAACCTCGATCACGCCAATCTTAAAAGTATAAATATTGAGGTATTGTTATACAAATATAGAGATGTATAAAGGTTTATTAGAAGATAATGCAGTAAAATTTAACAAGAACAGGAACAGCAACAAAAGATAGGCATACCCCTTTGCGAGCGCAATATCCCCTATAAGGCGCAAATAATTCAGAGACTATTTGTTGTCTTGTGGCTTCAGGAGTGGCTTCAGCCCTAGTAAAACTCCCCACTGCAAGTATAGGGGGGAAAATGCACAATCATGATATGAAAGAATTATATACTTCAACTCAAATTTCAATGCTTATTGTTCGTTCCTCTTCCATTCAGGATACATCATCAAGTAAAGCTAAGAAATTTTACCCTCTTCCTAATTGAAAGATTTTGCCTCTTGTAATATTTCTATGAATGTAATAGAAAATTAAAACGTATTGATACCCTTCATCACATTTCTGTCTTCTGTTCATCACCTTTGGAGGCTGACATATAAATTTTCAAAAAACAACCTTTCATAAATTCGCCTCATTTAACATCAATCAACATGGGGGTGTTTAATTTAATCTTGCACCAACATTTAACATGCTTGACATACAAAAGGTCCATATCTTTACCAAATTCGCCTAATTTTAACAGAAAAATCTCAAATGGGTCATGTCGGATCAACAGTATTCTCAATGTGACAATGCTTGCTATATAAAATATTTCATAAATTCCGTCCAATTCGACGAAAAATCATCAAAAAAATTGAAGGAGAGAAGAGCATTACAGAATGGGCCCTTGTTCCTGACATGAACAAGGATGATGCTCTGGCTGTTGATGAGGAGGTGGTCGACAGCCCATTTGACAGCCTGCTGGCTGTTCTTGTCTTTGTCGACGCCGACCGCCGTCAGCTTCGTCGAAACCCCCAAATTTAGGACCTTGGCGGTCTCCTCCCCCATTGAGATAAATGCTGAATATTATCCTCCTCCTCCTCCTCCTCCTCTCTTTCTCTCTCCTCAATGTTGATTGGAAACAATGAGAGAGGAAGAGAGAGGGGAGACAAAATTAGCCTCAGGTTGTTTCTTGGTTCCGTTATGAAGTCTTCTGATTTGTTTTCTGGCGTATGCTACATTTTTTTTTTTCTTTGCATCCGCTTCTAGTTCTTTTAACTAACCTGACATTTATGGTCCCACAGAGCCACGTAGGATTGTTGGAAGTGGAATTTGGTGGGCTCCCGGGGTTGACCCAGTCAGATGGATGGAAAGTTTACATATACAACCTCGTGAATGTATATATGTCAAATGTTTATGCCTTTTTCATTTAATAGCTTGTTCTGGCTTTTTGCACCTTCACTCCTATACTTTTTGCAGTTGAATTCTAGATTTGGGAGTAATCATCAGGTTGAGGTCCTGGGTCACTACTGATTCTGCCCAGCTTTTCAATGGAGAAAACCTACAACTTCATTATGGGTAGTAACATTAGAAAACTCTATTGAGGTTGTGCAAGGCACTCTAGCACAAGAATAACATATGGTTGCAGGAGAATCACTAGTGGAAAAATAGGCATTCTAGACGGAAAAATCCATCTAGATTGCTCGAAAATCCGTCTAGATTGAGAAAATAAGACGGAATTCTGTCTAGAAAGATCCGTCTAGAATATTTCCGTCTAAAGACATCAAACTAGACGGAAATTCCGTCTAAATAGATCAAACGAGACGGAAAACTAATTAGACGGAATAATATTCCATCTAGGTAACAACCTAGACGGAAATGCCGTCTAGGTTGCAACCTAGCCAGAATTTATGTCTATATTAATTAACCTAGACGGAAATTCCGCCTAGGCGGAAATTCCGTCTAGGTTGAGCAATCTAGACGGAATTTTTGTCTAGATTGCTCAACCCAGATGTCATTTCCGTCTAGATTGCTTTATTATCAACCTAGACGGAAATTCCGTCTAGGTTACTTAATCTAGACGGAAATTCCATCTAGATTGATGTTTTTCCAGCGACAAAACTTCACGGGATTTTAAATTCCGTGAAGTTTTCGAACTTTATTTGCCATTTTCAACCTAGTTTCAGCCACGTAGCTGAAACTGAGTCGAAAATAGCAAATAAATATCAAATAGGTCGTTTCTTAAAAATAAAATACTTAGAAGGTCTATTTTTAAAATTTATCCTTTCTAGTTTACTTCGAAAATAAGAATATATGTTTTTTATTAGGTAAAAAGTTGAGAAAGCAAAAGACAAGGGAGTCGAAAGTGGGGCAAAAAAAAAAAAAAAGCCTCTCAGACACAGCCTGTCCACTTCTCTATGCACACTGCACTCCATTACTCACCTTCCCGCCAAAAGAAACCCTAATCTCGACCATTCCTTCTCTTTTCTCCTCCCAAATTCGGTAAAAAAAAAAAAAAAACTCTATTCCTCTTAAAAACACTTGCATTTTACACTCAATATCAACTAATTAAGCTTCACATTTTTCAAATTTTTTCTTTTTTCCTTCTCAGAGAAATTTGGGTGATCGGAGATGCTGGAGCTGCCGCCTAGGGCTCCGATAAACATCGAGCGTCGAGCTTTCTCCGCCGTCCGCGATTTCCCCAATGGCTGCGGGCCTAAGGTCATCCCAAACCCTAATTTTCCTCCTGCTGATTTTAAGTTAGAATCTAAACCTAAGGATGAGGAGGCGGGGGGTAATGCCGCCTCCAAATCGAGCAGCTCCTTCGAGGTCCCCAAAGAATCCTCTCCGATTCCGATGAATTCGGAGAATTTTTCAGCTGAAAGTGTGAACAAGTTGGAACCCTTGGAGCTATCAAAGGAGAAGGAGGTTTTGCCGGTGTCCGAGGGGGTTGATACCATCGGAGAAGCTTCAAAGGAGGAGGAGGAGGAGGAGAAGTTTCCTCTAAAAGTTGAAGGGGTGAAGATTAATGGTCAAGCTTTGAAGCTGCGAAATGAGAAGGAGATGGAGGAGGATGAGGAGCAATGCAGCTCAAAGAAACGTGTGAATGGGGATGCGATGAAGCCGGAACTGGGAGTCGCGAAGAGATTTTCTGCTCTGAAGAGGAGAAATGTGTCGGTCGTTAGGGATTTTCCAGTCGGTTGTGGGAGGAACGCTTCCAAGATTTGCAAGAATGCAAGTTCGAGAGCCGTGCCCATTGCTTCTTTCGGCAGTGAAGTGAGAGTGAACGGTGAGAATGCCAAAGATGAAAGATCCCTTGAGAAGGTTGATGATGGAGAGGGAAAGAAAGGTGAGAAGCAAGTTGGAGAAACAAAGAGTGATACTGTTTTTAAGTCTCTGAGGAATGAAGAGAAGAACAAAATTGCAGAGTTTGGGGTTTCTCCCAGCAAAAGGCTTGAGGATGTGGTTCAAAAGGATGATTCTAAAGTAATTGATCTGAAGATTGAAGAAGAAACACCAACCAAGTCTCTGAAAGTGAAAGTTAAGTTGAAACGATTTGGTCTGAAACAACTTGGTGAGGATCTTCGAGATGAAGAATTGCGAGAAACAAAGGTTGCATGTGGGACTAAAATAGATGATAACGTAGGGAGGAGTTTGGTAAAGAAATCAGTAGACAAGAGACCCATCGATGCTCTAAAGAATGAATCTAAGCAAATTGATTTGAAAGTTGAAGAGGAAACTACAATCAAGTCTCTGAAAGTAAAGTTGAAAGGATTTGATGCGAAGCAACTTGGTGAGAATCTTCAAGTTAAAGAATCACAAGAAACAGAGGCTCCTCCTGGGACTAAAATAGAGGATAAAGAAGACAGGACTTTGTTAAATAAACCAATAGACAAGAGAACCATCAATATTCTAAAAGACGGTAAGAATGTTAAGAGAAAGTTACCAAAGGAAGAAGGGGATGAATTTCTCGAAGTTCATGGGAATAGGGAAATTGTGTGCGGTTTGATGGCTGCTGAAAACTGTCCATGGAAGAAGGGGAGAAAGTCAGATGGTATTATTCCACATTCTATCACTCCAACGTCCACAAAGAAGAGAGCAAAGAAATCGTTAATGAATAATTATGTGTCTGCCCCTAGGAAGGAAATGGCCCTTGTTCCCTATGATAGATCTCGTGAATTATGCATCACTATGACTCCATCTATCCCTCCCAAACTAGCTCACAAGAGCAGTAACAGTGAGGAGGCAAGCAGTCGCAAAAAGGTAATGTGGGCTCTTCGAATGTTTCAGCTCATCTGTAGAAAGCTCACACAGGGAGAGGAAAAGTCAAAGACAACAAACTCAAAGGATAATGGAAACATTCGTAGGATTGATTTGAGGGCTGCTACTATGCTAAAAGAAAGTAACCAATGGGTGAACCGTGGTGAGTCGATAATAGGTAGTGTGCCTGGGGTTGAGGTTGGTGATGAGTTTCACTATAGGGTCGAGCTTTCCATCATTGGAATACACCGTCCTTTTCAAGGAGGAATTGATTACAAAAGGAAAAATGGTGTGTTTCTTGCAACAAGTATCGTGGCATCTGGGGGTTATCCTGATGACATTGACAGTTCAGATGTTTTGATATATTCAGGTTCAGGAGGAAATGCTACTGGAGGTGGTGACAAACAAATAGGCGATCAGAAACTTGAACGGGGAAATTTGGCTCTTAAGAACAGTATAGATGCTCGAAACCCTGTGAGAGTTGTTTATGGTTCTAAAGAGCTTATTAAACGTGAATCTCATGATGGAAGGCCCAAGCTTGTATCCACATTTACATATGATGGGTTGTATATTGTTGAGAAATACTGGCCAGAGAGAGGGAATAATGGTTTTCATGTTTTCAAGTTTCAGCTGAGGAGAATTCCGGGGCAACCTGAAATTTCTCTAAGAGAGGTCAGGAAGGCGATGAAGTCAAAAGCGAGGGAAGGCGTGCTTCTGAAAGATATATCAAATGGAAAAGAAAGCATGCCCATTTGTGCAATAAATACAATTGATGGTGATCGTCCAATGCCTTTTAAGTACATAACTAAGGTCAAATACCCTTTACGATATACTCCGAAACGTCCAAGGGGCTGTGATTGTACTGATGGTTGCTCGGATTCTAAGAAATGTGCTTGTGCGGTGAAGAACGGAGGGGATATTCCATTTAATTATAACGGCGCAATAATCCAGGCAAAGCCTCTTGTTTATGAGTGTGGTCCTTCTTGCAAATGTCCCTCTTCGTGTTATAATAGGGTCAGCCAACATGGTATTAAACTACCACTGGAGATATTCAAGACAAGCAAAAGGGGTTGGGGAGTGAGATCCTTATACTCCATTCCTTCTGGCACTTTTGTATGTGAATATGTGGGAGAAATGCTTGATGATAAAGATGCTGAGGATAGGATCAATGATGAATATCTTTTTGATATAGGGCATAACTACGACGACCATAATCTATGGGAGGGTCTCTCATGCTCGATACCGGGTCTGGAGTTAGATGCTGCCTCTGAGACTGAAACTGCGACGGATGTTGGTTTCACAATTGATGCAGCTGAGTTTGGAAATGTCGGCAGATTTATCAATCACAGCTGTTCACCCAACCTTTACGCCCAAAATTTGCTATATGATCATGATGATAAGAAAATGCCTCACGTAATGTTCTTTGCTGTCGATAATATCCCTCCGCTTCAAGAGCTGACATATCACTACAATTATAGTATTGGTCAAGTCCGAGATTCAGAGGGTAACGTTAAAAAGAAAGAATGTTTCTGTGGTTCTTCTGAGTGCGCTGGTCGACTTTATTAACGAAGGGGGTTATGACAACTATAGACCTGTTCTTTTGTTGGCCCTCGTGAAGCTGGAGAGGTAAGTTCTTATTGTAAGAAGTGATTTCTCTTCGCTTTTTTCGTAGCGCTAATTGATTTACTAAAGTGTTTGATGCCTTTTTTCTGCTTGAAACACAAAACAAGCTGTATCCTAGAGTTGACTGTTTCTTCAATCTGGTTAATAGTTGGGCACATTTGGTAAACATGCGTAGTCTTTAAATTTATAGAACAGTTGTTTTTTGTTTTTCACCCAAAAAATGATTGGATTTATGAGCAGCAGCCCTTTGCTTGGAGAGGAAAAAGTTTAGTTGCTTTGTTTTTTATTTTTTTAATTTTTATTTTTGCTGCCTCGGATGCTCATCATGAGTAGTTTCAGTGGTAAATCTTGGTTTGCTTACCCAAGGATAGCTGTTTTTGTTATTGGTTCAATCTCTGGTCCCGACTGTTTTCGTAGTTTATATCTTGATTAGGATTTATTTCCATCCATTTTCATAGATTTTGGGTACGATTTGCCTACAAATCAAGTTGAATATGTTGTGTTTTGACATGCTCTTTTGCCCTCTTTGCTTTCTTTCTCTGAAGTTAAAAGCGCAAATTTCATTCTCCAGATTAACTATTTATTTCCATCCAGTATCATGGAGAGTCTTTGGACATTTTCTTCCATGTTTTGTTTTGTTAGGTTGGGTTATCAAGAGTAATAAGTTTCGAGACTCCTGTTATTTGATCTCCTATATGAAGCCTTTTGTAACTTTTTATTATGATTTTTAATAGTGAGCTTTTTAGTTAGAATCTTGTATTTTTCTATTTTCTTTTTTGCTTCGGCATATTTTGAGATGTTTTGTTAAATACTTATTAATGGAAGAAAGGGGGTTATCACCCACCGTCTTTTCTTAATAATTTATAAAAAAAAAGGAATTAGGTAGCATGCTGTAAAAAAAAACCCTTAATTCTCATTGATGGAATGGCAGTTGCCTTATTTTTGTGTGTGTAATAATTGGCGCTTCCTTTTGGCTATTTATATATGTTCTTGTCTGTCTCTGTTTTCAAGTTCTAGTACTTATTTGCAGAATAGGTTGTTTCTTTGCTCAGACCTGACTGTTCATTAAAATGGGTACTTATGCGCAGTGTTGTTGTCTTGGACTGATGAGAATCAGTCCTTGTCGTGTTGCGCATTTTCTTGAAAAAGGGAGGATCATTTTGAAATGGGTTGGACCTGGGCGTTTGCTTTACGTTTTTGTGTGGGATTACAACAAGTAGAAGAAGGCCTGTTTCTGATAATTGGGTTGGGCTCATTTGCTAGCCAGGGTACAATTTATTCCTGGTGAAATTTCCGCTTCTCTCTTCTTCTAATCTAACAAAGACAATTCGCGAACATCTTTAACCCGTTGCGTACTGCAATACCTACCAAATTGAATCATTGAAAGAAAAATCTGAACATGCGTACTTTGAGAAATTGCTTCCTCATCAATCTTAGTTGGTTTCCTTTATGACTAATCCCAATTTTCTTTTTGCACATTGAGTTCGATAGCACCCCCTTAAACGACACCGAAAAGAAGGGGGGGGGGGGGGGGGGGGGGGGGGGGGGGATTCCTT
>JBAKGM010000365.1:5598871-5626718 GCA_037177215.1 Asparagus racemosus | reverse complement strand
TATTCATTATTTTCACCATTAACCTGCAAAATAAGATAAAAACAATTATTAGTGGTATATTTATTCATATAAAATGGGTAATGAGGGTATTAAATTGTAATTAAATTGTGATAATCACTGGGCCTTTGCTTTACGGTTTGTGTGGGACTATCAATGTGTTTCAAGAAGTAGTAGATGGCCTGTTTCTGTTAATTGGGTTGGGCTCATGGCTAGCCAGGGTACAATTTATTTCTAGTGAAATTTCCGCTTCTCTCTTCTTCTATTCTAACAAAGACAATTCGCAAACATCTTTAACCCGTTGCGTACTGCAATACCTACCAAATTGAATAATTGAAAGATAAACATGAACATGCATACTTTGAGAAACTGCTTCCTCATCAATCTTAGTTGGTTTCCTTTATGACTAATCCCTATTTTCTTTTTACACATTGAGTTCGATAGCACCCCCTTAACGACACCGAAAAAGGAAAAATAAAAATAAAAAATTCATTGAATTTTAGACCTCTCACAATCTGCATAAGGCTTTTCCTATTATTATATTAAAATATTACTTTATGATGATTCATGTGTTATTTTCTTGAGTCTATTTTGAGAGAAGTACGCTTTAAGTAAAGCCATATTTCGAGAAAAGCCTTCAACTTCCCTTTTCAGTCCTATAATCATTTAGAGCTTTTTTTTCCACTTTAGTAAATAGGCGTTTACCTGATATAATGGTATAATTTTAAGTTGGAATATAACAAAATTATTAGATACAATCCTTTGAAATTCTAATTTAAAAGATTATATCTACTCTTGTTCTCTGGATAGAGTAATTATTTTTTTAAACTTTCACCTCTATTGATAAACTAGATATATATATCTAATAACCGTTTTCTTTTTTTAATTAAGAAAAACTTTAACTTATTATTATTATTGAATGCTATTCTCCCATATACTCACAAAATTAAACAGTGTATCGTCTTTAGTTTTGTTTCACAGATGAAAGAAAACGTAAAGTTACATTTCTCAGTTAAGTAATTATAACTAGGAATAATAATAAATCTAAATAAAATTTAGTTATCAATTCTATACAAATTTTTGGGCTAGTGACTTTACCGTTAATCAGCTAAGGGGCTGTTTGGTTGGCTGAGAAACTGAGAAAATGAAATCAAAACACCCGACATACCCATGTGAGTGTGTTAGATTTTCTTTTCTTGTATTTTATTGAGGAAAAAAAAGATGTTGTACATGTGAGACCCACCCATTAGAGAGGTAATAAATGCCATGAGTCCTAAATTAAAGGAAACTCGTTTCATCCCAAAAAATCATAAAATGAACATTGAAAACATGAAAATGAATATCACGGCCAATTTCTCATAAATAATTTTCCAAACCTAGTTTCCTGGTACAGGAACCAAACAACCTCTAGTGTTATTACATGGACATCTTCTCCTCCGTCCTCAGAACACGTGACACGCTTTCCTCGCTCCCACTTCGTATCGTATTCTCTAGTACTAGTATCCGCTGTCTGTTTCGAACAGCAAGCGCTCTCCAACTCCACGTAAATGGTTTTTGGTGAAATATGATTTGTGTTTGCTGCTCTAATGAAAACAGCAGATTACGATATAGGACAATAGAATCTCGGCCGTCCAAAAGGCCACCAACTCTTTAACCCCACGCTCACCGATCAAACTCAGTGTTATACTCTCCCACGACGTATCAGATTCCCATTGGATACAACATTGGGTCCCACTGACATAGACGTCAAAAGCGAAAGAAAAGGCGCAAAGGAGGGGAAAAAAGGATTTTGTATTGGCCCTATAAATCTTTAAATCATTCGAATGAGTCACTGAGATAGTTGAAATTGCAATTGGATGCCCCATTCATATAAGCTGTCTCGTCTCTGTAATCGTTGAAATTAATATTAGCTCCCCAAGATGTGACAGAGATTTAATGTTTTCAGATTAAGGGGTTGATATCGAAAAACTCAGGGGAAAAAAAGGACCGTCGTCTCCCTCACTCTCTTTTTCTAGCATTCCCCCAAAGAATTCTCGATCACCTTATTTCTCGATCGAAAATCTTTTATCCAAACACCCGAGTTTTAGGGACAAAAAGATCTCGCTGCGATCCCGGAACCCTAGGATTTGGTCGAAATCTGATGAATTTCCTCCCTCATTGCAAATGGCTATCACTCTCTTCTCTCTCTTCATCATCCTCATCTTCTTCTTGAACCCGGACTTTACCTCATCAGCTGATTTGTCTCGATCGGACGGCGAGCTATCGATTCTCGAGTGGCACGATTACTCTCCGCCGACACCGCCGCCGCCGCCGCCGTTCGACTCTCCGTCTTGCTCCTGCGAGGACGATCTCGGTGGCGCCGGCGATTTCGACACTCTCTGCGTTCTAAACACGAGCTTGAACCTCTCAAAAGATGTCTACATCGAAGGAAAAGGGAGTCTCTCTATTCTCGATGGAGTTTCACTCAGTTGCCCCGTCGCTGGATGCTTCATCGCGGCGAATCTATCATCAGGCTCGATCCGGATCGGGAATCGGTCCAATATTGTAGCTGGTAGGGTTTACTTGATAGCTAAAAATTTGAGCTTGGCAGAGGATTCGGCGGTAAACACCACGGCCATGGCGGGACACCCGCCGTCACAGACGAGTGGCACCCCGAGTGGAACCCACGGTGACGGCGGCGGGCACGGAGGGAGAGGAGCGAGCTGTTTTGTGAAGGAGGGGCAGTCGGCGGAGGATTCCTGGGGAGGGGATGCTTATGCTTGGAAGGATTTGGAGAGGCCTGATAATTATGGGAGTCGAGGGGGGTCGACTAGTAGAGAGGTTGATTATGGAGGTGGAGGTGGCGGGAGAATTTGGTTGGAGGTTGAGGATTTGATTTATCTTGATGGGGTGATTTGTGCTGATGGCGGAAATGGTGGTTCTAATGGCGGAGGAGGATCGGGTGGGAGTGTGTATATCGTTGCATCGAAAATGTAATATCGGTACCTTCTTACCCTAGTTGTACATTTTACTGAGAGAAGTTAAGAATCAAGAAAATGCAAATATGGAAATGGTTATATGAGGGATTTGTTTTGCTCGAATTATAACTAGCCTATTGTGCATGTCATTAAAGACTTTAATGTCAACTTAGTTGCACAATGTGGGGAGAATATTTAAGAAACTGATTTCTTGTAGATTAATGCATTAAACATGTGTAAGCATGGATGTGGTTTACTTGAAGTTTAAACTAACCTACTTTGGTTGTAATTTAAAGCTTTACTGAATTAAATTTGTGAAACTAATATTCGGAATTGGCATTGATAGCAAATGTTTCCACATTTTGCATCTTGTTGATCTTTAAAATGTGTATAAAGTTTATTTTGGCAGACTCTTCACTGTTTACCATTGGCCTAATCTGTGATAGTTATGGAGTTAACTATTGTTGAGTTGTTGTCTTTATATGTATGCTGAAGGTCTTGTTTCAATTTTCTGTTAGTGAAGGCATAGGTTGTTTTAAATTTCGTTCTGGGTTTTTGAAGTGCCTAGGTATAGATCTTGGTGCACGGATGTTCATTATTCTCTCTTCTTTTTCTTCTTCATATTTGGTGTATAATTGATGTAATTTGTTCCATTCAATTTGCTTTATTATCACAGGACAGGAACTGGGTATATTAGTGCTTTAGGAGGTAGTGGTTTGGCTGGTGGAGGAGGCGGGCGAGTTTCTATTGACATTTTCAGCAGACATGATAGCCCTAAGATTTATGTTAATGGTAAGTTCTACTGTTGCCTTTTCCATTTGTCGCCCTATGTTTGTACTTAACATTTAAGAACATGTTTTCAGTAGGCCTGGTAGCCCTAAAAATTATTAAATGGTAAGTTTACCTTTCCATTTCCCCCTTGTTAGTTGTTGCCTATGTTTGGTTATCATTTATCATCATGGTTCTTTTGATATAACTTACTGTGTACTTGAATGGTTGTTGCCATAAGGATCTTTTTTGTTTACTGCTGTACGTTTGGTATTTGATGTTTGGTGATGTGAGCTATCATCATGGCTCTTATTAGATAATTTATGGATTGACAATATCCTTGAAGTGAGCAAGTTGTTTCTGATGTCAGTATTATGTGATTAGATTTTTTTTCCCAACACATTGAGAAATGTAAATACTCTGACTCATATACGCCAGCTTCTAGTTGTGTCTTTTTTATATCCTGAGTAATGCTAAGATTTCATGCTTTCTCTGGCATGTGATGAGGAATCACTGTTATGTCTGATGTAGAGGTGATCTTCTTCTCACTAGACCACATGTAAATATAGCTATTTTCTCTGAGGTTGGCTTAATATTGATACTAGGCATCACATGTCCAAGGAACAGCACCTGATCCATTAAGAATATTCACTACTTGAGTCTGGCAAAAAGTCTCTATTTTTTCAATGTTTGTAAGATCTTAAGGAATCAGTAAGACTCTATTTTTGACTATTGTTATACACCAAGATATGATCAAAATATACAACAAGTTTACCAATATGAGGTCTAAATACCTGGTTGTCAATCTAATAAAAGTATTGGGCTCATTGAGAATTCCTGGCACCATGTTTCAGTTGTACACACCATTGTGTCTTAAATGTAGTCTTCCACTCATCGCTGGGTTTCATGCCGATATGGTGATAGCTGCTATGCAAATTATTCTCGGAAAAGTTAGTGGAGAGATGTAGATGGTCTAACTAATCATCCAAAAATGGCTAGGAAACCTGTATTTTCTTTTTAGATTGTTGACAACATAGCGATTGATACACAAGAGCTGCTGTTAAAATTATTATTTGTATCTGATTTATGTAGCTCATTTTTTTTACTCTACCTACTTTTTTTGTTAAACTTTCTAAATTGAATTTGTGCTAGAATCTGCTGTATATTTAATGGAGTTTAGATTAATAATTATTTCTTAATAATTATTTCCATTTGCAGGAGGTAAAAGTCTTGGCTGTCCAGAGAATAATGGTGCTGCAGGTACTCTATTTGATGCGGTTCCTCGCAGTCTTATTGTTGACAACCAGAACTTGTCAACACTAACAGATACTCTTCTCTTGGAGTTCCCTTATCAACCACTTTGGACAAATGTTATTGTGAAGAATAGTGGCAGAGTTGTTGTTCCTTTGTTGTGGAGTCGTGTGCAGGTAAACTCTGCTTGAAAATTTAACGTCATTGTTGCTACTGGGTCAACATGTTGTCACATATTACTTCATCTTTTTCATTATTACTTATGAAAATTGTGACACCAAAATATCATTATTTAGTTTCAAGTGAACTCAGCGTTGCTGCAAAAACTGATATTTTCAAGAAAGTGAAGGCATATAAGAAAGGTGGTTTGCATTCACATGTTGGGAACTATCCAACTTGTCAAAATAACCTTAACAACAATACACTTAACTGTTAAGTGTTTCATAGAACTGGCCAATTTAGTTAACCCATTACTGTATACAGCTATAGTAGTACGGAACTCTTCACACTCGCGCGTGGGTTTCTGTTGGCGTCTTTGTGTGTGTGTGTGTGTGTGTGTGTGTGTGTGTGTGTGTGTGTGAGCATGTGGGTGAGTGGGGGATTTGCATGCTAGGATGAGCAATTTATGGTAAAAGGAATTCTAGTTATAGATTGTGAAATGCTTTATTTCCAATTAGAATCCTTTCATTTAATTATTCTGAAATGCTCATGCCATCTATTTATTTTCGATAGAAGTTTGAGAAGTGACTTCTATAACTACAATGATTGGGTGTTAAAACATACAAATTTGTGTGCTATGGACAGCTAAGCATTTTCAGGGGCCACGGTATGAGTGACATACATTGTTCGACTGCAAATATACTGCACTTCCTTATTTAACAATTCCTTTTCTGAATTTCCTTAATGGTTGACTTGGTGCACCTCACGGTAAGAAACTCTTCATGATGAAGATTTAAAAAAAAGAGCATAAAATTTCATCTTATTCGAGGTAGAAATCTGCTCTTATAATATAAATGATTTTTTCGCAAGTATATTCTTGAACATTTGAGTAAAGGCTTTGTCGTTGTTATAAAACAAAAGGTGGGTGTTAAGTTACAATTCAGAATAATTATTTAAATGGTAATTTTCAGGGTGTTCTCAAGCAAATAATTTGTGAAATTATGAGACCAATGTAAACTTCTTGACACCACTTTTCTCCTTTTCTATGAAAAGCCTTTCATTGATTTCCTTTTTCAGAGTGAAATAGTATGTATGTATTTTTGTCCTTCAGTTTTTTGTTAGTGAACTTTTTGTCGTTCACTTTTGTAATTTTAATTCTTATCATAATGGTGGATGATGCTCTGTATCTGCATTTCTATCATGTTTTATGTAGTGATTTGCGAGAGATATAATATTTAGGCATGCCAAGAAAACATTTATGTTAATCAAACTACCTGAACTAAACCAACAATGAACCAAAAGCGGCTAATGCGTCTTTTGCATCTGCAGCATGGGGCAAAGTTGTGAATAATAATTTGCTCATTTCAAGTAGCTTGTTGCTGCAGGTTTTTATGTGAAACTACAGATCAGGTCATGAAAATGCGGCCATTTTGTGGGAATAAGTTCTTAACGTTTTTGTTTCTTCCAAAATTGATCAGATAGTGTTTCTGGTTAATACTCTAGTTATGCAATTCTATATGTCAAATCAATATATATTGTGTCGTCTTCGTTGCTTGGACATCTAGCACTATTATACTTTATATTGGATATCCTTTACCTGATTGTTGTAATCTATTCTGCAACTGGCACCATAAACAAAATATATCTTCGAAATCAATGTTCCACTTCCATCTATTCTGCAAGTGACACCATAAATAAAAGATTTCTTAGAAAACAATGCTCCATCTTACTCTCTGAGTGACTTTCTTTTAATTGATTTCCAGGTCCAAGGTCAGCTTAGTTTGACATGCGGTGGTGTGATGACGTTTGGTCTTTTACATTATCCATACTCAGAGTTTGAGCTTATGGCTGAAGAACTTCTAATGAGTGACTCAATCATCAAGGTGGACTTTGCAACATCTGTTTTGTTGTTTTTCTGGGCCCTTACATGTGCGTTAGGTAGCTTGTCTATTCTATCATATATGCCAGAGGACTACTTTCTAATCTATTAACTCAGAACAATTAACTTGAAAAAATGGTTTGCTAGTATAAGATGAATGTTCTTTCTTGCTCATATTGGCACGCACGCACACACGCGCACATGCACACGCTTGAAAACCGTGAACATCAAGGTTGCTTCTATTTAGGATAAAAGTATTTCTTGTGCACGCTATGCGTGCATGCATAATTCAATCTTTAGATTAAAAAATGATGAGAAGTTGGAGGGATGGATGAGTAAGTGGAGCATTAAAGATATATAGTGTTGGTTGATAGGGGCAGTCATGGAGAACATGGGATGGATGGAGTTAAAATGGTAGTCATTTGTGTTCTCCAAGTTTATCCTTTTCATGATTCTTAAACTATGTGTAATTATGAGGACATTTCATGGAATTATTTGAATTCATGACTCACATAGGGATAGAACACCAAAAGAAGTCTTTTCTTAAATAATAGTATTATAGTAATAGATAATAGATGAGAGGGAGTCGCTTGAGTTGGGTTGGCCATGTGAATTTGGAGGCCATTAATAGAAAATATTCTTTCTAGTTATTTCTTTGTTAATCATGAATTAATTTCATTACCTTGTGGATGGATTTTTTTTGAGCGTACTGTCTTTCTTTTTAACCTGCTCCAATCATAGTCAATAATTCTTGTACTTAAATCTCTTTTTGCCATCTAATTCATTTTCCCTATGTTAGTGTTGCCTATAGGTCTATTAAGCTTTCATATTCTGTTATTGGTGTTTAGCGTATGATTAATTTTTATGAAAATAGAATCTTCTTTTAGCTGATGCTACTATTTTCAAGTTCAGGTGTTTGGGGCTTTACGAATGTCGGTAAAGATGTTTCTGATGTGGAATTCAAAGATGACTATAGATGGTAGTGGGGAAGTTGCTACATCATTACTCGAGGCCAGCAATTTAATTGTGCTGCGGGTAGTACCTTGTATCTTAGCTTGTCAACTTACTGCCTACTAACTTATTACTGCTCTTAATATTATAAATTTGGTCTAATATCTATCTTAGGAATCCTCTGTTATAAGCTCTAATGCAAACCTTGGAGTTCGTGGGCAAGGTCTCTTAAACTTAACTGGGACTGGGGATATGATTGAAGCACAACGCCTGATCTTGTCGCTCTTCTATAGTGTAAACGTAAGCAAAGCTATAGCTCTCTTGGATTTATTCATGGTTGCTGCAAACTAAGACTTCTATATTTATGTAGCATTCTCTGTGTATGATTGCGGTTGAGTCCTTTGACCTTTTTAAGGGTAAATTTCAGAAAACTGGCATGGATTATTCGGGAACTCAAAGTCAATTAGACCCCTAAACTTTAAATTACATTTCTAGGAAGCCCTTAAACTATTATTTTAATCTATTAAGCCCCTGAAACTTTACATTACATTTCTAAAAAGCTCTTTTAACTATTATTTTAATCTATTAAGCCCCTGCAGTTTTTACTTTCATTCTATTTAGCATGGTGATGCTCCGCCCTAAACACCACCACCAAAATTATGATTTTCAGTAAGGCTAAAATGGGAAAATTGTAAATAAAATGTCATACCCTCACGTGGGATTATTAAGATCCCTTTATGTTGGGACTAGGGGAGATAAGGGCGAAATTTCATCCATTTCCTCCTGGACTCGGGAGAGTTCGTTCAGTGTCCCCCGTGCCCTGTCAGCTGCTGCCGCCATTAGAGACTCGTGAGACCTCAATGCTGACTATTGTCATGAGAGCCTCTCAAGACCTTGAGAAGTTGAAGCCGAAGACTGATAAATTCTCAACGAAGCTAGAGCCGAAGGCTGCTCATGGTGTCTTGTCACCTTTCTCCAAAAACAAATATCCAGCATCTTAATCTGATGGTTAGTTTGTGTAATTGAAGTTGGTGGATTTAACCAACAGCAACTTTTGACATACTCAAAATGAACTAAAAAGCAAACTAGAAGAAGTAGCCATGATTTTTTGTATAGAAAAAACAAATGGAAGTTGAGTGAACAAAGAGTAACTGTAAATGGCGGGAATGATAGCCAAAGAATGATTCCCCCCCTCCCTCCTCCAAAAAACAAATTCAATAAGACCATTATACCCTTCTATGGGTATGTTGAACACCATGCGGGCTAAATAGAATGAAAAGAAAAACTATAGGGGCTTAATAGCTAAAAATAATAGTTTATGGGCCTTTCAGAAATGTAATGTGAAGTCTAGGCGCTAAATAGATTAAAATAAGGCTTTAAGGGATTTTTAAAATGTAATGTGAAGTCTAGGGGCTTTGTTGACTTTGAGGTCACTATTAGGGGATTTGCGACAAAAAAGTACCATAGTCTATTTTTATTTAGAGAAAACTACTTCAAATCAACTACCCCATATTGTCACAAAAGTATATGATAGTTTTGTGAAATAGTACCTGAAAGTTCATGGTAGTTATCTGACAATCACGTAAAGTTCATGGTAATTTAGTGACTTCATCTCAAATTCACAGTACCTAATAAAACATAAATAAAAGCTCAAGATATTTAGTTAATGATAATTTTCTGATAATATGTTATAGTTTTATTTTGATTTGGAAGTTTGAGATAGTTTTCCACTAAGCTTGGTCTCAAATTTGAATGATCCGATTCTGGTTGTTTAAATATTGATCTCTTTTATCTGTTTACTCTGAATTGGAGTAAACTCTTTTCAGTTAATTCTTACTTTCTTCTTGTGATAATGTGTTCCAGTTATTTCCTACAGAATTTATAAATGTATTTCTTATGTCGAGAATATCTATTCCCTGGGATTTGGTTGTTATACTTGTTTTGTTTGTGTTTTAAACACTTTTGGCTTTTGTAGGTTGGACCTGGTTCTGTTTTACGTGGTCCACTCATAAATGCAACAAATGATGACATGTAAGTCTGACATAGGCTCAGGGAAAACATTTGGCATTCTGTTTTGTTTCTTTTCTCCCCATTTATATTCTGATTGTATGCATATTTATTTTGTTGTATACTTGTATTAGGGCCCCTAAACTTAATTGTGAACTTCAAGATTGCCCTATTGAGTTAATTCATCCACCTGAAGATTGTAATGTGAACTCCACACTATCTTTCACACTTCAGGTGCTTCTCTATTATCTCTTGTTGAACTGTTTTGAAATTTGGGGAAAATAGTGTTGAAATGCCATTACATTTTAGATATATACATTTGTTTTACCTAGATCTTCATCACATAGATCTAATTACTGTCACTAGATTTTCTTATATCTCTAAGTGTGGCAAACCGTTTGTGCAGATTTGTCGTGTTGAGGACATTAGTATTGCCGGGCTTGTGCAAGGAGCTGTAATCCATTTTCACATGGCAAGAAATGTTGTTGTGTACTCATCTGGCACGATTAGTGCATCTGCGTTGGGTAATTGATGCATTAAATTATTCTGATGAAATCTGATATTTTATCTTTGTACACCCACAATACATTTGTTTTATGCCTATCAAATTGTTGGGATGCAAAGAAATTTCTTTGCTAATTCATTATTCGAAGAAACAGATATAAATTGTTTATCAAAGAACTTGAAAGTGTTTGCAGGCTGTAAAGGTGGGGTTGGTAGAGGAAACTTTTTAAGCTATGGCATTGGAGGCGGTGGAGGACATGGAGGTAGAGGTGGAGATGGTTTTTCAAATGGTACTATTGTGAAAGGTGGCATGACATATGGAAATGCTGCTTTACCTTGTGAGCTCGGTAGCGGCAGCGGTAATGACAGTATGATGACTTCAACTGCTGGTGGGGGTATCATTGGTATTATCTGACCTTTATTCTTTTGTTGTGTAAAGGTCAAAAATGTGATTTACACGGCTAATACATGTTTGCAGTTGGAAACCACGATCACGTTCTCATATTAGGCAATCATGCGATGATCACATAAAAGCTAACCATTTGTATATAATTATTATGCATCCACATGTGCAAGCACATCAAGAATTCTTATGGTTATCAGGTCTAAAGTTCGAACTATATCTGGCCCATTTTAACTTGAAGAATGCTGTGTGCATCCTGTCCTCGGTGTACTTTGTGTTCTCTTATGGTTTGGAAAGTTCCAATATATCTGCTGATGTTTAGATAACTAGTTTTGCTAGTGGTTTCTAACCTACATTTATTATTTGTTTTTTAAGGTCAATGAGAAAATTTTCATTCATCTAGTAAAGAAGTTTAAGTACATCACGAATCTTAGGCATACCTGAGCATACAAAACAGAGAAAATAAAACATGAAAACTCGAAAGAAAAAGAATACAAAACTGCTGTTTCTCACAAGCTATATATCCAAGGCCAAAAATTGTCACGAATAGGAGCATGAAGAAGGATCATAAGTATATGGATCTTAATAACTTTGGTCAGAACATCAACTGGCCTCTTAGCATTGGTGTGTATGCGGCAATTCCTCTTGTGCCAAACAGTATAGAAGGTAGAAGCCGAAGCTAGCCTTCGAACATTATGAGCATAGTGGGAATCCCTCACACATGCAGTAAACTAGTGGAGAATAGCATCCCAGTTACAACTTCGAATTCGAAAACCAAGCCACAGCATTATCTCATTCCAAATTGAGGAGCACAATAACAGGAGACAAATAGATGATAATGGCTCTCAGGATATTCATTGCAGAGCACTCATAAAGGGTTAGCAATGTTTAACCCAAACTTTACCGGTCTGTCAAAATTTATTAGCCTTTTGACAAATTGAGCTTACTCCAGATAGTACTATGCGAAGAAACTGTAGAAGCATGTGGAAGCAAGGCACGATAAGCAAGGGAAATCTTAAATTTTCCATTGACAACTCAGTCATCAAGCACTTGAAGAATTTGACCAACAGATCTCCACTTAGAAATAGCAAAATATCTGGTTTTTAAAATCTGCTTCCAAAGCCAAGACGAGCTTTG
The DNA here is from genome assembly GCA_037177215.1 of Asparagus racemosus. Classification (NCBI taxonomy): domain Eukaryota; kingdom Viridiplantae; phylum Streptophyta; class Magnoliopsida; order Asparagales; family Asparagaceae; genus Asparagus; species Asparagus racemosus. Next base: position 5,614,705 of record JBAKGM010000365.1, on the reverse strand, counting down.
CATAATAGGAAACTCCCATATAGAATATCCATAGTAAATTACATCTATTTTTATAATGTAATTTACTGTGATCATTTCAATTTGCGTTTATTTATGGATACAGTCATGTCATATGGCAAGATTTAAGACAGTGAGTTAGGTTATGCTCTCTAACTTACATTCAAAATTTCTTTTTTTTTTCCATAGAAACATCATTTCATGTTGTTACATTGTACTTACTGGAGAACTTAGTCAATAAATTGTTTTGTTTTCGTAGTTATTAATTTAGATATTTGCTACTGCCTCATTCACTTTAAGTGGCCTTTATAGTCATTTCTCATTTCATTTGCATCCATTAGCAATCATTCTATTTCCTTATTGTCTGAGTTTTTTTATTTCCCTCCTTCAAAATACCCATGATGTCTTATGTGGCCGCATATGCAGTTTATGCAGCATGTACTAGTGGACTACATACTAGCGCATATCACATACTGTGTCATTGATAGTGCTAATTATCATGTGTTGCCCTCTTATTTTTAACGAGTTTCACATACCATCAAATACTAGCTGTAAGTTGATTGAATTCAGAGTCGTTACATGTATTAGTTATCCACTGGAGGTGGACCTTATAAAAACTTCAATATTATATTTCCATAAGTCCCTTGTACACTTTGACATTGGTTACAATGTTTATATCGGTCCTTGTATATGAATTTATGACTAAGATCACTGGTGCTTGTGTAATTGCACTCTTCCTTTTCTGTTTGACATAAGTGCACCATTTTGATTGCTGCAGTAATCTTTTCCACTTGCAATTGATACATCCTTCTCAATGTTGTAGCCGTTCTTGATATTTTCTTTTGCATGGCTCCACTCTTCTCATCTTTTCTGTCTGAATAACTATCCCCGACCTTTTCTCTTGTAGTAATGGGTTCTATGGAGCATTCCTTATCAAGTTTATCAGTTTATGGCTCAGTAAAAGCAGATGGAGAAAGTTTCGGTGAAATTGGTGGATGGCTTAGTTATGCTAGTATGAGTGGAGGTCCTGGTGGTGGATCTGGGGGTACCATTCTTCTTTTTTTGCACATGCTGGCAGTTGGTGAGGAATCCGTTATTTCAAGTGCTGGTGGTCTTGGTAGTCCTAGTGGTGGAGGTGGTGGTGGAGGGGGTAGAATTCACTTCCATTGGTTTCACGTCCCCACAGGGGATGAATATTATCCCATTGCAAGTATTACTGGAAATATAACCTCAAGGTTTGGATTAAATTCTCTTTTTGTTCTTTTCAAATTATTTTTATATGGTGTATCAATGCCAAACGAATTAGGAAAACCTGTAGGTTATGAGTCTTGTGACATAATTTTTGTGGACCAACTATTCATTTGAGATGTGTAATGAATATTTCTGAAGTTCTTGAATGACATCCTACAGAACGTGATAGATGACATAATTTGTGTGCACCAAGTATTCTACAGTGATACTTATTTCATCTTTCTGTGTCGAGACATTTATTATACTTGTCGAAACTAATGGGTTGTTTTGTACAAAAGTTACCTCTTAAAAATGGAAAGCTTAGTGTTTTATTGGTATGGAATTGCAATACAAGTATGTGATTAACTAACAATATGATGGATTCCTTTTGGTTCATAAAGAATCAATTCCGTTAATATCAATCTGTCTCAGTATGAACTTCACTAAGACGTTAAGGATAGCGTGAGTGGAGGATAGGATGATAAAAGATAATTTGAGATAGTTTGAACATGTATTACAAAAGCAGCAGGAACTAGGGTCATGAGTGTTGCTATATTGGTCTCCTAACTCTCTGATTCTCCGTAAAATGTTGTGGTTAGTATGATCTTGTTTTGGCAATCATCTGACTTCTGTAATATTTTTCTCTTTGTTAGAGGAGGTTTTAGCCGGGGTCAAGGCCTTGCAGGGGAAAGTGGGACCATTACAGGAAAAGATTGCCCAAAAGGGCTTTATGGGACTTTTTGCGAGGTACCTCTGTCATATAGTTTCCTATAATTCCATTATTTCTTAAGTTTTCTATAATTCATTACTTCAAAAATGAATGATGGATTTTTCATATGGGTGATGTGGGGCATTGCATTGTGATTGTAACATCCTGCAACCCATGCAGATATAGCTATAATACGTGTGAGTCTGTGACCCATTGGAAGAGTATTCCTGATTCATCCAAGAACTAAAGGAAGAATAATAATTCTTGTTAGTGGAACTGTTCTTACATTTTCTCCTTTAGTATTTAGTAGTGTTATGCTGATGTATTAGTGGTTTTCAAAACTTTGAGGTATCCTATTAGGGCGTTATAGTTAGTACTATTGTAAGATGCAAGCTAATGTTACGAAAATCCTTAGATTTTACATGTTTCTGCTGCATAAATATGTATGTATCTCAACACAAATACATATACATACAGATTTGTTGAGATGATGCATCACTACCAAGTATAATGTGACATGAAGTACCCTGCCTGTTAAGTCTACCCCCTCCATACTATACAATGAGCCAAGTATGAGGTGGTGGCTTGTCTAGCAAAATGAACGATCAAGAGATAGAAGTGGTGAGGCTCACACCTTTCAATGTGACTAGAAGGGCTTGCATCACCACATGGCTCTCTTGGTAGCTCATTTAGCAAAATGGGCCATCACCTCATACCTATTTTTCCCCCACACAATCTCAAACCAGATTTTGGAAGCTCAGACATTATGTTTGCTTGTTCTTGCTGGATTATATAATGAATCAATGATCATATAGCAGATAATTCTGATTAAGGTTGATTCTTGGAGTTGCATTTATTTCCTATGAATCATGAACATTTTAACTTACCTGCATAGTCACACTTGCAGGCATGAACATTACTGTTTTCATTTGTAATTATCTTCTTTATAGTGTCGTTTGGTACAACCTTTCAGCACTTTTCACATTTAATAATAGTAGTAAATTTTATTGATAATCCAGGAATGCCCAGTGGGAAGTTTCAAGAATGTTAGTGGATCAGACGATTCTCTTTGTCACCCGTGCCCCTCTGATGATCTTCCCAATCGTGCCATATATATTAGTGTTCGAGGTACTTCTTTCTCCTGTAGTCTATTACTAATTTCCGACGGGATATAAATTCCAAAGTGTGTAAATAAGAAGCGTTTAAGACTTCCTTGATTTTCAGTACAGAAGCCTGATATTCAGATGCTAGTTAGCACATAATCAGGTTCTTAATGTTAATATTTAACCATCAGGATCCATTCAATGCTCCTACCTGTTTTAAGTGTTAGTAATATCCACAAAGGGGATTGGATATGAGCTGCCAAGAGAGAGGATTGGTGAGATTCACATGCTCCGACATGACTAGCAAGGTGGCAAAATAAGCTGGCACCTTATATTTATTTTTACCATTTATAAGTTGACGTTGGAATTCCTTTTCTCCATTTCATGCCAGTTTTGGCTTGTTGGTTCTGTCATAGTTTCTTACTATCCCCTTTTAACAGGTGGTGTTGCGGAAACCCCTTGTCCATATAAGTGTGTGTCTGATAGATATCATATGCCACACTGTTATACTGCTCTTGAAGAGTTAATATATACCTTTGGTGGGCCTTGGTTATTTGGTCTTCTTCTCTTCAGTCTTCTTGTTCTATTAGCTCTAGTATTGAGTGTTGCGAGGATGAAATTTGTGGGTAACGATGAATTACCTGGGCCTGCTCCAACACAACATGGATCTCAAATTGACCACTCATTCCCATTTCTGGAGTCACTGAATGAGGTACCTGCATTACTTCACTTATTTGTACTTGATTATCACTGCTTTTTCAGGCATGTCAGATGAAGTTTAGCTCACCTTGTAATGTTCTGTACAGGTTTTGGAAACTAATAGGGTGGAGGAGTCCCAGAACCATGTACATAGAATGTATTTTATGGGTCCAAATACCTTTAGTGAACCATGGCATCTTCCACACTCTCCGCCAGAACAAGTAATGGAGATTGTGTATGTGTACTCCTCTTTCTTAGTTCCATTTTCTAGGCATTTTTTTTCACAAATCTCCTTGATTTTGGCCTCTGAAAAAACTGTTGGTGTTCCCAAAAACTTTATGCCATTTGTTTGACTGACATGACAAAGTTTTTTGGTAAAATCAAATTTCAGGTATGAGGATGCGTTCAACAGATTTGCGGAGGAGATCAATGCCTTAGCTGCTTATCAATGGTGGGAGGGATCAATATATAGCATCCTGCTTATTCTTGCATATCCTTTTGCATGGTCATGGCAACAATGGCGCAGGAGAAAGAAACTACAGCAACTTCGTGAATTTGTCCGTTCAGAGTATGACCATGCATGCCTACGGTCATGCCGTTCACGTGCACTATATGAAGGGCTTAAGGTAACATATAATGTTTTCATCTTTGTAATACTTCACTGTTTTGCAGTTGATTTTTTATTAATTTTCTGTATGTCACATTTTTGCCATTCACATGCAAATTATTATTATTATTATTATGTGCAATATAAGACAAACTAAAGTGTGTACCTTATTGTGTACAAGCAGGTGGCAGCAGCCCCAGATTTATTGCTAGGATATGTAGACTTCTATTTGGGTGGAGATGAAAAACGAGCTGATCTTCCTCCACCTTTATATCAAAGGTTTCCCATGTCTATAATCTTTGGGGGCGATGGAAGTTACATGTCTCCTTTCTCACTTAATAGTGATAATGTGCTCACTAGCCTTATGAGCCAGGTTGATTCTTCTGTATATACCTTAAGGTATCTCTGTTTTTCATCCATGGGAACTTCTATTTATGAAAATCTGCTTTCTACATTTTTACTTGCAGACAGTACCACCAACTATATGGTATCGACTTGTTGCTGGACTGAATGCACAGTTGCGTCTAGTTCGTCGTGGGCACCTAAGGAAAACACTTTTACCAATAATCTGCTGGCTTGAAACTCATGCAAATCCTTTAATAAGTATGCATGGTATTATGGTCGAACTTGCATGGTTTCAGGCTACTGCATCTGGTTACTGCCAGCTTGGTCTTGTAGTATATGCTGCAGAAGATGGATCTCTCGCTACAGCAGTTGACAGTGCAGCTAGAACTGTGAAAAGTGAAATATCGTTGAGGTTGATTTTTAATTTGAAGTCCTATATGTGATGCTCATGTTCATTCTCATGGATCTAATTAAAGTCATGGAATTGCCTATCCTTCACTTTTGTCTCTTGCAGGCATGACAACTTCTATGGAGTTAACCAAGCAGACCATTTGAATTTTAGGGAGCCTCTCTTTATGCGTAAAAGAATAAATGGTGGTATTTTAGATCCTTATAATTTGCGGACACTCAAAGATAAAAAAGATATTTTCTACCCGGTATCACTTGTCTTGTACAATACAAAACCTGTTGGACACCAGGTGCATCATTTATCTCCAGATTAATTAGCCTCTTTTATTGCAGTTCTTGAAAAGCAAAAAACAAATTTTTTTCTCAGATTTTGCATGTAAATAGTTACATATAGGTTGGTTTATTTTGTTAACTCTTGTTCATCATTTGATCCTGCAGGATCTTGTTGGTTTGTTTATCTCAATATTGCTTCTGGGAGATTTTAGTTTAGTTCTGCTTACATTACTCCAGCTGTATTCCTTTTCTTTGGTGGATGCTTTCTTGGTTTTGTTTGTTCTTCCTCTGGGCATATTGTCACCATTCCCTGCTGGGATTAATGCACTTTTTAGTCATGGACCAAGAAGATCCGCAGGTCTTGCACGTGTGTATGCTCAGTGGAACATCACATCTGTGATTAATGTCGTGAGTTCTTCAACCTTTAACATGAGCTATCTAATTATCTTTATTAAGAATGTCACGTATGAGTTTTTTTTATTTTTCTTTGCCCCATCATTTGGTATAGGATTAATTGCGGATAGACACCCTGTGCTTCTATTTTTGCAAATGACCCCTCTATATTCTCAACTCCATTAGTTTTCCCATTTAAATTAATTGTATCTGATGATAATTATGCAAATTTATAGTAAGTAAATCAGTTTATGGAGCCCAATCCCAATGTGAAACTAGCAGAGTTGGGATCCAAGGGGTCTATATGCAAGAGTAGAAGTACAGGGGGTCTGTTGTGAAATTTGGTGATAGTACAAGGGGTCTGTCCGCAATGAACCCTTTTGTATATTGCTAATTCCATGACTATTTGAGATTCTCTATGCAATGCTTTGTTTCTTATCTAAATATTCTGAAAGTGCTTCCTGTGCGTAGGTTGTGGCATTGATTTGTGGGTTTATTCATTACAAATCATCTGCCCGAAAACACCAGAGCTCACAACCCTGGAATATTGGGGCGTAAGTAGATATCTTGCTACCCTTTTGATCTCTAAATCAATCCAGAATGATTCCGAATTTAAATTTCTTTGTTTGATTTTTTCAGGGAGGAGAGTGGATGGTGGTTATTTCCAGTTCTATTGCTGTTCTGTAAATGTTTCCAAGCACGACTCATCGACTGGCATGTCGCTAATTTAGAGATCCAGGATCGTTCATTGTATAGCAATGACCCCAATGTTTTCTGGCAATCATGACATTATAGCGACTGGCATCCAATACTAGCTGCAGGAGAATATTTTTTTACACTTGTTATTTTGTTTTTGCCATAAAAAGAAATTGAAATCTCTGAGAGGCGAGAGAGGGAGAAAATGGAAGGTCTTCATTTTATGCATAAGGTCTTCCATTATATATTTGTATACCGTAGGCTGACAACAGTCTGTAAATGTAAAAGTTAACACTTTTGTCATAGAGTGTAAATATAAAGCTGGAGCTCACCATTTTTCAATTGAGCGTGTACCATTTGGAAGGTATTGTAATGTATCTTAAAAGCCACTTATCTTTTTTCTTTCTTTATCAGAGAATTCTGAACTGATATGCACCCATGTTTTATTGGAAATTTTGAGAAGATCACAGCAAGGGAAAAACCAGTTTCTTTTATCCATGACCCTCGCTCAGATAAGTTTTCTTGTTTTAATTTTGAGATATTTTAGATTCAAGATCAGGCTTGCAGCTTTTGTTTCATGGAACAAAACAAAATGAGTGTGTATGAGTCTATGACTGTTCAAAGAGTGGCCTAAAGCCATTATTGGTAATATGATACTGTAATTTAAAAAATTGAATTGAGAAAAGCTATCGAGTACTATATCCAATGAAAATAAGACAACAAAAGAAAAAAAAAAAATGAAATCTTTTTAAACGGTTAAATTCATAAAATTACCATGAACTTTGGGATTTTTAGACAAAACTATCATACTTTTTTAATGATCGCTATGTGAATTTTTAAGACTGCACAATAATACTATAACCTAATGAAAATTTGTTGCTAACAATGACTAAGGGCTTTTTTCTTCATGAAAACCATCTTCGAAATAGTTCAAATCGATAGAAATCACCTTTAAAGTTTTTTTATACGTAAACCACATTACATGTGACTTTAGTTTTCAGTCAAACATGTTTTGCTAACTTCTGAGGTATTCATCCTACCCTAGCTAGTTACATGTGCCTAACACGTGTTTCACAATTACACGTGTGATTAATGAGGATAGTATGGATAATTAAGGTATTAGCTAAGCAGAATTCAATAAAAAGTGATTGACTAAAAACTAATTTCAATTATAAGATGTGTTACATATAAAAAAAGGTTCAAATATAGTTTCTATCGATTCAACCTATTTTAAAGGTGATTTTCGTGAGAAAAAAAATCCCAACGTTAATGACTTAGATAAAGTGTCTAAATTATACTTAAAATATGAGATTGGGGAGAGAATAATATGGAAGATATTTAAAGTATAGAAGGACAAAATTGCTTGAAACACGTCCGTGTGTGAGGTACACCACAACTTATCTTTGTGAGACATGATAGTCTAGTGGAAAAAAAATTCACACGTGGTAAGTTTATGCATAACTCCCTAAAGTTCAAGGTAGTTCTGTAGAGCATCCATCTTCAAGTGTCAAAGAGAAAAAAAGTCAAGAACCAATTAAGCATGATTTGTCTTCCACATTTACTCCCTCCCCTACCACCACGTATTTCAACATGCACAGAACTTAGGACCAAGTTGTCTGTGGAGTTCTAAACTCATTGAATGCAAATCAAAAGGCCTCAACCCTACCTCGCCTGCAGCATCACATGCCCTCATAAAACGCCACCCAACTCACCACCCCCCTCAACTACTCTCCTCTTCTTCCCTAACTCCACAGAGTAGACTTTCACTATGAATGAGCTTGCAAATACTATTGCTTGATACAATCACAGACTCTGACGAGCGCAAGCCAACTACATGCTAAACCAAGTAACATATCATAAACCTGATACCTTGGTCTCAGTCAGGTTTCTCTTTTGAAGAAAAGTCATGAGCCTTCTATTGATAGAAACGCATAGGAAGGGAGGAGAATGAACTAGAAATTTATTTAAGGTATTCTACTTCTATGTAGTGACGATCGATCAAATTATAACTCCACTAATTGTGAAATGCTCTTTAGCGTTTTCTTCGACTCGTCTCCTTGAGTTGAAACCAAAGTTTTTACGATTTTCCTTGTCAAATTCCGCTACATCAAAATTCCATAGTTACAACGAGACTTGAGGGTTATAATTTTATATTCTAACATATGCTAGACGCCATTGCAGATTAGCGCCTTTTCATGGGTCGAAACCTGAACATTAGGAGCGGTAGTTTTTTTTTTTAAAATAGGCTAAAGAAATGTATGGCCGGTAAGATTTGAATATGAATTTCTCTGATAACATGTCAAATGATCCGGCGCTGCACCAAAACAAAGTTATGATGAGGACCGAGGGTAATAATTTTATACTCTAACGCGCTAACGTGCCTCAATTCAAATATACGAGACTTTCTTCGAAATGCTGCAAACAGGAGCTAGCTATTACCGGTCCCATGTACACCACATTTTAGTGCAAAGCAATAAAGGAAGAGCAACATCAATTTCATCTCCATCCACATCTTTCCGTGCACTTAACCAAATCTACCTCCTAATCTATAAGTAGTCACAGACATTTGCATCCTGGCCAGTTATGCAACTATGACAATTTTACTAGGCCTAGTTCTCCTCCTCTCTTCTCTTTACTCTGGTGATGGACAGTCGTCGACGGCCCTCGTTCCGGCAATCATAACCTTCGGAGACTCAACAGTCGACGTCGGAAACAATGATTACCTCCCCACGGTTATTAAAGCAGACTTCCCTCCTTATGGCAGGGATTTTGCTAGTCATAAGCCAACTGGGAGGTCTTTGTAATGGGAAGCTGGCTACAGATTTTACTGGTGAGTGTTAATGTTAGAAGTTTTGCAGTTTAGTCCCTTTTTTGGGTGAAATTGTAAGTGTTTTGTTCTTTTTTCCCTTTTGTAGCGGAGACTCTGGGGTTTACTAGCTCCGCACCGGCATATTTGAGTCCACAGGCATCTGGGAAGAATTTATTGATTGGTGCTAATTTTGCTTCTGCTGGAGCTGGGTATTATGACAAAACTGCAATTTTATATGTGAGTAGAAAGGTTTAAATTGTATATTATCCTAAATCTATATTAAAAAGTTACAGAAATACCTAAAATTACTTTATTTTTGTTTAATTTCTCCCTGAAATCTTCAATAACCATGTCTGTAAAGTATGGAATATTATTTTAAGTTAGCTGCAAATTCACTCTGTACCACAGGGGTTAGCCATTTATTGCCATTTTACCGCAAATTTTTTTATTAGCATTTGACCTTTCGATTCCGTAATGGAGACCTGGACCTGTTATGTAGGTATTACATGATGTCAATATGTTGAAGAGAGAGATCTAATATTCCAGTATGTGTTGAAGAGGGATGTTTTTATCTTGCACCCTTCTAGTGCATGCAGAGATAGCCGAAATTTAACTCAATTTGTACATTAGTACTTTATAAGCTAATAAAAAGTTTATCGACAATAAATGTTATCCGTGTAGTTTAATTTTTTCAATTGGACTGCTGAATGAAAATTTTTGACTCTCTCACCCTTGGATTGATCACTAATTTCATTCAGGAGCAATATCTATCAAACTTCCACCTCGGTTAAAAGAGTAAAAAAGTATTATTTTCTATTCATAAATATCTGATGTTAGTATATCTCCTTGCACAATTAACCACTAATCCCCATCCTAATCTCATTGTTGCAGCATGCAATACCGCTATCTCAACAACTAAACTACTACAAAGAATACCAATCCAAGCTCTCAAACCTCACAACCAAATCTCAATCAACCTCCATCATCTCAGGCTCACTCTACATCGTCAGCGCAGGCAGCAGTGACTTCATCCAGAACTACTACATCAACCCTTACCTCAACAAATTCTACACTGCCGATCAATTCTCTTCGGCTCTCATCGGCAGTTTTTCGAACTTTGTCAAGAGTTTGTATGGATTGGGAGCTAGAAAGATTGGGGTCACTACTTTGCCTCCTCTGGGTTGTCTTCCTGCTTCCATTTCTTTCTTTGGGATGGGAAGTAATGGTTGTGTTGAGAGGTTGAATGGTGATGCTCAGGGGTTTAATAAGAAGCTCAACGGGGTGACTAGTTCTCTGATGAAGAAGTATGCGGGGCTCAAGATTGCTGTTTTTGATATTTATACGCCTTTGTATGAGCTGGCTACTGCCCCTTCAAACCAAGGTAATCTTCATCACACTTATATTATAGATTATACACAAATCTTATTAATTAGAACATTCTACATGCGTTTGGTATATTATGAGCTATGAATAGGGCAATTGCAATCTCTAAGCTACTCCTTACCCTTAAGATGTATGGTTCAGAACACATCACTATCATTCACACGCAAGATATTCTGATAAGATTTTATATTGCATAATTTTTATCTGTTAAATTGAAACTTTAAAGTTTTGACCCTAACATGTCCCTATAAGTTAATTTTATGTAGCAATACCTTTAACAAAAATGGTATTACTTCTGTATCGAAAAGATTTGTGTCTAAATTGCTTTGATAAAACTTAAATATGAAATTCTCTGTTATGTTAAAATGGACTCTCAATCTGTTGACGCATATTAAAAGTGATTTTGAGATGGTAACAAATCCCACCGAGCATGGGTTTAAAGGTTTAAAGTATCTACAATCAAATTACTACAAAATTTCTTCATTCTAAACAAATTGAATATTGCATCACTATACTCCTTAACCACATTATGCAAATGCTATAAATTGTTACATTCTCATATACAACTTTACACTCTTATGTTATTTGTGTCCTAAAAAAATGTTCTAGGATTCTTTGAGGCAAGGAAGGGGTGTTGTGGCACAGGGACAGTAGAAACTTCAGTACTTTGCAATCCGAAATCTCCAGGCACGTGTTCCAATGCCACCGGGTACGTGTTTTGGGACAGCGTTCATCCCTCTGAGGCTGCAAATAAAGTTATTGCTGACACTTTAGTTCTTCAGGGGATCTCTCTCATTGGGTGAAATAATTCCAAGTAAAGATGAAGATTAGAGAACTGCTATTATTTTTTCTATTTGTTTTTCCTGGTAGTATTTATGCAGTGCCATTTGGAGATTTCAAGTGTTGTGTGTGCTTCTAAGGAATAAGTTGTGGTTCGGTTATGTATTGTTTGTGACTAAGAGAATTGGTACTAATAAATTGACATATATGTTGTTTTGATTTTGTTTAGTTGAAAAGACAAGTTGTCTTTCGATTTATTTGATTATGATTTTTCATGTTTTTCAGAAGATCAAGTTAAGTGAGAAATAGCTCGGTAAATCTAATATATACAACTTGGGACGACACTGTAATATTATGAGTGATGAATGAGAAAAAATATGGAGTACTAATCCGGTCTGAAACTGCGACGAAAACAACTATTGGAATAGATCTAAATTTACGATATTTTTCGTTGATTTTCTTATCATAGGCTTTGTCAAGAACTCTGGTGAAGCAGTATCCGAAGCTCAAAATTGCTTTTTTTTTTGGATATTTTTTTGGTGAAGATGATTTTAGCTTACTTGAGTAGAATCATAGTTGAATGCTCCACTAATCTCGTTATCATCGTTCCTGATTTCTTGTTTAGGAAAATGATTGTGGCCTAGGTTTCTTTTTTATTCGGTCAAAACTTGCATATGAAGGTATGATACAAATGGTCTTGAGAGAGCCAATGATCAGAAAGCTCGAAGGATGTAACAACCGCAACGATAGAATGATCATCCATGTTCAGGGATCGACGGGTATAGGAGAAGTTGACAATGTCATGCCCCGAGCCCGCAGAATCCGTTGGTGCGTGCAAACCGTGGGATCCACCGAGTGTAGTGAGCTGTTTGATTCAAATCAGTGTCAAAATCGACTAGCCGATGCTACACTTGAGTCTTGGGCTTACCTATTTAAGCCATTAAAATTTTTACTCATTTCTCGATGTGGGACTATTCACAATTGGGGCATCACAGACACCATCAGGTTTTGATGAAGCTTCATCCTAATGCATTCGTGCACGATATGATGAACTTGTCATGGTGGGGAGATGGTGGATGTGAAAATGAAGTTGATGAGAACTTGTGCATGATTGAAGACATGAGTATTGGAGCCTTTGAAGGTAGCTGTAAGTTTGAGAGCCTCAAGAATACTATGAGCTTCAATGATGGTTGAGGAGGACGTCCAGTTAGACCCAAGTATGATTGAGGTTATCTTGAAGCTCCATCTACATAAGGACGGATCCGTTAAGAGAGGACAATAATGAAGGATTATCATCAGAACTTAGTAGTTTTTGTTAGCTTTTATGATGAAAATAAAAATTATCACGTATTGCAATGAAAAGTGAGGATGAAAAATATTACGTATTGATATCTTTGTGATAGTTGTATGAATAAGTTTTAATATTTACAGAATTTATATTATATAAGTTATTAATTTATATGTATAATTGTATGTGTGTCCCTAGAGGAAAAAATTTCCAGATCCGCTCCTGCATCTACATTAATTGTGAGACATGCTGATGTGCGTGCTTTCCACCTTGATTCGGATTTAGATCTTCTTCGCATGCTTGCGATAGAAGATGGCGGGATGTCAAGATATTCCCCAGCTCGTCTCTAACAAGAACAACGAAACAAAAATTACTACTCCTCTCTAACAAGTCGAGGGAGTGTTATACTAATACAATCACCAAATATAAGGTTGCTTAAAGGCGTCGGAGCATTTTCCGTGATTTGCACCGCATCTGAGGAGAGCACGCCTAAATTTGCTAGAGCTTCTGCACAAGCATTGCCCTCCCTGTAGGTATGGTGAAGTTTACAGGACCAATTTCTTCTAATCAGCTGACGACCGTCATCGAAAAGAGCAGCTAGAGGATCACAATCACTATGCGTATTCTGAATCAAGTGAATGTCAAGATATTCCCCATCCGTGTTGATTTTTATCCATCCCGCCTGCACCTCAACCTGCTTCCTCATTTCAACCCCATTCATCTTCAAGGCAATAAAATTAGACCAACAGGAGAGTACAGTTGAAAAAATTTTGAAACTTTATTTTTAATCAAATAAAAATGATATTTTCATTGGATAGTGTGCTAATTTATTTTAATTTATTGGCCTGTTTCCGTCAATACATAACAAAAGATACCGACAATTAATAATTGAGATTGAGAAATCAAGAGAAGAGTACACCAACAAAAAAAAAAAAATGAAGAGATTTTAACTTAGTTGAAAAGTAGCTTTATGTTAGTTTCCATACTAAGCATGTGCTAATATTAAGGGAGCCTTTGGTTCACCTCTTTTAAAATTTTTTTTTTGAGAAATGACACTTTGGTAAATAAAAGTTTTCTTCCTATTTCTATAAATTGTGTTTGGTTCACCTATAAATTTATAGAAAACTTTTCTATAAAGTACACTTTATGGAAAAATTTCCTTGTTTTGATTTCCACTCAAATTGGGAGGAAAACACCAAGAAATATGACACAACTCAATATAATATAATAAACTTGTATCCAAACCTCATTTCCAACCACATTTCTACCTTTTCTTGATATTTCTATAAAGTTCAAAGGCCTATTTTTTGTTTTGAACCAAACAAAATAAAAGTAAAACATGTACTTTTTTACTTCTCATTACTTTTCTCAAAATTTTTTCAAGAAATACAAGGTAATGTTTTTTAGGGTGGAAAACATTTCTTGAAATTTCAAAAAAATGAACCAAACACCCCTTTAATTTATTGTTAAACTTCTTTATTTTTCCAGAATCCTGAGTTTTGAGTTTTGTGTTTTGCTATATAGAAACAAAACGGATGCTATATAGAAACAAAACGGATCCAACTTTCCATTATTTCTGCTCTCCTATTTTTGTCTTGCATTGACATTGTCTTTTCCTAATCATATGCTATATTTGCTAATCTCCATGCTATGTTTGCCTTTATTCAAGTTTATGAGCATACTTTTAATTGAAATGACTAGGTAGCAAACAAAGATTATGAAGAAGGAAAATATTCTGGGTCAACCTCATCAAAACAAAAGAGGTAATTTGAAGCAAGTTTTGTTGAAGTTTTTCAATATTCTAAGTTTATTTGCATGTATTGATATGTTTTCCACTTTTACTTTTTCTCGTGTGTAGGTAATGAGCAAAGAATGTGCACGCAATGAGCTAAAGAAACAAAACATAGCCTCTCATCATCCTGGACAGAATGCAAATTTAGTGAGGATGCTTCCACAGCCGTGAGCTACAGAACATAACTGGTCCACCAGCATACTAGAAATAAAGCAATACAAAGACAAGGAGTTAGAGGAGCAGGCCAAGAAGAAATTATAGTGTATGAGACAATCAAAGGAGGAGAAAATGACGGATGAGATAGAACATGTTGAGCGAGATGTTAGGGAAAATTTCATAAAGCAGAGCTTAGCAAATAAGTTGATATCGCAAATGGACAATCTGGTAAAGCATGACAATCACTTCAAAATCATGTACAAAGAAAAGTGATAGCAAGAGCACACTTAGCTAATTTAGAAGATGAAGAGGAAGATAGTAAGGACGATTTCCTAGACGAGGCTGAAGGAGATGTTAGGGTACATACTGAGCAAGATGAGGAGGATGATATCAGGGAGGATTTCATAGAGGAGAACTTCATAGAGGAGTCTGAAGGAGATGAGGGCTTAAGGGGAGACAAAAACTTAGGGTCATAATCATCTAGGGAGGTAGCCAATAAAATAACAGAGAAATCTAAAAGGCGTCGAGGGCAAACTAAGTGCGAAAAAGCTCATGCACGAACTGAAGATGATTGACAAGTTATTTTTTTACATGAAAGTCACCAACCTATTGGACCATCAGATAAGGCGTGTGGTGAACCTAGCAGTTTCTTAGGCACACTTGGAAGAGACGTGACTTTTGCACCTCTGGATGAGGAGAATTGGCACAAGTTCAAAGAAAAAGATAGGGAAAAATATGGGAGTGTGTGAAGTTACTAATTTAAATTTCAACCACTAACTTATATTTGTTCTTGACTTCTTTCCCACTTATTTATATCACATTTTTATAATGAAAATTCCCATGTTTAATTGTGCCAATATAGGAAAGATACGGCATTCCGGATGAAGGGAAAAAATGGATCTTAGAAACCATCAATTGTCCATGGAGGTGCTGAAAATACTATTTAAGGAAGAAGTGCTTTGACGAATTTAATAATGACAAACAAAGGAAAAATATGTGCCCGGATAGTGTATCTGAAACACAATTTAATGCTTTGCTCAATTTTTGGAAGTCTGAACAATCAAAGGTAAAGGTGATTAGGCATTCTGTTTATGAAAAAACTAAATCTAGATGTGTATGTTTCCCTGCTATCTAGTATTTAATGTATATGTAAACTTATATTTATC
>JBAKGM010000365.1:5571822-5586302 GCA_037177215.1 Asparagus racemosus | reverse complement strand
TTTGCAAAAAGCCCCCCAAAAATTTACAAATAGCCCTTGAAAGTTTACAAAGAGCTCCTGAAAGTTTACAAAAAGACACTTAAAAATTTATATATACAATACTATTATAGTTAAATGGGCAAATGAGCGGCCCACTTATTAAATGGGTGGGCAAAAACCACCCATTTAGTAAGTGCTAAATGAGCCATAAATGGGCAAAATATGCCCGCCTATTTATAACCCGCCCGTTTATGACCCATGCTCACCCAATTAACATTTCTAAGCGGAGGAGATCACTGGGGCTTGCTTCGGCGGAGGAAATGGCTGGAGTTTGATTGGCGAGGCGAGCGAGAGAGAGAGAAGACAACGGCGAGGTCGAGGCGAGCGAGAGAGAGGATGAGGGTGAGGGTTAGGCGAGCGGGCGAGAGAGGATGAGTACTAAAGTGTAATGTAAAAGACATTAATGTAGCAACAATGTTGAAGTATCGCATGGGAAGACAAAAGTATCGCGCAAAAAATGAAATATAGCAAGAAGAGACTAGACGTTAGCATGGAAGGTGTAGCATTAAAATATTGAAAGTAGAGGAGGAATTTCAACGTGTAGCAAGAAAAGAGGTAAGGTTAGCAACTTGATTATGCAAGTATAGCGCCAAAAGGCTTAGAGTATGGGAGCATAAGCATTAGTAATTACCACTTGATATTGAAAATTTACAAAAATATGTTGAAAACTTTAAACATACAAGCAGTATAATAGAGCTCTAAGAACCAAACACATCCCCCAACACCCACCACCCGCACCCCGACCCCCAAAATTTTTGGGGATTTGCAGAAAAAAACACACTGAATATTTTGAGAATTACAAAAACATGCTAAAAAGTCAAAATTTACTAAAAACACCTTAAAATTTTAAGCCTACAAATAGTACACCAAAAATCTAGGATATAAAAAATGTTCCCTTGAAAACTTATAATTTTCAAAAAACACACTGAAATTTCAACAATTGCAAAAAGCACATTAAAAATTTACAAAAACACCCTAAGAAGATTAAAAGCTATAAATATTTATGAAAAACACATGTTTGTAAGTTTTCAAGATGTTTTATTGTATTTAGAAATTTAAGCATATTTTTTACTATTTTAAAATTTTAGGGTGTTTTTTAACAAATTCTAAAATTTTTAAGAGATGTATTTATTCCGAGATTCTCAATGTACTTTTTGTAGGTTTAAAATTTTCAAGATGTTATTATAAAATTTAATTTTTTATGGTGCTTTTTGCAATTCAAAACTTTTAAGATATTTTCTTCAAATTCTAATAAAACTTTTTTGCGGGGTTGGGTGGGTGTTGGGGTGGGGGTTGGGGTAAATTGAGTTGTTAAAAAAATTGTAGGGGAAACCACATAGTTATATAGTGTATTTAAGAGACTGAGCTTAAAGATAAATACAGAATGGTATTTCGAACTACAGGTAAAAATATAAAACAACTTTGTTTTCAAAATAAATCAAGGTAAAACATTGAGTTTAAAGGCAAAAGCCCCATAATAATAAAGATAGTGATAATTAATAGTTGTTTTCTCCCTTTTTTATAACATTTTATTGATAAACACCTTTAATAACATGCAAGTATAAATATATAAATTGAAATAATTCCCTTTCTCTTTATTAAAACTCTCATATGATTTCCTGAAAAAAATCTCTTATATGATTAAAATCAATTTCGGTTTCTTTTCTTATTAAATTTGTAAATGGAGTGAATAATCTTCACTTCCCGCCCTCATTTTTCGTAATCTTCACGTCCGTTAAAAGAGGGAAAAAAAAGTTTCTTTACCATCAAGAAATTATCAAGAACTCAAATTACGATCCAGCCCTTGATGGCGGACCAAGAATCAAGAATTACCATAGAGCCCGGCCCACAACCACCAAACATTCGTACGCCACGCCCACCAGAGGGTCCCACTTCGCGCCTTGATCCCCTCTCTCGACCCCGAAATCTCGAAATCTCCCCACAAAAGACGATGGCGATAATGCCGACAGCGTCGAGGCTACTGTTTTGGCGGGTTCCGGCGACCCCACTGGAGGAGGAGGAGGAGAAGAAGATGCAGCTCAGCGTTATACGGGAAGAGAGGCGGGTTCCGGCGACCCCACTGGAGGAGGAGGAGAAGATGAAAAAGAAGCAGCTCCACTCTCTGCGGCCAGAGAGGCGGCTTCCGGCGACCCCACTGGAGGAGGAGGAGGAGGAGGAGAAAAAGAAGAAGCATCTCCGCTTTCTACGGCCGGAGAGGGTAGCCTTTTGGCGCTTTCCCGCCATGAAGGAGCTAGAGATTCTCTGATCTCCGCCGCCGGCGAAAAGAGAACTGTGGCCGGCCGCCGTCGCCGGAGAGAAGAATTAGAGAACGCGGAAAGTTTGATTTCTGAGGACCAAGAACTAGTAAACGCGGAAAATCTGATTTCCGAGGACCAAGAATTAGGGCATGCCGAAGATTTGATTCCTGAGGAGCTACAAGTAGGGAATGCGGAAAATTTGATTTCTACGGACGAACTTACAGCCATCATGGTAAACATCCCTATTTATTTTTCAGCAATACGACAATTATTCTTTATCTAATCAATGCCATTTTACCCAGTAAATTGTTGAATAGAGTTTCTTGCGATGGAATTTTAAAAGAGTGAAGAAATTATAAATGTATATATAGAACTGATCTTTAAAATGTTGAGTAGCACCTAATTTTGGAGGCTATACTGCTCTGAAAACATGTCTCTGTTGTCATCATTTTGCAATATTTTTTTTGTCCTTGAGCTTACCAATGTTCAAATTATGTGCCGATTAACCAGTGGAATTATGCATTTTTTCATTTTAATATACTTTTCTTTATTTATCATATATATTAAAAGTTACATTGTTTTTTTAGATATTAGCGCTTTAAATCTTCTATAATTACATATCGATCTGATAAATCTTCAAAAATCGCATATTAATCCCTCGAATCTTCAAAATTGCATATTAGTCCCTCAAATCCTGTAGAGTTTTGCAAAATGGTCCTTCTAGTTGGGATTTGAGGGACTAATATGTAATTATTGAAGATATAAGGGACTAATATCTGAAAAACCCTAAAATTTATAAAGTTCATGAAAATAAAAAATATTCTAGGGAAAAGACCAACAAGTATGTCAATAACTAGTTCTCCACATAAAAATTCGGTCCATACATCAAAATTAACTAGGTGCTCAAATAAAAGACATTAAGTGTGTTGGATTTGAGCTTATGGGGGTTTTACGCAGAAAGATTAGAAAGAAAAAGACGACATAAACTTTTATGTGGTCGATTATGAGGATGACCGCATAGTGGAGCACTTTATCCCAACCCTAAGTTTTCAGCCTGCATAAGAGTAATCAGGCCAGTAAGCGGCTGCATAATCTGTTTGTTAGTATTTTGGCGTTTACAATTTCATCTCAAAGTATAACTCAAGCCTAAAATTCACAAGGGGATATAGAATGTCAGCAAAAGAACTCTTTTAAGCTTAACTTTAAAATAGTTCTCTGTGAGCCAAGCATTGAAGCAATCAGCAGTAACATCCCATGAACAACTTCACATATCAAACCCAATCCATTGCATATAACCTGGTTCCAAACATGAACACCATCTACGCAAGAGAGATTAAGTGATGATGGTCTTCGCTTCTATGATTATATGGAGGCAAGTATTTGAGTTCAAGATATCCATACGAGCATCCATTCTTAGCAATCTATGGTGCATTGCTAACCTCATAATGAAAGCATTCTATCAGACTAGAAGTACATATATACCAGTTTAATCAATATCTCTTTAAGATCGAAACCTACCACTCCTCTCAACGACATTTAGGGTGTGTTTGAAAACCAAAAAGTGAGAGGGTGTCATGTCATCTTTAAAGTCCCTTTCACTTTCTCCAAAATTTTTAGAAAGTTCATGGAAAGTGGTGAGATAGGAGAGAGATTTACTTTTTTATTAATTTTTACAGCCTATTCATTTTCGAAATTTGTTGAACTATTTTTTATTTATAAAACCAGTCAGCTTGGAATTTGGATGTAGTCTTCATGTTTCTACTTCCTTGGTGTAGATAGGTCCCTTTTTTAAGTTGAACTTCATGTTGATTTATTTAAAATTGGATTAGTTATTTCTTGTTTTGAAGGATCATATCAAGTTTTGGTCGTTAGTGCTTTCTGGTGTTGACATGTGAGTAATGTAGGATCATGATTTGTAATGTTAATATTCGTGACAATTTATTTAGAAGAACTGGAATCTTTTTTGATAATGTGAGTTACTTACATCGAAGAAGAAATAATCTGTGAATTACTATGAAGTAGGAATCTTTTATGTTAACACATTTGCATTCCCCATTAATCTAGCTTTTAGGTCCTATATTGATTTGAAAACATGTTTTCGTTTTCTTCATTTTGGAATGTTCAGATCTTATGAAATTTAGAAATACATATATACTAGTTTAATTAGTCTCTCATAAAGATCAAGATCTACCTCTCCTCTCAAGATCATTTAGGTGACATTAAAATCACCAAAAACAAGCCAGGACCTTGGCAAATATTTCTCGTTCTGCATAATTCCCACCAACGAACATTTACATCCTCCTTAAATTTGACACAAGAAAAACATGGAGTCTATAACTCCAATCCAATTCCCCAAACGTCATTGAGACATCCTCCAAGATCTCAATAGGGGTCATACCCACCTTCAGGCATAGGAAGCCAGAATTTTGGAGATCTTGGACATTCAGCTCAGACTTTCTAATTGTAAACTCTCAACTTTTTATTCCTGATGACAAAGATTGAATGACCAATTCCTTTGCAAGTATGACTAACAAGCCACCATTCTACTAAAACAGCAGAAGTCTTTTTCAGTTAGTGATTTTTTTTGGCAATATAACAGTAAGGAGCCTTCTGAAGACTAAAGCATATTTATGCTGAGTATTAATGTTCAAGGAAGCTTTTAAGACATGGAAGCTAATAATAAGTCTCTGACATAGATCATTTAGAATTTAGATTATAGTAAGGAGCCTTCTGTTAATGTTCAGGGAAGCATTTGAGACATAGAAGCTAATAATAAGTCTCTGACATAGAGCATTCATCATAAGTTAGAATGTAGATTACAGGTTGAAGACAAGTATGACGAAAAGCATATTTGACTGCTGTCGATATATGCAATACTGAAGTACAGTAGTTGTTATTGAGTTAGAAAACAATTATTCCTACCTTTGGATTTTTTTGGGGTTCTTTATTCTTTTGCTGGAGGTGAATATATGAATTTAGAGTTTAACCATACTTTTTTCCTAGGCGACTCACCCATTGGGAGAAGGACATAACTGGGAAGAAGGCGGCTCGGAAGAATTTGGTGAAGAGTGGAAAAACTTTGAGAAATCTGTGTTTCATATTGAGAGTAAATTCACTGTCGAAGAGGCAATGGTATTATTTATGTTTTCTTTAGAATTCTTTTTTCTTCCTGCATGTATATCGACGTGAAGAGTTATTTGCGTTATACCCTAAAACTTTGTAGCCCAAAGTTTTTTTTCCTAACACTTTGATCCCTCTCTTAATATTACAACGTTAAGGGGAAAAAAAGGGGCTCCAAGTGTCAAAAAAAAAAACTTCTGGATATCAAAGCTAAAAGGTCACAACTTTAGGGTACATAAAGTGAAATTTACCCAAATTTATATTGATAGATTTTAGGACATCCAATTTATTGCAGGAATACGTTGAGAATTTTGAGGGGGCTGACTTAAATGGACAAGAAGGAAATGATCCTCAGGAATACGTTGAGAATTTTGAGGGGGCTGAATTAAATGGACAAGAAGGAAACGATCCTCAGGAATACGTTGAGAATTTTGAGGGAGCTGACTTAAATGGCAAGAAGGAAATGATCCTCAATTAGCGGGAGAATTTCTCAGATTGCAGTGCATGTCCCAGTGAATGTATGTTTTTTTTCTAGAATGTTTTGTTTTTTTAATATTGTTATGATAAATATTTTAATGGTAATAGACTTCAGGCAAATACTTGGATGTCTCAGAAACTAAATGAATTTGCAATTTTTTCAGATACCATGTTGGATGAGTGTGGAGCAGCATGGCTCATGTCACGATCAGAGTAGGCTGGGTTTTCTGAAAGCTGCTGTGGGAAAGATTGCTGAGGGGAACCTCCCAGACTAGGATTTTATCTTCCCGAAAAATCCTGCTGAACTACTTCTAAATCCTGGTAATGCTTTCTCATGGCCTATGGAATCTTCCTGGGTTTTATTTGGTATTTTGTTTTTAATGGAGACTAGCTCGCATATATCAGCTCAACTAAATTGTATATGCAAATAACTTCTTCATTACTAATCACTACAGTTAGTTACCATGTCATAAAACCATTTTCAACACCTATGACCATGTTATTAAACCTGATCTCTTCAAAAAATTTCTGAAGTTCTCAACGGAACAAAGAGTAGCATAATCTGAGAAAGAGAATTTGTTCCTATTGGTACATGCATAGAACCATCTCTTTCTTTTATTTCTTGTCTTTCTCTCCGTATAAGAATCCAACTCCATATAGCTGGTTTAGTTACACGTTAATGTAATTGGTACTTAGTGTAATAGATAGCTATGAATATTGTACACTCTCTTGATAGTTTGTCCCAACACTTGATGTAATTGAGGACATGTATGTAAAAATTTGCTCCTTGCCTGTTATTAGTTTTTTAAACATTATGCTTGATATGCACCACCAATAGAAATATGCACCAATATTTCTATAGCTCCTTGTGGTATAGTGCTGGACTTCAATTTATATGCATATTTATCAAAGTAAAAACAGAATTATGTTTGGACATCTAGACATGAATAAGTGCATCCTAAATTGGTTCCTTTATTTTCTCCTTTGGCAGCCTTTGTTATCAGAATTTCTCAACTTTAGCAGCTTCACAACTTTAGACAAAGAGACTTCTAGCTTTTATGGTTTTAACTATTTATGTGGTTTCTCTTATTTCTATTTGAATAAGATACTGCACATTATCATTTCTGGACTAGGTTTATGGGAGACTTTCTTTTATTTGGGAGTATAAGGTGCTTGAAATTTTCTTTTGAAAGCCGTGTATTACCCCCATCTTGATTTATACATCTTTGGTTAGCTTAGTATAATTTGGCTCTGTTTGTATTACTGTCTGCATTTCTTGGTTGTGCGTTTCTTGGTTACTGTTTGTCTTATTTATTTCACACCTTTTTGTCTCTCTCTAGCTATCAGTCTTGACACCCAATGCTGTAGGTACCCAGCAGGTTGCAGCAGCTGCGCTGTTTTACAATTCTTACCCCCAGGATTCGAAGAGGTATACTCGAAAAACTAATCCAGGTTATAGGAAGAGGTCAGGGAAAGTAAATGATGTCCGACCTGATGGCTTTCGATTCGATTACACGTATCTGCTGAGGGAGGAAAGTTCTCGACAGAGGACATTGGGCTTACACGCGTATTGTCTACAAAAGCAGCGGAAGGATAACCAATTCTCGTTATGCTACATATATCATAAAAGGGAGAAAAGCGTAGTAGTTGATGAGATTGTGCCATGAGGGAGTTTGTAACTATTCATTTGTACAGAGCTAGTTCTTGACTATTCATTGTACATAATGCTGGCAAAATAACTTTTCATTGTACAGAGTTAGCTTCTGACTATTCATTGTTTACTACCATTGATTGTATAAGAATCTCTGTTTGTTGATGGGAACCTTGGGGTTACATGATTACTGTGCTGTATATCGCATTAATGAGAGCTTGTTCACTGTGTTTCTGACTAGTTGTGTAAGGATTAACTTTTTGGCTTTAGTATTGTGTAAGAACCTTTGTGATGTAATGCTAAAATTTGTCTCCTCGATTTTGACTCATCTTCTTCACAAACATTGAGTAAAGAGCGCAGTGGTGCTTCAATTGCTGCCTCCTCATCAATGAAGAGTAGCAGTTTGAGGAAATCCAAGCTTGTACTAGGTAATAACAACAACAGAAACAAAGTCATTCCAATAGATGGATATTCTATGAGAAGGGCATCTGTATCTCCTTGCTTCTTTGAAGACATGAACACAAGAAAGAATTCATTTGAGAGTGTCTCTTCAAGCATCACTATAGAAAATGCGTCGAGGATTGAACAAAACACTAAACACTCAACTGCTGAGATATCCAAGGGCATCTTCGGATGTGCAAAGAATGAAGAACATCGAGATAGAAGTTGAAGAGAATTTGGCTCCGCGATGTAGGAGTGATCTTGGGACTTCTCATGGGCACATGAGAATGATCTCTGAGGATTACTTGATTGATTTTAGTCAAAATCTTGATTGTGATTCGTGAAGATGTTAATGTCCCTGCGAAGGTCAAGCTGAAGAATTTTGCCGATGATTTGAATGGTTCAAGGCCCTTTAAGTCGAAGGGGATATTGGCATCCTTCAGTCAAAACGATACATCATCATTTAATTTTTATGAAAGTGTTGGCACT
Source organism: Asparagus racemosus (assembly GCA_037177215.1). Lineage (NCBI taxonomy): Eukaryota > Viridiplantae > Streptophyta > Magnoliopsida > Asparagales > Asparagaceae > Asparagus > Asparagus racemosus. The sequence continues at coordinate 5,577,827 of JBAKGM010000365.1, read as the reverse complement.
AGTCTCCAGGAAAGGGACACCAATCTCATTGCAAGTGCCTTTAGAGGACCAAAACTTTCACAATTTTAGAGCAGAAGCAAATCAAGCTTGCTCTTTTGCATTCTCCAATATGTTGACTCGCCTTTCAAACTTAAATATAGAAGCAACCAAAACCACCGCGAACATCCCTAACAACAGAATAGCTCCTTTGTACATTCCCAAATTCCTTTCATGTAAATCAAGTATGTGAATTCCACAGTAAATACACCACCAATATAATCAACATTTAGACCTAACACAAAAAAATATTACTTGAAATAAAGAAATATTACTTGAAATTTGCTGAATTTCACAAAAACTGAAGGTTTCAACACACATTTTAAGTTCACTTTTCATATATACAAGTGTCTAGTCTACAAACAACAAACATCACTTGATTTTTGCAATGGAGAAACCAACAAATACTGCAACGATATATACTAGAAACACTAATATTGTAAACACTGAACCTAATACAAAAGCATAGATGGAGGAAATAGCAGTTTCCCCAAGTTTTTCCTTGTTCTCATTTAAATTACGCCCCACTGGAAATATTTGTCCTTGAACATGAACAGGTGCCTGGGTACGCCTTGAGCTGGATGCGGAATCACGAGCGCTGTTGTGCTTCTCCCATTCATTCAAAGCCTCTTCGTACGTTGCATACCCTTTATAGGAGGCATTTGGGAATTTATCCACTTGATATTTGCATTCCTCCCAATTATTAAAAATCCCACATCGTCGACCTCGCTTCACAACATAAAAACTCTTTTTTGCCATGAATAACCTGAAAATTTATTCTTTAAAAAGAAACTATTACGCTACACTGCTCCTACTTGATTGTAAATTTGAAAAGAAAACACTGCAACTCAACATTCATTACAAATTCCTTGTACACATTCATTCACCACTCCCAACACTCTATTCCACTTCTGGAAATATGTCTCTTCAGAAAATCATACACTAAGGAAAATAAAGTGAAATATATAAATGCTATCAAATTTTATATGATTACTATAAATGCTATCAAATTTTATATGATTACAATCAATACGTACAATCAGTATAAGTGAAACAAAAATATTGTATCAATATAAACATTACAGAAATAAGTATAATCATCAACATTCAGAGTACGTTTTGTAATCCTTTAAAATAGACCACGTTTGGCAGAAAACTCGGCTAGAATTGGCCATGTTTTGTAGGCTAAATTTTGATCATTAAAACATTTTTAGTTCGGTAAATTTTCTCTTCCCCTGATCCGAACTAAAACTAATTTAGAACAAAACTGGATCATGATTTATTTTGACCTAGCTTAAGACACCCTAAGGCTGCTCGTGAGATACGTTGTTCGCTTTCTTCTTATTCTATATATGTTTCTTTATAGATGACCCTGCATAAGTTCCCCCCACCTGAAGTAAAAAACATGACTACTCCAATCCAAAAGCTAAAACAAACTATATAACCAAAAGCTAATTGATAACCTTCCCTTAACCTTTCAGCAAAAGATTGAGTCAGATACCGTCATGACTCTATTTTAATTTGTCGGTGAAAGGAGAAGGTAATTTTTAGAGGAATGTTTAGCTTTTAGATTAACAAGAGCAACTCCAAACGGACAGACTACATTCATTTAGTTTGGATAAGATGTAAAGATTCTCAAGAAACTGATCCATATCTCCAACCATTTCATGATCCATATCTCCAACCATTTTATTAAATTTGATGGATACCCAATGTATCATTGTATTTGCATTCAGTCATATTTGGAAAGCTATCACTCCTGTTTCAAAGATGTGAAAATGCCCTTCGATGAATCATTGATTTTGATAGCAATTCACGTGGGACATACCGTGCATTCAAACATAGTTTAGTGTTGATTTTATAGTTAGCATTGTACGACAATATTCAAATCTAACTGTAATACATATTAAATGCAGTCAACCGTGAATAGACCACCTATATTATCACCCAATCATCGCAAATAGACCTTTTTTTTAGTTTTATATTTACGAATAGACCCCGAGTGCTTTTTTCTATATTCTTAAAATCGTTAAAAAATTTTGAGGAGAGAGAGAGACCTCATTTGGCTATTTTCTTTTTGTACTTTTAAAACAATAAAAAACAAAGAGACCGACTCATGAGGTGTTTTCCCAATTAACCCTATTAAATATTTTGCTTCCCAATGTTTAAAAGCAACACACTGACCAAACGTAACACCAAATAACAAAAATACGGCTGCATTTCCAAATCAGAGGATCAAAATGCTAAGGAAATGTCTAAGAATTCCTCTCTAATGCAGGCGGCTGTTTTCGCAAATATTATTAAAGCACGTCACCTTGCGGATTCAATGATACGCGCTATAAACACAGATTCACCAGTAGTTATTCACATCCTAATACTACAACAACAAAGAAAACGCAAGGCACTAAGACCAAAATAAACGCAGGCCAAGCGTCAGTATCCAGCACTCGGGCCGTGAAAATTGCCCCATGTTCATCGATTGACATTGACAACCAAAGCCCAAAGAAAACTAACATAATCACAGTGCAATGAGCAAAAATTCAGTTGTAAGTTGGTGTCAAGTACTGAAAATTTGCGATAGTTCAAAATCTAAAAATCAAAATAGCACTCTTCCCAGTCTCCATCACTACAACCTCACATTAGGTAGGTAGAACCACTCTTTGACGTGTAATAAAACCACATTAGAAAACATTATACTTAAGTAGTACCAAACTTAGATATAAATAAAATCCACTAAAGCTCCCAAGGTTGAGAGCAATAAGAGACTAGATATCTATCCAGCTGCCAGCTCACTGGATCACAGATAAAGACACATCTCTGTGAGATAGCCTCCTTGATTACTCTTCACTCCTGCTCCTTGACCTGCTGTAGCAAGGAGAACGAGAATGTGACCGACCACGATAGTAGCTTCTACCTCGAGGTGAAATAGACCTGTGAAGGATTCAAAACAATGCAAATGTGGACTTGTGAAGATCTTTGAAACAAATCCAGATGTGTACTAATATGAAAAGGTAAGACTGACGTGACCATTTATTTTATTGGATGAGCTAGTTACGTGACAGATTAGTATCGGTTAAACAAACTCTTCTACTTGCATCGAAATGGGTGGAACTCACCACTCTTATCCTTTGTTTGTTCAATTTGCAATGAGACATCATTGTGTGTTGGGAAGGCGGCAAGAGGTGTGCGAGCGTCTCGTAAAAAGGAAGAGACAAAGGGCGTTGAGCTAGTATCCGTTAAAGGGAATAAAATCTGTCCCTCAAAACTTTTTAACCACTGGTCGGACTTGATCAATGAATATCTAATTAGATGTGAGCTGCTATTATTCAATGGAAGTAGAGTTGAGAGATCTTGATCTATCATGCTCATCCAATGGTTAAAAAGTCGGAAGCACCAAACCTTACATATTATATATGGCTCGATGGTTGTGATGTGGTCGCTAACTTTGTTAAATAAGCTACCAAGAGATAAAAGGTAGAAGGCCCACCCATCCGATGTGACTAATGTGACAAGTAGGGTGTGCGCCTCACCACATGTCCAACTCTTGGTAGCTCAGAGCAAAATGAACCCTCCACCACGTACATTATACCCCCTCTCCAACACACTTATATACATATCTATATGTAGTGCATGCGCATAACACACAAAAACACGTCTGTATGTATAGTACATCTAAATATTCTGTATGTATAGTACATATAAATATGCATGCATATACATACAAATGTATATAAGTATCTGTATGTAGTGTGTGTAATAGAGACACAAACACGTGAATGTATAGTTACTATATATATAGATATACACACACACACAAACATATATTATATACTACATAAGTGAAAATATATTATCTGTGTTGTATGTATACAAATATTATATACCAATAATACAAAATGATACCTTGAATAGCCCCTTCTTGGTGATGGCGAATAATAACTACGGCTCGGGGAGCGCGACCTGCTGTACCGCAGAGAATGAGAATAAAGGGGAGACGGGGATCTGGAATAACGAGAATGGGAATATCTACGCGGCGACCGGTAATCATATGATCGACTCCTATGAAAATGTAGCACATAATTTGAATTAGGAATATAAATAGTTGACAAGTGTTTACCACACAAGGAATAGTTTGAGACAGTCTCTCGGTACCAAAATAAGATTGAAAATCCAACAGATTCTAAAGCCATAAGTACAATAAAACATAATCCTTCCTATTCAAAATTTTGTAAAAATTACTAAGCTTAATCATCAAAAACATAAAATTGCACACACGTACCTTACTCTGTCCCTAGCCCTCATCTCAGACGGTTTCTTTCTGTTCTCTTCAGCAAATACAACAGTCATCTCCCTGCCTAAAAGAATCCGTCCATCCATTTCATACTTGGCATCCGCAGCATCTGCAGGGTCCACAAATTGGACAAAACCAAACCCCCGAGGCTCTCTGCAACAAATGACAAAATCAAATGCAAGTCAGCACGTCAACTTACTAGCTCCAGCAAACTAACACCCAGTGGGACTGTCAGAAAGCTATGGCTAAATTCTATCGAGAATCCTACATGCAAGAAAATAATTTTGATACTTCACTTGGTTGCTGATCTTGCCTTCTGGACGAGTATAAACTTGACTTCAAATTCTTCAAGACCTGAATATCGTCATAATGCACAACTTCAAACATCATCTCTTCCCCTTCCACCAGTCATTATCAGGACTCTTTAAGACTTGATTGACATCTTCAAACTTTATTTTCACTGCTAAATCCCAACAGCCTTGATAAATATGCTTAATGATCAATTACGAAAGTATATTAGATGAATTGTACAGTCTCCACCAGAAATATCTATTCTATGTTTGGAAGCATACAATTTACATAGCCACAGTACAGTCTTCCCATAAAGCTTGCCAAACTTTAGAGAGAATACCTTATCACTGCATTTTTTTGTAAACAACAAGGCTAGATTATTATCCAAGTGCAAATTTGAAGTCTGCTCCAACAATCAAACTGTGAATTGCCAACAGGTGGCTGAACAAAGTTCATCTCAATCTACACATGATAAAGTGTATATGGACAGAGAACTATGTTTTCTTTTCTGAAGATTTTGACTGAATGGCCTCCATCAATTAGTTGTAATCTACAATTAGATGTAGATTACTACAAACACAAGTTTCCATATGCAGGAATTTTATGACATGTACATCACGATGCAAATTATGAAATTCACTGAACTGCATTGCCTGCAACATAGCTAGCCAAAAATTAAGTCTGTACGTACGGACAAGGCCAACGAGTCTCGATGCTTATGCTCACATGTACACATGTGCGTATCATATATGTGTATAAGTGTATTTTATGTAAAAAGTTTCTCACGCCTTAAAGCCCATAAATAGGCTTGACAGTTATGAAACAGAACTCAAGTGCCAGCTTACCCTGTGTAGTAATCGCGTGGTAAATAGATGTCCTTTAGAGGACCAAACTGTCCAAATGGCCTACGAAGATCCTCAGGTCTGCAATCATAAAACATAAAAGATTTGATGATATAAGATCATGCAGATGCCATATAATACTGAAGGAGGAAACAGACAATGCACATGAGACAAAAGAGCAATGCCATTCCAAGGCCCACAAAATTATCTTACTGTCAGTAAATGAAGGTTCTAGTTCTACCCCTGTATATAATTGAACCCTACTGTCAATAATCTTATACGCACTAATGAAGAGTACATAGTTGAAATTTTGACTTAAAAGGGCCAACTGCCAATGTTGCATAGGTACGGGTACGGGTACGGGACACGGCAAATTTGTAAAAAGTAGGGTAAGGGGACACGGCTGTATATATATAAAATAATTCACTTTACATCAATATTGAATTCAATACCTATTGCATTTTCATATTTTTTTTGTTATGTAAAGTGGAGATTATAAATAGGAAACTAACGGAAAGTGTATGTTGCAGGTGTGAATTAAGACG
>JBAKGM010000365.1:5512471-5523079 GCA_037177215.1 Asparagus racemosus | reverse complement strand
CCCCCCCCCCCCCCCCCCCCCCCCCCCCCCCCCCCCCCCCCCCCCCCCCCCCCCCCCCCCCCCCCCCCCCCTCTCCACCCTCAATAATAGAACTACAAGGGGTCTGCATCCGCAATTGGGCAATAGTAAAGGGGTGCAGATAACCCATAATTAATTTGAGGACATAAAGGAAGCTTACCATCTTTGAGAAGCCTCCCCACAATTTGTCTGGCATTTTGTTTCGTTGTAGCGTCCACGATAATCACAGGGGTTGCAAGTACCGAAGGCTTTATAACCAGGCCAATACCGACCAACATTTTGTCCATTTATCCATATTTGACCTTTTCCCATACTGTTCATATCTAAAGCTAATGGCTCGTTTCCATCTGGCGCGTTGAAGAGAGACTGTTGAAAGAATAGAACATGATCAGAACTTCATGCTCATCTTTAGTTATTCGTGTACCGATCAGAAAAATATTGAAAATGCATAACTTTTATGCTGCAGGGAGCATTTGAACCCAAATTCTACCTGTCAAAGTTCGAAATGCAATCATAGTTGCTTAAATGAAATATTTACGCCATTGTTTTATATTTTAAAGTAGGATGTTTAGAATATCACAAAATAAAAAAACCAAATGTTTTGAGAGTTAGGCTTCGAATTTGAACAGATGCAATGATCAGATTCAGGGCTTGGAAACATCCAAATATAGTTTATTCACAAACATGAGGTAATTTTTAAAACATGTTGAATATGTCAATTATATAATCTAGAATTTAAAGTGTTTCAAGTTGAATTGGCAGAGTCGATAAAGAAATTTGACAGTACATCCTGAAGCATCCATGTATACTATAATTAGATAAAGTAAGTTGGCCATAATTGATGAAGGGGCAAAAAAGTGGCAAGGCAAGTTCTCAATACATAAAACAGAGAGGAATTAACTGGACTTCAATATTATTTTCTGCTTATAAATGCTATTTTGTTCTCAATGTAAATTGAAATTCTTTCACTTTGAGGAATCATCGATCAATAACAACATCTGAAAGTAAATGGTCCTAACCTTGTACCATGTGAGAGGTTGGTCTTGAGATGCTTGACCCCACTCAACGCTCGAACTTCCAGTGAGAGAATGAAGTTTCAATTCTTCCCCTTTCAAACCAATCTGCAAACAAACATAAAAATCACTGAACCTGTAATCTTTATTTTCATTCATAGTACTAATTTGAAGATAGCTAACCTGATAGCTCCATTTTTGCCATGTGAGGTCTCTTCGTCCCTCATTAAGACCATTCAGTGTAACTGGACCAAGCACTCCAGCATTCCATGTCTCAAAATGCTCCCCAACATTCTTCAATTAAATCAAAAGGTTAATTTGCTTATGGTTGTTATCAGCTTTTCTACAGGAAAAAGTAGGTAAAGTAAACTTACAGGAAGGCCAACGGAAGCACTTAACAGAGAAATCTTATTGCTGCCTGAACGTAGCTTAACATCTCCAGTATAAGTGAGTTTTGGGTTTTCAAGACTACCGTATGCTGTCCCTGCAGAACCAAAAAAAAAAATCCTGGTCACCCAATCAATGGACTGTCAGAACTGACATCCGAAAGGAAAACCATAAGTTTCAGCCTAGCAAATCACATGAAAAAATTTTAGGTGACATTGACAAAACATGTTTCATTCAATTAGAAAAGCCTTGAACTTAATGAGTGACAGTTTGTATTTACCTCTCTCTGAAAACTTTGCTCTGGTTAGAATGGATTTAATGTCTATATTCCCTGAAATTCTTAATTAAACCTTTTTTTTAATTTATTTACTAGTACTCCGGTGCACACGATGTGTGTGCATGCCACAAAACATGTGGGAGTATTGTAGTCAAACTGTCAAGGAAACTGATAGATATGAATTTGGGTGGGTTTTTTCCTCCAAGTATAAGGGCATTTCTGTGATTTTTCCAAATGTGAGGATATTTCCTTTGATATTGTGAAGTGTGAGGACATTTTTGTTCTTTTTGTTAAGTATGAGAGCATTTGCAATTAATTTTTTCAGATTAAAAGGCATCTCTGGAATTCTAAAAATGTGGCTCACAATGACCAAAAGAGTGGCTTTTCTTAATATATGGTATATATTTTCTTGAGCTTTACTTTATTTTATTTTAGCTAATTCAAAGGCAACAAAAGTGTATTCTTCAGTGTGAACTTCTTGAAACTTTCACAAACATAAAAAATCTCTATGCCTAGGAGGCGGCAGTAACAAACCTGCTAGTTGCCCATTGGTGAAAACATGCAAAGAATGGCCAGCTGACATTGCGGTGAGGACAGGATATTGTCCATTCTGTAGAAATTGTTCGCCTTCATCTATGTTGACACTGAAACATGGATGAAATGAAGAGTTTAGACCCAAGAGAGAAGATTAAAGAATACACTTTCCAAGATTAAGTCACAAAGATTAATTACTCACTATGTTGTGTACCAAAGGTAGTCTGTGGCGTCTCTCGTCACATTTATTTGCTCCAATAATCCATCTGCTGTGAACGAGTTATCATCGTAAGAGGTTGTGTCTTCGTTGTAGGATACCCATGAGAACTCTCCAACGGAATCCATTTTCATCAGTGAGGTTTGGACTCCTACCTGTTTACATCAGTCTAGTAAGTCACCAAGACTAAATTTGTTGAGAAAAAAATTCTAATTGGTCATGAATGTAAGTACGTAGAATGCATTAACTTAATTAGGATAGAAATTTGTGTTTTTTTGCATCTCTACCAAGTACCAAGTGAATCATGCATATTTGCAAACTAACCCCCCCCCCCCCCAACCACACACACACACACACACACAAAATCTCGATATTTGCAGGACTACTCCCAATATGAAACAAAATAGTCAAATTTTTATCACCATATCCCACAAAGTTATTTGTTGATTTGAGGAGCCCCCCCCCCCCCCCAAAGTTGATTATTTGGAGGGCAGCTTTGCAAATAATTGCAAATACGCATGACTTATATATAAAAAAACCCAATTTTGTATTATACAGCTATACAAGAGATTAGTGAATGTTATGAGGTTGAATCAAAGGTCTTGCTCACCCTTGCAGTGTTGAAGACAGTGGTTTTACAGTCAGGAAGGATGCTAACAGACCAAGGAGGAAGATCATAGTGCATCCCATTGAAAGCTACTTTAATAAAATGTTGGGTATCATAATTGGCAAGAAATGCCGCACAATCTCCTGAATCTGACCTGAAAACATGAGACTGTAACAGGGAATGATGAAGAGTTAGTTTGTAAACCATTTATAAGGATGTTCTACATAAAGAATATCGGCTTATAGCTAGTCAACCTCTTGATTGCTTCCAAGTGATGTCCTAATAGGATCCCCAGAAGCCAAAGCAGTTTCACAGAACTTGATTGCTTTGTGCAAGTCTTTCAAATGGCCCCATTTTGGTTCTCTTAACAGACCTATGGAAAAAGAGAGTAAAATTTCAAGAGTTGACAGGGACCAAGGACAAAACGTGATCCTGGATTAAAATGTTTTATGTCATAATTGGTGATAGAGTAGTAGTGTATATTAATCATGTATTTATTTGTTATTGATTTCTAAAGTGTTTGCACCTTCTTTAGTGTACTCGATAGTAGTGCAAGAAGATTACCTTGTCTAATGCTTAAAGTGTGTTAGTGTATGCCTAATAGGTGTGCACATTGAAAGTATCTACCTATAAAGTGTACTTGTTAAAAAGACATATCTTCTCTTAAGTGCTAAAATTGGACTTAAAAGTTAAAATTTACTGCATAGTGACTCGAAGAGAAAGGTGTTAAGTGAGAAACTGGCAAAATAATAATACTTATTAAACAGTGCAGAAGATTTGCTGACCATATTCATCAATTGGAGCATCATAATCATAGCTTGTAGCGATGAATGGACCACCAGCTGTCCTGCCAAAATTTGTTCCACCATGGTACTATAGCCAAAAAGCAAATAAATAACAGCCACACTTGTGAAACATAGTATTTAGATGAAACACAAATACATAGTACATTAAATCCTCACCATATAGTAGTTGAAATAAGATCCACCTTTCTGTATAAACTGTGCAATAGCAAAGGCCACATCTTCAACGGGTCGATAAGGAACTGGACCTCCAAACCCTGTAAACCTGAAATTTATACAAAAGAAAACAAAAGGTTGTGAATTTGACTCAAAAATAACCAACTCTTCCTAATTAAACTTAAGAAAAATTGCTTAATATTCAAGCAATTACCATGCAGTCCAGACTTCAGTCCACATAGAGGGTTTAGACGGCTTGTTTGGAGAGAAATCATCGTCATAAAATCCATTCCAGGTGTTAATCTACAAGAATTCAAGAAAATGTTTTACAATTAAAAATGATTCAATTTGACTATTTAAAGAGGTGCAGTGAGATAGACTGAAAGAATCTAAAGCATGTGCAGTGGGTCCTTGAAGAGAAGGCAAACACAATTATAAATTCCTTAACTAAGCTGTCACTGAAAAGGAATCCAAAATGATTGAAAGACGAGAAGAGGAAACTTACAATAGGATCAGGGGCATCATCCTCTTTGCACATGATCCATGGAATCCCAGTGTCCAGGTCGAGGGCCATTTTCGCTGCCCAAGCTGCATAAGCCTTTGCCGGAGCCCCCTGATCCCATTCTAGAGGCCCAAATTCATTCTCAATCTGTGAAAATATAGCAAGAAATAAGTTAATATCAATACAATCAATATTAGTATTACTCTCAATTTGCAGAGATAATGTCGAAAACTTGAAACCTGAGATATGATAATGGGGCCACCCTGCCATTGGAATAGATTTTCTGATTTCATCATTCCAACAATCTTCTGTGTGAAATTCTGCATTGCCCACTGTAAAAGGGACAAGGTCAAAATCTGTTCCTATGTGATTATAAACTTTCATATTAGCTAAATTTGGAGATATTTATGTACCTTGAAAGGCTCGTTATCAGTTCTGAAACTGATACCAGGCACATATTTGAGCCAAACAGGGAACCCCCTATATATTACAATAAACCACAAACATAATTAAACACAAATATTGAAATTAATAAATCAATCCATAGCAAAAATTTCTTATTACCCAAAATTCCATTCAGCACAAACATAAGGGCCAATGCGCAGATTGACATATAGGCCAGCCTGCTGTACTAACTTGATGAACTTAACCAAGTCGTACCTGTCCTCAAAATAATACTGCCCACAAAAAGAAAATCATCAAAACTCTCCACACAAAAAAAGCTCAAGTTCGAGAAACTTTACCTCGCCTTGGACAGGCTCATGGCCATTCCAGAAAACATAGGTTTGAATCACATCCAAGCCCCCATCTTTAGCCTTTCGAATGAGATCCGGCCACATCTGAACAATACCCAAATAAATAAATAAACCCAAAAAATCTAAGTGGGCAAGTGAGAAAACAGCTGCATTTGTTAAAAAAGACCGGACTCCCATTGAATGTTCACCTCAGGAGTGCTTCTTGGATAATGAATAGAGCCAGAGATCAAAATCCTCCGGCGGCCGTCGATGGTTATCGCCTTCTTGTCATAGGAGACGGAGGCAGTCACCGGCCGCGGCGGAGAGAGGAGCACCGCCGCCAGCAGCAGGGCAAAGAAATAACATTTGCTGCCCATTCGGAAACCTTTTTCCTCTGCTCAGTGTGAACTCTTTCTTGATGCTTTATCTCTCCAAAGAATAAAATGTGATGACAGGGGGGGAGAGAATACAGCTGGGTTCACTGGCGCCTTTCTTTATTTCTTTATTCTCTTCTTTGTTTGTTTCTTCGTCTTTCTTTTCTTTTCTTTTCTTTTTTTCCTTTTTCTTTTTGGGGTTGGACTTTCCAGTGTAGAGATGGTATCAGAGATTTTAGCAGTATAAAGAGAGTAAGAGAGCGAGAGAGAGAGAGAGAGAGAGGTGTGAAGTGAGAGAGGTGTGGGATTGAGATTTGAGAGCAAAGGATTTTAAAGAGGAAGAGGGAGGCTTTGAATGCTTTCTTTTTTCCTTTGTAGGAAAACGAGTGGGAATGTGGGACCCAGTTACCACTCGTGGGGCCAATGTGATTGGATCATGTCACTCGCGCTCTTGTCCATTCACAAAATTTGTGTGTTTTAACCTTTCTTTGTGTTTATGGAGTTTGCTTGGCTTTAAGAGGGTTTCATGCATATTCGCTACCTATAAATCTTAAATTTGCATGAAACCACTTTAGTTTGCGAGTAGACCATCCTTGTGTCACCAATTAAAATAAAAATTATTAATAATATACATTATTTTATCTCAGAGTACAAGATACCCTCAACAATGACATACAACTTCGAAGTTTTGATGTAGTTGCTTTTTTTTTTTTTTTTTTTTTTGTCATGGAGCTAGGCCACGTAGATTCAAATACCACATGTTACACATTTAATTTGAATTTATATAGGATGTTAGTGCATAAGTTCATATTGGCCATAAAAAAGATGTTCAATATGTAGGAAAATGTTTTAAGATACAAAATTATGACCCTCAATCCACATTGAACTTTAAACTTTGGTTAAATGGAAGGGTCTTTTAAAACTTACTACAAATAGATATAAATTTACATTAAATTAATTAAATATAGAAATTTATATCTTTAAATTCACAATAATACTTTCGATCTTACGTTAAATATCTTCTATATTTCAATCTTTTGTTTTAACGCACAGGATACTTAAGTTGTTTAAAAACACTAAAAATTTTAGTTAAAATTTTGAAATAGCACATTGAGAAGTCCGTTTAAAATTTCAACAATAAAGCGTATTGATACGCATTCCCATCAGGTACAACAGTCTTATAATATTATATTTTTATATTTAGATAAATATGTTAGGGGAGAAATCGGGCCCAATATAGAGTTGATGGGTCTTAAACAAAAATTAGGAATTAATTTTAATTCAAAAGACATAGCTATTAGGTATTGACTTAAACTCCTATTTAAACTCATCACTTTTTCTTATCTTATCCAGTGTGGGACTATACTCACATATTAATCACCTCAACAACTTTCCCTTAATTTGTGAGTATAGTTCAATTCATCTATAATGCAATCTTCCACAATATTCACTAACATTTTATACCACTTTACTCATTGGCTAACCAATTCACTAACTCTTGCACTACTTGACTCGTGGGCTAACCAGACAATGCATTCAGCACATAGCTATCAAACATCCATAGGAATTTTCACCAATTCACTCATGGTAGCTAATTAGACTATATCGCTCCTATGGACATCCGTTGATTCTCCTGACACCTTCAGGCTTCACAACAAACTTCATATGTTTTTTTAATTACTTGGACCATGACCTTAGCTCTGATACCATTTGTTGGGGGAGAAATTGGGCCCAATCTAGAGTTGATAGGTCTTAAACAGAAGTTAGGAATCAATTTTAACCCAAAATCTATAGCTATTAGGTATTGACCCAAACTCCTATTTAAACTCATCAGTCTTTCTTATCTTATATGATGTGGGACTACACTCACATATTAATCACCCCAAAAAAATAGACATTTATTCTCTGCCCCCTGAAAGAAAATTTTGTGGATCCGCCAGTGACTAGGTATATGCATTTTTTCTTCCGTGATAACTTGTTGGCAAAAAAACATCAAAGGGGTTGGGGTTAATATGAAAAACTACCTTTTGGTTTTCTTCTTATTTTGGAAAAGGTAAAGCACTCGTGCAAATAGTAGTTTTGGACGGTTGAAGAATGTTGCCAAAGTTTGCACTTGCTTCACGTCACAAGTTTTATACGTGAAATTTAGGGCGTGTTTGGTAAGTGAAAAGTAAATGGAAAGTGAAGCAAAAATCAGAAAGTAGCTTTACTTTCTAGTTTTTTCCTGTTTGCCACTTCCAAAGTGACTGGAAAGTAAACAGAAAGTGATAGATGCCATGTCAGCTTTTTAGCCCATTTCGCTTTCTTAAAAAGTTGAAGAAAATGGATGGAAAGTGGAGAAAGTGGAGAGAGAAATTAATTTAAATTATTTTTGAATTGTTTTTTTAACCCTATCTACTTTCCTAGTTTTCTGGGTATAGTTTCGTTTATTCTTATACGTACTATCACCGTTCACACTCGTCCCCCACTCAATTTTCATCTTTTTTCATCCTCACTATTTTTGTACTTCAATTTTCATACATTCAATCTCCAATATCTCTTTTTGTTCTCTAGTGTTGGTGCGTAGGAAATATTTTTTGGTTTTCTCAACCTTGTCAGCGTTCACACTCTACCTACTAGCATACACATCGAACTCTCATTGCATTCGTTTAATTTATGCAAGTATATTTCATGAGATTATATTATAGTTGTAATTTCTAATGTATATATGCATAATGAAATACTTCTTGAAAGGAAGGATGGGAGGAATAATGTAACTGTAGAGGGAGCTAAACTTAGTACTCTGTTAAAAATGAAACCAAATATCACATGCATTTTCTATATTATCTTTTTTATTACAATTACAGCTAAAACAAAAAGTGAATGTCGTGTCACTATCACCTCAACTTTTAACATTTTAACTTTCTCCCATTCAAACAGATTTTACAAATGGAAAGTGAAGAGAAAGTACATTCTCCAGAAAGTACTTTTTATTCACTTTCTACTTTCTATTTACATTCTGATTGCCAAATATGTTCTTAGGAATATTTTCTCTCCAAGGATCCAGAGTCCAAGTGTTATCTCGGTTGTCAACCAAAATGATCATGTTCATTTGCCAAAATATTTTTTAGAAATTTTTTATTATAATAAAAATTTTAAATGATGCATTCCTCATTAAGATACATGAACGCTTTATGTATCTAAGCTTGTTCTTGAAGAGTTTGATAAATTAGTAATTAAGAAATGACCCTACCAAGACATCATCAAAATGACCCTACTAAGACTTCATCAATCCATGAGCCTATCCTTCTCTTTTTGTTGTAGATCTAGTCTAAAGTATTCATGGTTCTATAATGTGAGTATAATTAGTAGATGAAATTCAAACATCATAGAATTGAAATGTAGTGTACGTAAACATTTAACAATGTGCTAAATTAATGGTCAAGCTAAGTTAACACATCTATACAATTACATTAGTTAACACTGTGCTAATGCATGCCCTTTTTTTTTTTTTTTTTTTTGGTTGTGTTTTTGGAGGAAGCAAGCATTTCCTTGAAAATCACAGGATGATTAAAACCTGCAATGTATAGAGAGAGATATTTTCTAATTACTCGTAGAAGAATAAGGATGGGAATTATGTAGCTTAAGTCATTTATAAAGTTACATAAAATCATAACATCATTTTCCGAGAGCAGTATAACATATTAATGCATAATTTAATACTTAGTTTCTTCAAATTTTTATTGCACCAGATCTAGAACTTCTATAGTAACGAAAATAAATTGAATTAAATACCATTATATGAAGTTTAATTAGTTGCACTGTTCCAATCATTTCAAATCAATCTAACTTAAAAAGAAAAATTTTCCCACTATAAGTTGTTGTGAGCTGTGCTCTTAATGTTCTTCTTTTATTGTAGAGTTTGAACCAATTAAGTTTGCCATTTTACATTTTCGGTCGACTTGGACATCTAACATCCAAAATAAGGACTCATAGTTAATAATTAAGCGTGATTTCAATTCACCGTATAAATGGAAAATGGTCCACTGTCCAAAGCATGGTTAGCTGCATTGTAGGATCTCGTAGTTGGCTCAGAAGCCTGATAACACTCAGTAACCGTCGAAACACCCTCACTGTGCACCACCAAGAACACAAAGGGGAAAACAAGGGAACAAGGGGGAGATCGCACAAAGCTGAGGAGCATAAAAGCTCCACCTCTCCCTCCTACAACTCAATCTCACGCTCACACTTTGCCCCCTTTCTGTTTCTCACAATCACTCACGAAGGGTGAAGAGATCGTACAAAGCAATGGTCGGGGAAAAGCCTCACAGAGAGGATCGCACAAAGCCCTAACCTTTTTCTCCTATCCCCCAGTCTACTACCAACCCTTCTTTATATAAAGAAAGGGACAGCCGACATGGGGGAGAGAAAGCTAGGGTATCGGGTGGTAGGAGCCGACCTACAGGGATGGGGCTCGAGATGGCAGCGGACCAAAGAGAGGAAAGCTAGGGTTTAGAGAGATAGGAGCCGACCTACAGACACAAAGGGATGGGGCTCAAGATGGTGCAGCCGACTTGAGAGGGGGAGAGAGAGGGAGCTAGGGATTCACAAAGGGTGCCGAACAGAGTGAGGGAAAAAAAGGATCGGGTAAAATACACAGAGGAGTTGGACCTTTGTATCAAATGGGCCAGACAAGAAATGGGCCAACAAATAACAACAATCTCCACCTTTGGCCCAAGTTAGTGCACTGAGTAAAGACACGGAACTGCAGGACTCATCATCGCCATACCATTACATTACCTGTATGATCACAAAGAGAATACAAGCAATGGAAGAGAATATACATAGTAAACTCAGATCACAAAGATCGGGGGCAAGATCACCAAGCATGCCAAGTCCACAAAGGACCGAACTCTACCAAACGGTCATCGAGTTCAAAGGGAAAAATCACAAAGCTATTAACAAACACAAAGTAAGTTAATAGGCCACAAAGGCAACACACAAAGC
>JBAKGM010000365.1:5469383-5486862 GCA_037177215.1 Asparagus racemosus | reverse complement strand
CTATCACATCTATGTCTTTTATGTCTGATATGATCCTATCAAACTTGTTGATGTATTTCTAGCTTGATGAGCCCTCCTTCATCTTGCAAGTATACAATTTAGATTTTAAATAGATCCAGTTCATTAGACTCTTCATCATTAAGGTACTTTCTAATTTCGACCACACGCCCGTGATTACAGATCCAGCTCCTTCCAATCCTCATCAGACATATCGTTGTGTTTCTTCTCTTTTCTAGCCAAAACCTTGTGCAATTTTTATGAAATCAATGTGTTTTCATCTGCATCCTCCAACAGGAAAAATCATTCTTTCCATTAAACCTTTTAATCTCGTATTTTCTTATTTTAACCGATTTACTGGTATACGCCATTCTCCATTTGTATTAATAAATTCGCTTCTCTCAAAAATTACTGAGCACCACCTCAAACTAGAAGCTACACCACTTCCAATCTGAATAACAGCTCTGATACTAATTGTTAGGCGCAGAGACACGCCCACACGCCGCGGAAGTGATATCACCTAAGAGAAGGTCCTGATTATTTTCATGAAGGAAATAATCGCAGACGGGGATTAGCTCATGAAGGAGATAATCGCCGGAGTGAGTGAAATCGACCAAGCGAAGTCACACACGGACCCTGAGATTAAGACCAAGTTTAATCTTGAGGGTGGATCTTGTAGATTTGAGAACCTATAAACTATAGTCAATACACAATAAACAGCAAAGACACAAGATTTACGTAGTTCGGCAAACTTGCCTACGTCCACGGGAAGGGTGAGGGGAGATTCTACTATAAAGAAGAACATCGACGACTTGTACAATCCACAAACTTGTCCCAAAATAAAGATTTGATTTTTACCCAAAATAAATTGACCTCTCTTTTGTAAAATCTCTCTCTAGCCGCCGCCAAAGAAAACTCTATATTTTCTTCTTTTTTTCTCTCTTTTCTCTCACCTCTACTGACCCTAGGGTTTGAGAAACTATTTATAGAGAAAGAAAATAAAAAAAACTTTCTATATATTTTCTTTTTTTTAAAATTTTTTTTCGCTCTGTCGCGCGTGTGAAAACGGCGGGGCGTTCTGTGTCGCGCAAGGGAAGTGGGTGGCCCCCACGTGGCCCCACCCACATGACATTCACAATTACACAGTTTAGCTTATCCCCTAAAAAATAATAATAAAATATAATAGTCATACACTACACTTGTCAATATTCTTTAGTTTCAAATTTAATTAAAATGTTTGGTAAATCTCTCGAAATTTTATAGGCTCGGTTAGTTGGCCAATATGCACTATCAAGTTTGTTCAACTAATTTCCAATAATTTCATTGTTTTTTGATCATGAGAAGGGATAATGATTATTTTGTGAAGTAAAGAAGGGGAATTAAGATAATGGCTATGTTTTAAATGAAGTTTGATCCATAAGCTAAGCGAGCATTGATTCTTTGGGCAAACAATAGCCCCTCAAATTTGATCATCCTTTAGCAATATGTACATCCTTCCACTAAGTTGGGGTAAGGAAAAAAAAGAGAAGAAAAGAAGAAAAAAAATTATTGGAATATTCTTAAATTGGTGGGTCTCTGGTTTAGCTCTGCTCATGCCAAAATTGGAAAAAAGAGATACTCCATAAAATTATTGGGTTTATCAAATGACTTTGATTTGGATAATGATGATTGTCCATAATTTTATTCGCATTTTTAGCATGGAGTAGATTGTATTCTTTCTTTGGTGAAAGAGATATTAAAATCTATACTAGAAAGTAGGATGCTCTTGGATAAACCAATCTAATTATGTTTTAAAATAAAATTATTGGAATATTCTTAGAACAAACATTAACAAATGTCACGAATTCTTTTTGATGGATGATTGAAATATAATGACATAGCTAAAGAAAGGAATTATTAGAAATTTTTATATGAATATAGTCCTAAATAATTAAAATATTTAAAAGAGCAATACGTTTAAATAGAGGTCAATGTGTGTGGACCTTTAACCTTCTCAATCAAATTGATTCTCAAGTTTTATTTGAGCTTCATCCAGACAAATGCTTCAACATTGCAATTTGGATCCATGCATTACAAGCAAATCAAATTAAGTAAAATATCGGACATCTTTCCATCAAATTAATAAACAATAAAAAAATACAAATAGTAGACACGTGCACTCATGTATGAATGCTTACACTTTGGGTAATTTGTTGACACTAAACAAAACATAAAAAGCCCACACGCATCTATTCTATTTCCAACTTTTATTCTTCTTGGGTCAATTCATAACGCCGGCTAACAACAGATCTTTTTACTTCTTCTTCTTCTTCTTCTTTTTTCTTTCTATTTTTAATTTTTCATGTAATATATAAAGCTACTTTTGGTATTGACGCGTACAAGTTTCTCAATGGATTTCTTAAAGATAAATTTAAAAAAAACTATCATGGAAAAAGATCATGGACTTTTTACTGTTAGCTGATATGTATGATTACAGGCTTCAAGTTTGAATAGACCATTGTCTTCGATATGTTATTTTTTATGAAACAAGGAGGAGAAAAAAACTGTATTTAAAGAATTTCTTAGCAGAACTTAGGGTCAATTTCAAATAATTCGCACTCAACAAGTAACAGCTTGGTTATTGTACTAGCCGCCTCATTTAATCCAATCATATTTATTTGTTTCTTCCCCCTTCATTTCATTGAGAAACTATTATCATCTTCTATCTTACATTTAGAAGGGTCTATGTGCAGTTAGCCCAATTTAAACTATAGTTTACCAAAAAATGGATTTTGGATCGAGATTAAACAGAGAACCCCTGCAACATTGTCGTTTTGAACTTACCATCCATGTAGTTTCATTGTTGCACGTATATCTCCTAGATAAAAATTTATTGACTCTTTTGCGTACCCTCGGATAGACTCGCTAGTTTCACCCAGGGTCAATATCTGCAAAATTTAACCTTGGGGGTCTATCTTCATCAATGAAACTATATGCAGTAAGTTTAAAATAATGATACTACGAGGGTCTACGTGCGATTAAGCCAATGTAAAACTATAGCTTCGCCAAAAACGGTGGAATTGAATTTTAGGTTGAATTAGCATCTTATTGGCCTCCAGTGCCACCCCACCAAGTAGCCGCCCAACACAATTAACCAAAGTGGAATATTAAGCTAATAGCAACAGAACGTACGAGGGCATGTGTCCCCTATCTGCTTGAAAATTTGGCCCTATCCTAAGACACTTCATTATTGTTGCTCTTTCTTTGGCCCCTGTGACTAGCTTCGCATATTGCCCAAAAGTAATCTCCTAAATAAATCTTTACAAGGTTTGGGAATTTGAGATAAATCAGGAAAAATCCATATGCATGAATATTGTGTGTCCTTATCGATTACATATATACTTATAAAATATCTGTGTCTGATACGATGTGCTTATAGATACAGATTCATATTTAAAACATTTAAATACATGTTAACTATATAGAGGGTGTTTGGGTAAGCTTTTTTTTTATTATCAAAGTATCTTATAAGCCAGCTTTTTCATATCTATGTGTCTGGTAACATCCCATATAAGCTAACGTTTAAGCTCATTTAAAAAAATTGGGGTTCCCTAACTTTTGAAAAACTAGCTTATGAGCTATCGAAATAATCTAGATTTGACCAAGCAAATGACAATTTTAACCCAAACAATTTATATAACATTTTCATCATAAAAGCCATAAGCCACCAAAAACCAGATTGGTTTATAAGCTTCAAAAAAAGCTCTCCCAAACACCCTCGTAGTTGCATTGTCTTGACTATTAGATTAATGAATTTGAGCTTAATTTTGACGATCCAGAGACCAATTCTTATCTTTTTGAATATACAGAATATATTAATTCACTCTCTCGTATCATATGACCTATATTTTTTAATGTTATGTGTGTTGTATCCGGATAAAGTTGTGTCCCATACGATACAAATTATCTTAATTTGTTATGGTATTTGAAATTCTTATTCTATAAAAGTTATAGTGGATTGAGATATGATTTTACCTAGATAGTTTCCCTGATGGATGTAACCTGATTTTTAAGAAGTTTTAGCTTTTAAGAATTCTAGTTATAACAGAAAGGTCTTAGGCTAGCCTATAAATACAGTTATAGTTCATCCATCAGATTTACCTTTTTCGGTAAGGCATAGGCTAAAAACTCTTTCTATTTTTTTTATTCTAACAATGATCTAACTTTTGTTCTTTGTTTATGTATATACTCAGATTATCTCTAGTTTCGATCTAATTTTCTGAGTTGCAGATTTATCTAGAAAACAATGGCCAGAGGTATCTTTTAATTTAATTTTTTCCGCTGTGTGCTCTGTATTTATTTAGATTACAATTTCTTTCGATATGTTCTTCTCACATCCGTATTATTTATGCATACATTTTTTCCCTTATTTGATTTGTATGGGTATTTGACTTTGGCAGATATTAACATGCGTTCTTCTTACCAAGATACATTTGTATTCTTATTCTTGTTCGTGATTCGTATCCTTCTCTTATCCGCTTCCGATCCTTCGCACCCCCGGCTGTTATTAGTATTTGACATGATGTAACAGTGTTGGGATTTTCAAAATTCTAGATACGGTGTGGAAAAGGAATTATTGCATTCTTAATGTCTGACAGTCAATATCTATGTTCTGCTGAAATCAGCAAAGGCGTCCACTTTCTATTAAATTCAACAGCAAATGCCCTCGCACTCATTCAATTTTATGCCTCGATTATTTACTATGAAATGTCATTTTCAATTGAAACCGGCGGTCACCAAGCCAAGTGACCGGACAACTTGGTGCGAAGATGCTCATCTGGTGGGAAGAAACCGGATGAGCCACTGATCAATCAACACTGTGTTGCGCTGATATGCATAATAACAAGTTCATGTTTCTAGTTTTGATTACTCCCTCATAAACCCAAAGTTCATGGAACTAACCATCAGATAAGGTGACAAATGTTATTTCCTTAGTATTCCAATCAAAATTAGCGACCACGATATAGACACATCGCACATCTTACAATTCATCTCCTGAATTTAGAGTCCAAATTTAGTTTAATGTGTAATTCAGTGGTAAGCGTTCTAATGGTCCGAAAAGGATTGTGAATCTAAATGCTACTAGAATCAAAATGTAGGCATCACTACATTCGTATATGTCGTCCGGTTCCTTTTCAATTGTTTTTCGGCTGGAAACAAAAAGCATTAGCTTTGGACAATTATTAGATAACCCCCGTAACTTTGAAAATATAAGAAAACCTCCTTAAGTTTACGGAAAACACCTTTAACTTTGAGATTTTATCTAGAATTTTTCCTTAAAAGCGATGGTTTTAGGGGAGTTTTCAAATAAAATATCAAAGTTAAAATAGAGATTTTTTTGATATAATCCTAAAGTTAAAGGGGATTTCCTGATAATTCCTATATTTAGGGTGTTTTCCTAATATTTTGGAAGTTATGAGGGGCTGTCTGATAATTGTCCAAAGGTAAGGGGGTTGTCTGCTATTTGGCCTTATTTTTCTTCAACTTTTGAGGGGATTCCATTGCGTTTAAATTGGGTTAATCCCCACAGCACCTTTTGACATTGTCCTCCAAACATATTTCCTCAGTGTGAGATCCTGCTACCTTTTCCTGCCACGGGAATATTGTCCTATACATCCCATGCGACGAGTCGGCAACCCTAACCAACAAAAAATATTTATTTCACTGGCCATTTTCCCGATAATGCAAGCAATTTCTTCTCTGATTATTTTTTAAAAAATAATATTGGAAGCTATTTTTTATGGAAACAGTTGAATAACTCCTGGCCCACACGCATTGACATGCATACTTCCAAAAAGTACAACATGGGCCCCTGCATTATTGGCCATTCCTCTTTCTCTCGCTATTTTCTTCACATGCACTCCTCTTGTTCCTTTACTTTGTGCACTCATCCCAACAAAAAAATATAAATAAAAATTATAATAAAAGGGTAAAAAACATTTTTGGGCACTCACACTTCTTTCAATTTTTGAGATTTGTATATCTTAGTCATGCCCCACACGCAAAGGGCACTCTCATCTCTCTCTCTCTCTCTCTTGCAAGGAGTTGTGACTTCATGTAAAATAAAAAGATAGAACTATGCAAATTGTTAGAATAGACAATGAGGGAGCCGTTGGAATCTTGCTAAGTGATAAATGTATCATATTAAGTTGTAAAATGTCTGGGTCTTTAAGTTCACACTGTAAACTTTAGTCTAGAAAATAGAATAAAGAAAATAAAATAAAGCTAGTCATCAATGACTAATAACGAATTTGAGCCCATCAACTGAATGTAGATTCTTTTAGTGCTTCAAGTTGCTCCAACAACCACTTTCCAAAAACTTGAGTGCATCTAGAGTAGGAAATCACAAAAACGTAGGCAATTGTTGTTATATATCCGTCACAAATATTCCCTAAAAATATCTCTGCAACTTGAAGGATAGCAAATAGATAATGTTGTCGCAAGTTAGCTACGAGAAATTTTTAACGAGGGTCAAATTAATCTGCCAGAAAACTTTTAAGAATATAGTTTCGAAAGTAAAGTTGATTGCTAGTATCCAATTTTTTATGGAATTAATTGATAATTATCATTAATGAATGAAACCTGAGTCAGATCGTATAGGTATTATTTTGTATTGGCACATACCATTGCAATCACCACCATGCCCCTCGAGACGATAATGTTGGAAAAAGTGTGGAAATAGTGACAAAGATAAATGTTTTTTTAATATAAATAAAATTCCTATCGTCATCTATTTCTCAAATGCACATTGAATCATACACACATCCATAACTGTATCCTAACTTTCTTATCCTAAACTATGACTTTAGGCATGGACATAGTAATGTGTTGCTAGTGACCATGATCATGCATCAATCACGTTGTTGTCTTTGATGACGAAGAGAACTTTGGAGTTATCTTCAAAGTTTCAATCAATCAGTTTGCATGAAACTTCAAGAGTAACATGTATAATTTTGATCAAGTTGTAGATGTGGATATAATTAAGAAAATAAATACTCAATTTCAGTTCGTCTTATTATTGGGACCAACTACAGTTCAGTTCAAAGTCACTAACATATATTATTTCATCAAAGAAACCAGTGAATTGAATCTAGGCATAATGGGTCGGTCCCTTTCGGTGTCGATAATTTCAAGCCTTAAATAATTTAAGATCTCTAGTCTAACGATAGCGCTTTCCCTATATAATCTTGTCTAAATTGCACGTAGCTTCCTTTTGGGTTGCAATAAGCCCCATCAAACTAATCTCCTAGCTCTTAGCCTCTCTCAATTCATGACAAAGAGAGAGGTTGTTTGAAATGGCATTCCGAGGATGCTAAGGGTCAGTTTGTTGTTGCGTTTTTTAATTGTGATTCTGCTTATTTTTTTAAGAAGCAGTCAATAACGATGCAAGATAAATAATAATAATAATAATAATAATTTGCATTCCTATTAAATCTGTTTTTGCTTTTAGTGGATATTTTTAGAAGCAAAACGATGATGCTTTTGAAAGTGGCTTCCACTTTTTATATTTGGTTTACCATATATACCCCTTAGATTTGGACAACATTTTTTATTACTATGTGTATTTTGATAATTGCCACTTATAATGAGCTCTAAGCACAGTTTTCCAAACGCATTACTTACTTTTAAAAGTAGGTCTTGATAAATGATTATCAAATGACTAAATTTAGCATCTTATATAAGTTGCTTCTATAAACTACTTATACAAGTAATTTATTATAAGTTCCACTAATACCAAACCTACTTTAAGTATTATTAAATGAGTTGAGGGGGATAAGCATCAAGATATAGTTGAAAGGGGTTATGTGCAATTCATTCTAGAATCCATTGTCATAGGTTTAGAGCAGATTTTGAACTCCTAGACTGGTCTTATTCATCCTCATAATGCGGATTTATTGGATTAACACAATACTAAAAAATATTTTTAAACCCACAGCGGCTGACCGAGACGATTGCCAGGTTCTAGAATGGTTCCCACAGTCTTGAGTTTGATTCCGAGCTGAATTATCAAAATAAATAAATAAAATTATCTATTATTAGATTACTTTAAAGAATAGAATAATTTGAAATTTATATTAGATAGCACATGCTGGAAAAATATATATAAAAAATATGATATCAAGCCGGAAAAAATTAAGTTTTTCATCAAATCAAAGAATGCTACCTTACAAATATTAAGATAATTTTTATGATTTTTAGATAAGTTAAAAAATAACTTAAAATTCAGTGTGCTTGAATTTTAGATAAGGCCTTAAGAAAAATCCCATCGGAACATTCTAAGAGGGTGGGCACAGGGGGTTAGCACAAGGAGATCTTGATGACGGGTTCGTCTCACTAGCATCCTGGGTCGAATCCCCTCACCCGCATTCACCTGCCCTTGTAGGGATCGAAGTTGGGGAGACTCGATCTCGAGCCGCTGGTGGAGTAACTGAGTGTGCTGACCAACGTTCCCTCGTCATAAAAAACGTGAGAGAGTGTTACGTTCTGAAACATTAACTGGGCAGTTAAAAATTTTAAACTGTATCTCTATCCTCCTTGCAAATGGCTCAGAACATCCTGATCTGATCACATGTACGTCATTATTCTGATAAATTTGCTCGCTAGATTAAATCTTTTTGAGAAGGCGAGGACTGGGCCCTTTGGCACGGGATAGAACCTCACTGGCTGGCCCAACTTTACCAACATAGAGGTAATGGAAACTTTCAGAAGCTAAACAAAGGCTGAACTATAGCCCATGGGCCAGTTCTATATGTCCATTTATCCGGCATGGATCCAAAAAACTTCAACTGAGGCTGGCAATTTATTCGTGATTACTTCCTTTTTTTGTGGATATACTAACACCGATAACAAACTAAAAAAACAGAGACAAATTTCAAACCTCCGGAACTCACAGCGAGGGTTTATCCTTATGCAGTTTATGAAGGATGAAATCGAGAGGATCGTCGAGCCACGCCTAAAAGTCATCCAGATCGATCGCCTTTCTTGCTAGTGCATGAGCCACCACATTCCCAGCTCTTCGAAATACCCCAAAATTTCACCGTCCATTAAAAACTGAAACTTAATTTAAGAAACTTATATCAAAACATGATGCAGATCACATTTCTGACGTGGATTTTCAATTTAGAGGTACAACCACACAACCTGACTTAAAAAGTGTCTGCATCTTGACCTTGAATATTTTGAAACTAGCTCAACATAACTATTTCTTCCAAAATCTTTTATTTATTCATTTATTGGCCTTGCCTTGGCAAAACGACTCCAGCGAACAAGTTGTGTAGTTTGTTGGCTTCTTCAAAAGGTCATAATCAATTGGCCTCAATGACTAAACCCATGCTACTTCTTTGACAAGCAACACACATAGTTTAGATAACACTTGCACATAATTTATGTAGAATTATGAGCACATAAGCAACCTTCAAATAGACCTAATACTGAGGACTTGCTCATTTCACAATTAAACAAACTAATTGTGATCAAAGTCCTCCAATATGCCAAAAGCAAGCTTCAAGTGGACCTAGTATTGATGACTTACTTATTTCACAATTAAACAAACTCATTGTGATCAAAATCCTGTAATGAGCCAAAATGGAAGTAAATTGGGGGGTTAAAAAAAAACTTGATATATGACCTTAGAGACAAGAGCAAGCCCTCACAACTTTGTTCTGGTCTCTCCTCTAACCTTTTTCACAGTGAAAGCTTAAAAGATACAGATATCAACACAAGTAACCAGTGTGCAGTCACATTATGCTAAATGTGTTTCCTTGATACTAATTTTGTTTAACTGCCATGCCTCCTTCAGACTCATAATGGAGTTGCTTACTTATTTTAATTTGCTCATTGGATGACAGAAGATATCTTGGAGTATAAATTTTTGGCATCCCATTTTATTTCATAATTTACCGTCAAACAAATTTCTCACAAAATTACAACAAAGAAATACATTATCTATAAGAACTCTTGAGCGTGTTATAAATCCAATTCCTGATCTTTAAAGAACTTTCCCTTGCATTTCAGATGCTGGCAATGGCTTTCGCCAATTCCTCCATCTCTGCGCTTCTTAATGCAGAGCTTGCTGGTTTAAAATACGCATCATTGCCCCCCCCCAAAAAAAATCTGAATTTTACGATGAATATGTCAGTCATATAGATGCATTATATAGCCTTAGCTGATTAAGTTACCAGTCCCTCATGAAGAGAGACAAAACATCATTTTAGAGATATTAGCTGGAAGCAACATAGCTGGCATTATTGATATGTTTATTTATGTTTCTTTTGTTTTAGTATGGATATAGCAAACTGTACAGAAATTCTACTATAATAGAATCACACGAGAAACACATTAGTTATTTACAAAGAAAGATCTGAATTACGAAAGGATTAGCATCTCAAAATTTTAAATACTCCAAAAAAACTAATATTTCTTATCAGAGCTTGAACAAGCTAATATTAAAAGAAAAATTACATATTGGTCAGTAATGTTTATTTATGTTTCTTTTCCTTCAAACCCAATTTTATACATGTATTCTGGACAAATATGGATATGCGATATCCATGTGAGCAAGGATCAAAATAGTTCTAGACTACTGAAGTATTTAACAACAGATACGTATGAACAAATTCTATCTATAAAATTCTAATCCATTTATTACTTTATGTAAATTTGTGATAACATGCTGCCACAATTCTGTACATTTTTCGTATCTTAACGTAACAAGGGAGTAATATTGAAGACTGAAGTCTCATTCCACCCACTGCTATTTCAGCTATATCTGGTTACATATCCACATAGAATTTGTGTGTGAATTAGTTATTATTGAATATGAAACTGGGTCCAGTACACAAACCATGTTTGCATTCATATTCGTATATCCTACAACAAACAGATACAAATATTACACCCCAATCTACTGAGCAGTACCAAACCCACAAATTATATTTGAATTCGGCAGATTATTCGAGTTTGCACGATCCTAAAACATCTAAATCATTAGGTAGTGATTGCAGCACAAAAGCTGTTATCATGTCAGGCTGAATGATAGCGATCAGCTGTACCGCATTGAAAACGGTTAACACGAATAGAAGTAGGCAAAAACAAGATGCCTTGTCAAGTTGAAGCAGACTTTCTTAAAGCATATTTGATCTTATTATAACTACTTTTTTTTAAAAAAACCCCTTTTAGTTGCTAACTAATTCTAGGCTCTACGCCCACTGGTTGGGTTCCTTATTCCTCAAGCGTCACAACCAGTCTCAACTTGATCACAAAATTTCAGCATGATGCTGATAGGTTTCTTGGCTGCTGCGACTCAACGTGACTTAGGGTGTATTTGGCAAATTGCTAAAATTGGGCCAGGACTGAACCTGGCCTAATTTTGCACTATTTCTTGTTTGTCAAATTTTAAGTTCAGACCTGGCCCTATTTTTTAAGCCCAAATAGTGCCACTAAACTGGTTTTCATTTGGACCAGGGGGTGCTGGTCTAAATGAAAACCAGTTTAGCACAAAACTGGGCCAGGACTGGTCCTGGCCCAGTTTTGAGCAATTTGCCGAACACACCCTTAAAGATTGATATTATCCTTAACAAACACCAAAAACTTTATTGGCGAAATTTTTTACAGCTTGACATGAATGTTATCAGTGTTATCAATGCAGACTTTGACCTGAAAACAAACGCACGATACAATATGCTCGTATACTGTTAAGCTAGGAGAGTGATGCAACAGATGGGTATCTTTCAGCTACTGATAATCAATTTCAACTGTTGAAATTTTAACAAATTGAGATTCATGACTGTTTTTACTATGCTGTAATCTGCTCATATCAAAGGCAGCTTGCTGGTTTGCAAATAAATTGGCACTTGTGCTGGGGGCACCAAGAAGTTGACAGCTTCCCAAGATTATTTACTATAGAAATTGACATCAAAACAAGTCACATGACATGATATGCCCATGCATCAGCTAGGAAAGTGATATCTTAGCTGGGTATCCTTCAACTAGTGGTAACCAATTTCCCCAGTTGGGTTAATATATTGAAAGATGCATGACTGTGTTTAGCATGCTGTTTCAACTTTTGTCTGCGGATCTCAAAGACAGCTGGTTCGCATATAAATTCGTACTACTGTGCAGGGAAACAAACAAGCAGGGAGATGGTGATAGAGTCCTCAATGCAGGCATCTTGCTAAACTTTCACTGTCCTTGAAGCAGTGCAATATTTGTCTCACTAGCTTGTTTGCAATTGGTGAACTGCAGGTTCCCTGCACTTTATTACATATATTCTCATTTTGTTACACTTGCTAAACTCCATAGTATTGCAATTGGTAAGTTATGGTCTTGTGGAGTATTGTCACAGGGACCGTGAAACGATCATGACACAATACGTATACCGTGTTTTTGACATCATACGGCATCACGATATAATCATTCATTTCTTCAGATATTACACTTCCGCGTACAAGGCATGTTCATAATCTTCTATATGCGCAAAGAAGGATTAATTAGAATTTTCCGAATAAAGTTTCGGCGTAGGCATATACAACGACGGTGATAACACACATTCTGAAGCTCGGACGCTAGACTTGTAAACATGAGTAAGTTCACAAGGATTAAAACACTCAATATCGACGTGAAAAATATGATAATTTACATAGCAACTGAAGATTTTATTCGGTGACGCTGGATATGAGCCGCAACCTCATTTTGCGAAATTAGCTATACAGAGGTAGAAACAAT
This sequence comes from Asparagus racemosus, assembly GCA_037177215.1. Lineage (NCBI taxonomy): Eukaryota > Viridiplantae > Streptophyta > Magnoliopsida > Asparagales > Asparagaceae > Asparagus > Asparagus racemosus. The sequence goes on along the minus strand of JBAKGM010000365.1, from coordinate 5,474,103 downwards.
GTGATCCACTTGCTCAGGTCATTATCTGTGTATCTCTACATAGCTCTACATAGCTGATATAGCAAAATAAGCTGCCAGCTCATATTCGCTTTTATTAACGAAATCAGTGACACGGAGACATACCATGAAGAACAAACCAAACGCCCTACGCGTGTTTACCACCCGATCCGAACCTCCTCACCCAAATCTTCGCCGCAGGCGCGACCTTCTCGAAGAAAACCCTAGCCGTCGCCTCGTGCTCAACCTTCGCCCCCTCCGCCTCCGCCAGCGCCCCTCCCACGATCCCCTCCCACCCCTTCCCTCCCCCAACCAAATACCCCACCATCGCCGCCTGCACCGGCCCCAAACTCGGGTTGTACGCCGCCGACTCCATATAGGACCCCCTATACACCCTCCCCTCCCCATCCACCACCGCGAACCCCGACGGGCACCGGCTGTACGGCGCGTGGGCCCGTCTCGCCGCCTCCATGGCGGCCCCCACCGCCTTCCCCTCCATCCCGCACCACCCATTCTCATTGACGCTCCCAGTCAAGAAACCATCACCGTCGTCATCATCGTCATCGTCAAGCTTTCCTTCGAGGAGGAAGGGGACGTCATTGTCCAATAAATCCACGGGGCCGAAAGGGCGAGGGAGGAATTCGATGAGGGGGCGGTACGTGGGGCTGGGGTCCGAGGTGACGAGGATCTGGAGGCGGGCGGCGTCGCGGAGTTCTTGGAAGAACTGGCGGCAGTGGCCGCAGGGGGCGGCGGAGACGGCGACGAGTTGGATCTGCGGCTCGTCGTGCGCGGAGGCGTTGGCGACGAGGAACTGCTCGGCGTGGACGGAGTGGTGGAGGGGGAGGCCGGGGAACTCGAGGTTGCAGCCGAGGTAGATTCGGCCCGTCGAGCCCAGGCCCACGCAGCCCACCGGGAATGAGGAGATCGGGGTTTGGGCCAGGGATTGGGCCGTCGGGACTAAGGTTGGCAAAAGGTCGGCGACGTTCGAGAGGCCGGCCGCGTCCAGTAAGGCTTGGGCCTCGCTGGGCTCGATCATGAATTTGTGCTTCTTCTCCATTATTAAATTATATTATTCTCCGTTCCTTTTGTTTTACTTTGTTGCTGTTGTTTTTTTTTTCCTCTCCCTGAGATGTGGGGGAAGAGGGAGGTGGGGATTTGGGGTTGGGATTGGTATTTAAAGGTTCTTGGGGAAGGGATGGTTCATTGAATTTACGGTGCAAATAATTAAATTGAAAAAAACTTAAGTCATTTTTTTTTTAAAATTCGCACATGGGGAAAGCGTTTAAAACTCATTTTAGGGTGTCGTATACGAATCTTGCGTGTTTGAAAATGTAAGGGTAATATTTCTTTGTCAAAAGAGTTTCTCCGAGTACAAATTCTATCAGAATATCATGCATTAGAGCACTAGCGCATTCACCTAATTAACTAGGGGGCGTTTACCCTTCGCAATTTGAAAGTTACATTTGAAATCTCTCTACAATTACAATCCGCACCCATGATTAGAAAAAAAATTACACTCCAACCCCTACTTCTGTAACCACTAAACAAGTTTGTAGCCCATTTGCATTTTACCCATTTGAAATTAGTAACTCAGATGAATTTTCAAACAACTAGCCCAAATGGGTACACTTGTCGTCCACCTCCCAAAAAAAAAAAAAATTCCTGAATTCGCCACTACATTAGAGTAGGGTTTTTAGATAGAGGCAGTTTGAAGATTTAATTGTCTCTGTTATACGGCTTAGAACATGCAACAAGCATGTGAACACACATCCATTTTTTCATGATGAAAATAAAACTGAAAATATTAAAGACCTTCACTACATGCTTATCAAGGAGTCAAGGACTTCCTAATTTTATATAAGAGGTGGATGCTTTGAATCACAAGTATACATGTTCATATATATATAATTGTGCTCATCTTTTCTTTAGATACACGTTTATGCTTACGTGATTACTTGGAGAACAAAAGAAAATGAGATAATAGTGGGGTGGGGGGGGGGAACCATTTGATAGAGGGTCATTTTATATCTAAAGTCTAGAATCATGGAATGAATGAGACTGAACCTAGATCTAAATCTACACGGATCGAAGCTTTTTCGGATCCCAGCAACTAAGAACTCCACCGCTCACATCCCCTAGTCTAGTTTTCCTTTCTCGAGCTTTTGCTCCAAAAAAGGCATCTTTTCACCCATTTCAATTGGCCATCATTTGATCTCTTCATCTAATGATATTGTCCACATGCCTACTGACAAAAGAAAGAATCTAATACACTCTTTTGTCAGAGTTTTAATCAGCTCAATTTTAACTAGGAGCATTTCCTAGTACAACTTGGTCTATTTCACAACACCTGTACTTTACTATTTGTATTTTCCACAATATGATCATGAGCTTTCACGGATTTGAATTTGGATGCAAGCCCGGTATAGGGATTGGGTGCTCTGCAGCAAGTGTGGTTGGTTGATGGAGAGATCCAAGCAAACACCTGGTTGTGGTCTGACATTGGAATCCCACTTTCTTTCTATTTTCAACAATAGATCCATGCAATTAAATTATGAAGTAGGCAATTTGTAATTCCATCCACAAACTTTGCCCACATCGGAAAAGGAACGCTCTCTATCCATATCCACTGGAAGTTGAGTGCACGCTTAGTGGCTGTTTGGTCCAATTTCTATAATAAAGAAAAGGAAAATTATCAAAAAAATTGATTTTCGTGTATTTCCATAAAAAAATTGTAGGATAAATTTATAGAAATTCAAAAAGTGATGCTTTCTTAATTGTTTACTTTTTCTTTGTTTGATTCAAAACGCGAAAAGAGGAAAAATTAACTTTATAGAAAATGAGTTGAGATGTGGAAATGGATAAGTTTGTACAAAAACGATTATTTAAATCCATGCTTTAGATTTCTCATCAATTTCCTCTCATTTTGAGAGAAGTTGATTTCTATAAAATGTGGTACTTTCCCCTACTTTGTAGAAAATAATTCTTTAAAATTTTTTTGGACCAAACACAATTTATAGAAAACTACAGAAAACTTTTAATTACAAAATTGTCACTATCAGGTCTTTTCCTAAAACTTTTTTATAAAATGGGTGAACCAGACACCGCCTTAAAAAAAAAGAAAAAAAAAAGATGATGTGACTTTATACTTGAAGCTAATATAATATCATTATACGAAAGAGATGAGCATGCAATGCAAGTCTTCGAACATCTCTATTCTGGTGCACGTTTTGGTCAATGAATTGAGAACCACTGCTTTAAAGCATGATGGCTGATGAGTATGTCCATCCATTTTCAGATCAATTACCGTGGATTTCAATGGTGAACTCTACTGTGATGTGACCAAACTATAGGATGCACATAGCTTAAAACTCGATAAATATCGATAACACCTTACACAGAATCGGAGGAGTTAAAACCTAAAACATATAACAAATCAAAAAGTCTTGACAAACTGAAATCTAATCGGTAAAAGATATCCAAAAGCAACAAAAGCAGAAGTAGCCAACAGGACTTACTTCGAAGAATACATGCGTAAAGTTTCCATACAAGAAAAAAGCCTCGTTGAAGATGCAAAAGGCGCACAACTCCCAGAGAGTAGAGTTGACTACCAATCTCGCTGGCGGTCGCCACGATCTCTCCCATAGTCTCGGCCTCTTTCATAATCATAGTCTCTGTCTCTTCCTCTTCCTCTTCCTCTGTCCCTCTCTCTGCTGCGGCTTCTTCTCCTCTCCCTCTCATGTCCATATCCATCTCTTTCTCGGCTTTTACTGCTTTCTCGGTCTCTGCTTCTCTCCCGACCATTTCTTTCAACTACACCTGCAGACATCAAAGAGCTTATCAGATAATCAAAGCTTAGCTCAGTGAGGAAAGATAAATTTTACTCCAATATGAAATGTTTGGCTATAGGAGTCCTGTAAGGAGAAGCCCTACTGTTCTCGATGCTTCAGTAAAAAACTCCCACTGAATTTTAGTTGGCAGTTGGCAAAAATAAACTAGAAACCATTGATATGGATAATACACAAATTATTTTCCATGGTGATGAAAATTAATGATGAAAATTACTCAATTGGCTGACTTGCAATAGGCAGTCATGTAAGAGGAACAAATCCATTTGAAGCTCTTAAATAAACTAAAATGTACTTATAACAAAGTAGACGATTAAAACATGCACATCAAGATTACCCGCTTGATAGTTTGCCAGTAATTAAAAAAAACAACCAAAATCAAACCTAAATTTCAAATTGTCTAATGACACGGAGACAGTACCTAACTCCTCAACTTCCCATCCAGCACGCCCAGAACCAGGGAGCGTCTGTCTACTTTCAACTTGCTGTGTTTTCGCACGGAATTTCTTCTTGAGGTTTCCAAACTCATCGTACATCTCTTCATCATCCTGAAAGTAGGTAGTGAAATTATTCAGAGGCTTATAAATCTCTACTTATCTCCAACCAAGGTTATAAAGAGCATACATCTTCAGCTTCTTTTCGCCGTTTTCTTGTTTCCTCAATTTCTTCTTCATCAAGTTCTTTATACCCACCAGCACGACCTCCCCTGAGAATTAAAATCAAGTTTCAGTAAGATAAAGAAGTTATTAATTGAGATGTTTTTGAGATTTTTATAACTTGAAAATATATATGCAAAGGTATATGGAAAAAGATTGAGAAATAAATGCTGTTAACTAACTAACTAACTAACTAACTAACTAACTAACTAACTAACTATA
>JBAKGM010000365.1:5438636-5463486 GCA_037177215.1 Asparagus racemosus | reverse complement strand
TATATGAGTATATGTATACATACACACACACAAACACACACACACACACACATATACACACACCCACACACACACACACACACACATATTGAAAGAAATATTTAGATTAAGAGAACTTCAAATAATATTTTCCACTCTAACCTAAGCATGCAAAAATTTTATTTCTTTAATTACAAGTCTTAGTTGGACTATAGTGGAGTATACTACTTTGAAAATTATTTCTTAATAAATTTATTTAGAGTTATTATAAAAGGTTAACTTGAGTATAAAACTAACTCAAAATTAGAAAATTTAAACTTTATCAAGTAGATCAACTATTGATTAGCTCCATCAAATCGGCAAGTGAGAGTTCTTTTTTTAACTAAAAGATAATTAGGAAAAAGATATAAGAAAAACAAGAGTTAGTATTTTTTTCTAAGAGGGAAAAAGGAAAATATTTGAACGATGAATAAAAGAAAGCTCTAGAGAAAAACTGGTCCCACCCACACACCTAGACTTTGCGGCAAATACTAGCAATAACATCCAAAAACATAATCATCACAATATATAAAATAAGTACATGCCAACATAGAAGTCAAGTAAGGGGTGATATGAAATGAAAACGTCCCTTACTGCTCATCGCTAGATTGATCTCCCTGATCGTCATCCTCATCATCGGTCCCTGTGACATCCACGTCATCATCATCTGTCTTTGTTTCAGTACTGCCGATATCCTCCCCCATCTTCTAGTCATGTAGCAGGCTGACGATGTGGTGGTGGTGATGGTGGTGGATCTTGCTGTGATGAAGGAGGAGATGGAAGCTGATAAAATGGAGGGCCATAGATCCGGGTCTCATCTGGTGAAGGGTTGAGGCTACTCATCTCATGAAGGGCTTAGGCTATGCAATGCTGGTACTATTGAAACTGATCTAGCTGAGCTGTGAGGTGGGCCTGGTCGGCTGTGTACTGAAATTGCTGAAATCCTATCTAAAACTGGTGAACCCATCTCGAGAGCATAGAGATGATCATTAAGCATCTGGAGTGTCCACTCTATCGCTGCATCACTGGGTGGCGGAGGTGGTGTGGTGGACGGTCAAAAAGTCTTTTTTACCTAGGTCAACGACTAAATTGGACCTAAGAAGTGAACACCCATGGGCCAAACGTTTCAAATGGGCCCAAAGTCAAGCCCATAGCACATTATAGCGAAGGTCGCCAGATGACCGACGTTAACCCCACATACAATCAGATTCTGCGTTAAATTCGAGTTCGCAAGCATAACTCATCAGCTAGGGAGCTTCGCCAGCATCAGCAAAGTGGACCAAGTCATCCACTTCCAAAGAAGGTGCCCCACGTTCGAGTGACCCTCGCCCGCAACTGCAGTGACCTTTGCCTACGACTTCTGCGAACCTTGCCAGAACCACAAAGTTCACTCAAATAGCCATTTCAGAGCTATTTTTAGAGGATAACTACCCCCACTATCTCCTGTTTTAATGGTCACTAACCCATGTCCTAAGGAGGTCATTAACTCTCTCTTTTAGCCTATAAAAGGAGAGGAGATCATTCATTCAAAAGGAGGCGTGGAGAGAGAGCTAAGGGATTCATACACATACATAGAGGAGTTTCATAAAAAGAAGGCTGAGTTACCTTCTAAGTGATTCGACCCTCGCCAAGAGTAAAAGATTCGTGAGTCTTGATTCAGTTCGTTAGCGGAGTATAAGATCGACGGTCCACCGGCACACAGAAAAGAACCCCAGGAAATATAAATTTTTCCTTTGTTTCATTTGTAATCTTTTATTGTAATCTGCATCAATTGTAATATTAATGACCTGAAACAGGATGGCGACTCCGCTGGGGACAACCTTCTCAACTGACGAGAAGATCGTATCACAAACTGACACTCAGACCTTCGAGTCTTTTGCTAAAACTTTGGTCATTGAATTTGACCAAGCTAAGTTCGAGGAATCTATTTCCATGAACAGAATCTCGTCAACTGCATGTAGTTGTCGTAGAATTCACCGTAGAGCGAACATCAGCTTCAATGCGACCCTCACGTATGTGAATACCACCCTCGCTGAGGAAGATTTGAGCTTAGTTAAAAGCCGAACGAACTTCGCCAAAGGCGGAGGAAGTCTAAATGAAGATCAAGATGTTATTATATCTGATCTCGGGCTTCGACCTCCTATGACTTCCGCCCCGAGCAAAGATCAAGATGTTGACACATCTAATATTGGGCTCCAATCATCAACTCTTCTAGGAGTTTGATTTAAAGCGTCTTGTGATGCTCGCTATGCTTCCTCATTAAAAGTTAAGAATGAGGGTAGCCTCTCATCAAAATTCTCGAAGAGGAATAAGACTCCCATTGGCCAAGCATCTGGCTAGTGTCGTCATAAGCGACGCTCGCGTTCAACCAATTTCAGTGAAATTGGCACTACTATTGATCTCCGGGAAGTTATAACTCTGAAGAGAGCTCGCCAATATCAGCACTACATGACCCTCAGGGAAGTTGTCTCAGTAGTTCAAGAAGGTTGCCAATACAAATGATCGATTTTCAACCGTCTCGGTCCTGTTCTTGAGCCTTCAGAGGTTTGAACTAAGCAACGACGATGTGCCTGACGAAGTAAAACTCAAGTATTCACTGTCAACATGACAAGTGTAACTTCTGAAGATGATGAGGAAAATACAGCTAGCTCTCCTGATCTGGAGCATTCTCCTGGCATCAGATCAATACTCCCAGAAGCTGAGGGTGTATATCGCAACACCAGGTGTAGGCATTGAAAATCGCTTATTAGTGCCCGAACGAGACTCGTGAAGATAGGTTCACAATCGACGACCCATCAAGCGAAGCGACCAAGAATCCCTAACGTCATAATTGCACCACAGAATGCATAAAGCGAGCTGACAAACACATGAAGTGAGTCGGCACAGCGTACAAATCAACGAAGCGACGTATCACGGAATAAATCCAATGAGGAAGCTTCGAGTTAGTGAGATTCGATAAGGCAAGATGATCAGACTCTAATCGACGGGATCAGTCGCATTCAAGTGTCGACAAAAGCACGCTGGCCAAGTCTTGAAATCAACGGGGCAATCAAAACAAGTCCACAATCACAACTGAGGTCGGATCCTACACAAGACCAAGCGAAATACCGGACGAACGAAGCCAAATGGATGCCTCGGCTCAGGCTGAGGCACCAATGATGCCTCGGCCATAGTGCCGAGGCACCAGGCTCCCTCGGCACTCCCCCCCTATTTCTCTATAAATACAATAGGGGGGGGGGTCAGTTAGAGAGGTTGGAAAAATTCTGGAGAGTCCCACGCGAGATCTACGAGTCCCTGTTGCACAGATCCGAGCACCAGCAAGAAAGAAAGCCAGATCTGCAGCTCGTGCAAGCGACGAACGCGTCTACACTAGATCTACATTGTGAGGGAAGGAGTTGAGATCAGATCTATAATGATCTAGGGTCGGATCTGTAGATATACCCTCTAGTCTAAGCTGCGTCTTAGTCCGGGGTCCAGCACGTGATTTCTCCTGGTAGATCTCACCCGCTCCGGCGATCACCTCCTTCGTGAGTTGATCCCTGTCAGGCGTTTATTTCCTTCGTGAAATAAACCCCTCAAATCTGTAGATCTAGAATCTGGATCTCTATTTGGATCGGAATTGCGCGGTGGTCCACGGACAAAACAATTCCCCGTCACAGGCCAAGATACCCACGCAAGCGAGGATCCGATAAACGGATCCCGCGTTTGTTCAATTAGATTAAAGTTGTAATTTCAATTTGATTTTTTTGTTGTAAGCCTTATAAAAAGGCGATCTTTTATTTGAATTTGTTTGTAATCTCATAAAGGTGTAACAGATTCATAGCAATGGAAAAATCAGCAACTTTTCCCGTGAACAATGCAAAGCCTTCAAAGTTCTGATGGTCAATATGGCTACTGCCGACCCTACCACCATGGAGGGTAATGAGGAGATGCCAACATGGGAAGACCCGTGGATTCATCACCTCAACAAACAGTATGGGGACCGGTTTGAGCAAAGAGAGCCCCCAACCAAGGATGTAGTCGTCCAAGTTAATATGGGCGACGAAGCCAATCCAAAGCCGATCTTTATGAGCGGTAATCTCCCCCCAGAAGAAAATGAAGAACTAATCGCTCTTGTTAGGGAATATATCGACGTGTTTGCCTGGAATTACGAAGATATGCCAGGCCTAGGCCCAAATGTAGCAACCCATTGTCTTAAAATCAAGCCGGATGCCAAACCCGTCAAGCAGCAGCAAAGACAGTTTCGTCCGCAAATTATGAAGGTAATCGTGGCAGAAGTGAAGAAGATCATTGAGTCAAGCTTCATCACAGAAGTGCAGCATCGGGACTGGGTGGTAAATATTGTCCCAGTACTAAAGAAGAATGGGACAATCAGGATCTGCATCGACTACAGAGACTTGAATGCCGCTTGCCCCAAAGATGATTTTCCTCTCCCGATCACCGACGTCATCATTGACAATACGTGTGGATTCGAGAGAATGTCCTTCATGGACGGCTTTTCGGGATACAATCAAATCAAGATGCACCTGGATGATACCAAACACACGGTGTTCAGGATGCTCCTTGGCATATTCTGTTATACGGTGATGTCGTTCGGTTTGAAGAACGTGGGCGCCACATATCAGCGAGCGATGATTAAGATTTTCCAGGATCATCTCTGGAAGACTGTCGAATGCTACGTCGATGACCTGGTCGTGAAGAGCCGTGACAAGGGTGATCACATTAAAGATCTCAGAACAATGTCTGAGCTCATGCGCGCTCATCAGCTGAAGATGAACCCAGTCAAGTCTTTCATCGAGATGTCCAGTGACAAGTTCCTCGGCTTCGTCATCACAAATAAGGGTATCCATGTCGACCCTGATAAAGTGAAAGCAATTCAAGACCTACAGCCTCCGAGAAATTTGAGAGAGCTCAGAGGATTACAAGGGTGGTTAGCATATATTCGGAGAGTCATCTCGAACCTATCCGGAAAGTGCCAGCCATTTTCTAAACTAAACAAGAAAGGCGTCTCGTTTAGTTAAGACGACGCTTGTCAAATGGCCTTTGAGGAGATCAAAACGTATCTCGCAAAGCCTCATGTTCTTGTCGCACCGCAGTCAGGAAAGCCGTTCCTAATTTACATCAAGGCAACGGACCACTCGTTAAGCGCTTTGCTCGTGCAAGACGATGACAGCGGTCACGAACAGGCAGTATACTACCTAAGCCGAACATTAGTCAGTGCTGAGTCTCATTACCCGATGATCGAGAAGCAGTGCCTAGCATTAGTGTTCGCGATTCAGAAAATGCGGCATTACTTGGTTGGACAGACGATTTATGTTACATCCAACGTAAATCCGGTCCGAATATTTATGACACAACCGGGTTCCATGAGCTGGTGATTGGCGAAATGGGCCTTACTCTTGTCCCAATACGATTTGCACTTCAAACAACAGAAGTCGGTCAAAGGGCAAGCAATTTACGATCTTTGTACAGCAAACCCAGTGATGGATGCAGCCAAGCTATACGATGATCTGCCGGATGAAACTCACGAAATCAACACTACATCACACCAACAAGTATGGTGATTGTATTTTGACGGAGCTTCTCGAGCTACTAATGTGGCAAGTGCCGGATGTTCTAAGATCTCCGCTGGAGTTAGAGTTGTCTTAGTTTCCCTGGGGAAACATGTCATGCTCCGAGCTTACTCGCTCACTGGACCATGCTCCAATAACTTAGCTGAATACAACACGCTGCTTATTGGACTTAACTTCACCAAAGAGCTGGGGGTCAAGTATCTCGAAGCATACGGCGATTCGCAGCTAATAGTCAAATAGATCCGTGGTGACTACGAGGTCAGAAATCTAGATCTGGTTCCCTATCACCAAGCAGCTATTGAGATGGCAGACTCGTTTGAAGAGTTCTTCATCGAATATATCCCGCGCATTCAAAACGCCTATGCAGATGCGCGGGCAGCGTTGACAGTATCATTAGCATAACCTCCCGAGACTGAACAACTGGTCACAGTTAGGACTCACCAATTATTCGTGCCAATATATGATGAGGTACAGGGAGACAAGGGGGTGGTTACCAAAGAAGTATACACCACCTAGGCCAAGTTGGAGCCCCGAGATTGGCGCTTTCCCATTATCGATTACGTGCTGCATGGTATTCTGCTGGAGGACGTGAAGGAAAGGGAATCCATCCGCCAAAGAGCTCCAAGATTCTTCTACGACACAGAGACCCAGACGTTATACAGTTGTGGGTATGATGGTCTCCTGCTCTGATGTCTTTCAAGCGAAGAGGCGGATGAAGTTCTTCGGGAAGTGCACGGAGGTAAATGCGGCGCGCACCAACCCGGTCCCAAACTCTATAATTGTATCAAGAGAGATCGGTTCATTCTAGCGATCACTGACTACTTCTCCAAGTGGGCTGAAGCGATCCCGCTAAAAGAAGTAAAGACGAGTAATGTCGTCAAGTTCATTAAACATCATGTCATCTACTGACATGGTGTTCCAAGACAGATCGTGCATGACAACGGTCCTCAGTTCATCAGCAATTCATTTATCAAGTTTTGCGAGAAGTTCAAGATCCAAGACGTCTCGTCAACAGCCTACAATCCCGCTGCAAATAGATTAGCGGAGGCGTTCAACAAGACGATCATCAAAATCCTATCAAAGTTTGTGATGTCCACCAAGCGAGATTGGGATAATAAGCTTGGAGAAGCGCTCTGGACATATCGTACCACCGTACGCACACCAACTGGAGCGAACCCGTACTCTCTGGTCTACGGGTGTGAAGTGATTCTTCCGCTGGAAATCCAAATTCCATCACTTCGCATCGCACTTGCAACAGAGATGACGGTCGAAAAACAACATCAAAAACGTCTTGAGGAACTCGAGCTGTTGGATGAAAAGCGCCTGGAGGCTCAACAACGCATTGAGTTTTACCAAGCAAGAATGTCGAAAGCTTTTAACAAGAAGGTGCGACAGAGGAGCTTCAAGGAAGGAGATCTGGTCCTCGCTGCTCGACGACCAATAATCCTCAACTCTAAGAAAAAAGGTAAATTTGAACCCAAATAGGAAAGCCCATTTGTAATAGAAACAGTCTATTCCAATGGCGCATATCACCTGTTGGTACCCCCAAAAAGATTTTTTGTTTAATCTCTATATGAAAATCAACAGGTGCCACCTCACATGCGAATTTAAGACTGAAAGACGATCTCAACCGACTTTCTCCAAGTATTTAGCACTCTGCGCTACAGTACCTCGGCCGACTACTACATTATTGGATGCTACAGTACCCGGCCGACGCGGAAGGCGTTGTTTGCCGTCCTGCTACAGTAGGTCGACTCCTTGCTACAGCACCGGCCGACTGCTACAGTATCGGCTGCTACAGTACCGGCCGAAGCAAAAGGCGTTGTTTGCCGTCCCGCTACAGTAGACCGACTCCCTGCTACAGTACCGGTAGACTGCTATAGTATCAGCTGCTACAGTACCGGCCGACGCGAAAGGCGCTGCTTGCCGTCCCGCTACTGTAGGCCGATTCCCGCTACACTCGGCCGATTGCTACAGTATTGTCTACTACAGTATCTACCGTCGACTCCTGCTACAGTACAGTTGCTACAGTACCGGCCGACCCGAAAGGTGTTGCTTGTCGTCCCGCTACAGTACCGGCTGCTACACTACCGGCCGACGCGAAAGGCGTTGTTTGCCATCCCGCTACAGTAGGCCGACTCCCTGCTATAGTGCCGGCTGACTGCTACAGTGTCGTTTGCTACAGTACGACCGACTTCTTGAGCCGTCCTGCTGCAGTAGACCGACCCTTCTACAGTACCAGCCGGCTGCTACAGTGCCATCTGCTACAGTAACAGCCGGCTTCCTAAACTGCCCTGCTACAGTAGACCGACTCGTCTTCTAGAGTGCACTCGGACGATTGCTACAGTAACAGTGGTCAGTACCTCAAAGATGCTACAGTGCTTCCTGCTGTAATAGTTGGCCTTGAGCCCTGTGCCAACAACAAGTCAACATCGCAATTAATTGCGCTGTGCTGGCCACATGGCTTTGTTACCACTCCCCATGCCTCACATCAAATCAACAGTGACTCATTCCACACATAAGCTGACATGTGTAAAACCAATGCTAAAGTGACCATCTTGCCCCTCTCTCATTCCTACAAAGATAAAAACTATTCTCATACTAAAGGTACGCTTTTTTCCCCTGCACTCAGCAGTTAAGAACTCCTACTGTTCATCTTCTTCTCCACTCAAGCTCACTTACTGACTTGATCGTCGGAGGTACAACAGGGGAAACAAGCCCCGTCCTCTCACGAGCTTCTACCTGTGCACGGGGGAGAGCGGCCCAACTCAGAGCTAAATATTCGGGGGAGAGAGCGGATCCCCGTCATCATCATCATCCGAAACGTCAAGCCAGTTTTGACCGAGATTAGTGACTCTTTGATCCGAGCGTAAGTTTGAGCATCAACAGGTATATATGCAAATAACCTTTTTATTTTTCACCAACGGCTTCGGTGCTCCTAAAATTAGTTTTTGGAGTACCGATGGCATAATTCGTTAATAGTTCCTGCCATATACACTCTCTATGTTTTTTATATAAAATAGAAGCTGGAATTTTACAGTTCCGCTGTCAAAATTGTTATTAACTTCAACTTTCAGAGGTAATTACAAAACCTTATTATGTCCTTCATCTCTTCATCCAGCTAGCACCTAATTCCTCCCTCGGCTGCTCAGCTGTAATTCCTTCAGATTTCCTTGGTTGTGTAGGAGCACCGAAGCAGGGCTCTTATTTTTTGAGCTGCTTTTTGAGTAAAATCACAACATATATGGTTTGATAGGAACTCCGGCTTCTTGTAAAGGTCCGGTAAAGTTACATAGAAAAATACATATCGTTGTAATTTTTAGGTTGTTTCCCATATAGTAATGTTAATGATGGTGAGGGATTAACTAAAAAAATTTAACCCTTTTTCGATTGTCATTGAATAATACAATTTGTTTTTTCTAATTCTTTTAGAGGTTAATATTTCTAAATCATACCCCAAAAAATTTCAGTTATTTTTCTTAGGCCGTGTTTGAATTAGGTATTAGTTTTTAATAAGCCTTTATCCTTTAAAATAAAATAAAAGTGTTTGATTCAAATTTATGGGAGGAATTAGGTTGAACTATTTAGTCATCTAAAATGAAATAGTCCATAGATTTTGGACTAAACAATTGGGGAAGGGGGCGCGCGAGGGGGGCACAAGCTATTTATCACTTGGGATTAAATTGAAAAGGATTCTATTACCCCCCAAAACTTTCCCAAAAAAATTACAAATGTTATCGGCAATGGTTTTTCTACTCACCTTCTACCGTTGTACAAGGATAATTAAAAAACATTATCGCGCACGAAAAATTCCGATGCCATATAGCAATGCGGAAGAAGCATTTGTGGATTTGTTGGTGCTATAAGCACCTTCTAGCTATTACTTTTTTCATCTCAAATTTCTCAATTCCATTCATGAGGTTGTTGGTGACACATTATCATCGACCCATTGAAAATAATTATATCTAACACTCAAACTCGATGACTATCATATTAATTCTCATCAAGCCTTTGAAATATGATACATGTTGTTACTTTAACTTAAAACAAAATTTGGCATAAACCATCCTAGATGTGTGTTTCTTTTTTGGGGTCAAACTTATGGAATTTGAATGTGTGGAACAAACAAAGTGGGACGCCAATTGACAAAACATTATAGTTTGAACCTTGTTATTTGCTTATTGACAAAAACATTGAACATGAATAATTGTGATTTGTCGATTGACCAAACACTATAGTTGTGATTTGCCAATTGATTAAGCTTAAACTTGGATAGTAGGCAGAAGGGCAATGTGAACATTTACAGTTATATCCAAGTCTTTTACCCCTTTGTAATAACAGTTCCAAGCCTATCATTACTATTAGAGATGTTGACAACATGTTGAACCAAACAAATTATAAAAAAAAACTTAACTCCCCATAATCTCTTGGATTATTATGCCCCAGAACTACAGTGAATTAAATTAGTCCAAGAGTAAAACAAGCAGTAATCCAAACATAGCTTAAAGGCCATTTTTCGATTAGAGACTTATTTTCTCATGAGAGTAATTTAACTCAATATAGTCCTAAGAGATAATAATCCAAGAGACTATAATGACTTAAAAATTTTAATAATATGTTTACTTTAATTTGTTATAAAGGGGTATAAGATTATGAAATAATAGTAAATACAAAAAATGCCCTTTTTCCAACCAATAGTGAATTATAGCTTCTCAATGATGTAACAAGCTAAGTAATCTCAGACTTTGGCGTCCAGCTTTCTTCTCAATTATGTTAGATGTAATTTATGACTAACATTTAAAATTGGTAGACTTTCTATTGAGATGTTTGGGTGAATTTCATGTTAAGATTTTTTTATTAGCTTACACGTGCATATTCAGAGAAATTCACATTTGAACTTTGTTGGCAACTTGGATTTCCAGCACTCAGGGGTGGAGCCAAGATTCTCGTTTCGGTTGGGCACCGAAGTTGCAAACTAATTTCTAAAAACTAGCAAGTTAATATATTAGGAAAATTTTATAAATCTATAAATAAAAATTAAGATGCACTTACCTCTAAATTTTTCTGTTGAAGTTGATATCAAAGCTGCATGCTTTGTTGACAAAAGAGTTAGATTTATATCAAAGAAGGTGATCAATAATAGTTTTTATATGTATATTTTTTTTTCTTCTCAAAATTCAGTAGGCATAATCTTTTTAGAGAAAGAGTGGACGGTGGATGAAGTTTTACTATTAGAATTCTTTAATTTTGCGTTGTGTTGTTTGAATTTAATTAAGGTGAGTGACGTTTTGATTGTATGGATGAGATTCAATCAAGGGACATGAGAAAGTTTAGGTGATAGGCAATTATAACGAACTTTTAGCGAAGGTAACCACGCTTATGATAGGATGTAATTTGGTATTTATATATAAGGTAGGATTTAATTTAGATAACTATGGTAAACAATTCTTGATTGAAGAAATGGACGAGATTCAATCAAAGTTACATAACGATTCAGTTGATAGGCAAGTACACCAAGATTTCAGGTGGGGCGTCTGTATTTATTGTAGTGATTTAACATAGAATAAAATGAAATTTAGCCTATTGGCTATTAATTTCCCTAATTTTCAGCACTTCGTGGAGGACCCCAGCTTGTATCGAATGCAAAGTTAAAGAGGTAAGCAAGTAAAATCCTTCAAAGCTTGAATTCTCTTTGGACCAGTCTCATGCCAAAATATAAAGCAGAACAGTTAAATATTGTAGAACTAGTTAAATTTTCACTTCTTATCACAAATATACTCTTCTTTTCGATAAACAAGTAAAATTTTCTTACAACACCAAACAATTACTCTGTAATTCTAATTTGAAGCTAAAAGTTTGAAATGTAACTAAAAAATCATCAAGCAATCAACATTTAAAAGAGCGCACGTAGAAAGCTTAGAAAATAAAGCTGGAAAAGAAAACATGATTGAAATAGCATGTAGGACCGAATCCGCATGAAAGGACTGGGACGTTAAAGGGTAATGTGGTAAATTTTGGTCTAATCCCAATTGAAAATTAATACCTAGGTTATAACAACTTATCCTCCCCATTTTTTATTTAATTTGAAATCCCCGGGCTATTACTTCATTTTCTACGGGACTAATTATTCTGGCCTAATCTCCCCTAAAGATTTGAACCAAATATGCTTTATTATTTTATTTTAAAGGATAAAAGTTTATTAACTTAAAATATATCCAACTTGAACATAGCCTTGATTGTTTTTGCAATGGTAAAAGCTAAAAGGAGACTCAGAGGGTGTTTGGAGAGGCTTATTTTTTGAATCTTATAAGTTATGCTAGCTTCTAGTGGCTTTTGATTTTTATAAAAAAATATTATAAAAACTATTTGGGTAGTATAATAATTTGTTTGGTCAAACCTAGCTTATTTCGGTGGGCTTATAAGTTAGTTTTTAAAAGCTGAGCTATACCAGCTGTTGATGCTCATGATCAACTGTCACTATGTGTTTGAGGTTGAAGATGACGGGGATCCGCTCTCTCCCCCAAATATCTAGCTCTGAGTTGGGCCGTTCTTCCCTCCTGCATAGGTAGAAACTCGTGAGAAGACGGTGCTTGTTTCCCCCGTTGTACCTCCGACGATCAAGTCAGTAAGCGACATTGCGTGGATGAGAAGACGAACAGTAAGAGTTTTTTAATTGCAGAGTGCAGGGGGAGAGAAAAAATAGCGTACCTTTACAATGAGAATAGTTTCTCCGTGGAGGAATGAGAGAGGGGCAATTTGGTCACTTAAGCATTGGTTTTACACATGTCAGCTTGTGTGTGGAGGGAGTGACTATTGATTTGATGTGAGGTATGAGGAGTGGTTACAAAGCCATGTGGCTAGCTCAGCGCCATTAATTGTGATGTTGACTTGTTGTTGGCGCAGGGCTCAATGCCAACTATTACAGCAGGAAGTACTACAGCATTCGTTTGAGTGTACTGTAGCACTATCACTGTAGCAATCGCCCGAAAAATACTCTAGCAGACGAGTTGGTCTGCTGTAGCAGGACGACTTAGGAAGTCTGTTGGTACTGTAGCAGACGATACTGTAGCAAACGGCCGAGAACTGTATTTTACTAAACACCAGCTTTTTAAAATGTGACTTATAAGCTAACTTATTTTGTATTTTACTAAACATGTAGATATGAAAAAGCTAGTTTGACCAAACAATAAGCCGCCCCAAACACCCTCTCAGAAGATATGTCAGGAAAAAAAAAAGTTTCAAAACAAGATATTATAAAGAGGATCTATCCGTAATTAACCCCATCATCAATTACATTAGTAACGATTATATTCTCATAAAAATCCGGTTTAATATTTTACCACTTACACAGTTATACCCTTCGCTTAAATTCAACGCTTCACAAAAAATCTGTTTAATATTTTACAAATTTACCACTTTACCCTCCGCTTAAGCTCAACGCAAATTTAGTGGTCTGGGCTCCCTAAATACCCCAAACTTTAATTGCGCTTTGCATAATAATTCTCTTCTTCCTCCTTCAGTAGAGCTGGAAACCCTAATTAAGATCTCCTTCGCGGCGACGACGACGATGACGGCGAATTCTGGTGAGTTTTCTTCGCTTATTAGATTCTTTCATGTTGTTAGAAAACCTAAAAATGTCGACTTTCCTCCCTCACTCTCTGTTGTCGTCACAAGCACGAGAGCAGTCGTACGAAAGAGGAGGGAGGGTTCGATGATAAATTTACGATTTTTACCATTTCTAAAAATTGCGGTGATTATTTTTTATTTTTTAAAAAATAATCTGTACTGACAAGTAGCTGAACTTGGACGAATAGGACAATATGAGTTCTCAACAGTCTACGATGTGTAGTGGAATCTTTGAAGTTGCTAAAAGAGATTTGTGTCGCGTAAGTCTTTGTTGCGAGCTCGCTACTGATGTATGTAGAATTAATCATATGTATTAAAGTGATATGGTGGTGACCTTTATTACTTAGCAAATTACTGATGACCAGAAAACAAGCAGTTGATTCAATTTTTCTAGCGCGCAACATTTTGTACATGTTGGCCTGAATGCCGTAGTTACAGTTATTGTGCAAACTTCATTATGAGTTTGGCGTGTTGCTTTTTTTAATAGAATCACATCACAGCGTATGGTTTGATAGGACCTTTGGCCTCTTGTAAAGTTACATAATAAGAATATATATGGTTCTAATTTTTATATTGTTTTACATATGGTATCGTTAATGATGGAGAGGGATTAGCTGAAAAACTTAACTTTTTCGATTGTTATTGAATAAATCAATTCGCTAATTTTTTCCTAATTCTTTGAGAGTTTAAGATTTAGAAATCAGACAAAAAATTTTATTTTTCTTGAGTAAACTTATCATGTACACATTGGAGATGTATCATTTTCTTACTTAATTGCACATACCCCATCTATCTCCTAAGCCTTTTTGTTAGGTTGTTCATGAATGTGCCTTGTAAGAAGTTTGCATTCTTTTCGTCCTTAAAACTTCCTAACTGTGAGATTGTGAAAAGGAGAATAAAGAAATAAGGATTTGATAACATATATGAATCTCACACTATTTTCCAACTCACTTGACTATAAAAAATTGTGCGCTTCGCATTGTTTGGATAATTGCTTGGTTCATTATAATTGCAAATATTTGTAATTATTGTTATTGCGTGCAAATGCAATGTTACCGATAACTTGCGTCTCTTTTCTTGTTGCAAATGATGAATGTATTTCATAACTGTGACAACAACAAAGCTCTAGTTTTAGTCAATGTTTTTATCGATTTTTAGACATAAGTTGCAATTGCAATTTCTCTAACCTCCAATAAGGGTTAAGTTGTAACTTCAACTACCACTAGCTAAAGTTATAAGGTATCCCAAAACTAGCATGTTCAACCTGAATTGTACAAGTAAATCAAATTGAAGCTCTTAAAACAGAACCAAATAACTGTTTGTATAAACTGAAGATGACAATATTTTATAATAACACCAAGGGTTAATTGCAAATAGACTCAAAAAATAGATAATATATATGCAAAAAAGAAAAGGAAAAAAAAATTCTGATTCAATACAAGATACTATAAAGAGGGTATATCCATAATTAACCCCGTCTTAAATTACATTACGGATTTTGCTCTCATAACAATCCTGTTTAATATTTGCTTTATTTCGATATTAGCCCCCTAAAACTTCAATATTTCAAGATTAGCCCTCCAAAATCTTTGAAATTATTCTCAGGCCTCCTAAATCTTCAATATTTCGATATTAGCCCCCCCCAAAATCTTTGAACTTGATCTCATTAGTATGTTGAAATAAGTCCCCAAGTTAAAATCTGGTTGAAATAAGGGGAATACTATGTGTACTTTAACTTTTTTAGTGATTTGCCAGTTATACCCTCTTACACAAACCCAACTTCATTAACCACTTTAACTTATACTAGTTAAGCTCCCCAAATCCATTTAATAAAATCCTAACTCAAAAAATTTTTTTCACTTCATTTGCTCAAGCATCTTCCCCAACGACTTTCTTCAGCCCTGATCCCAACTTTGCAATGTATAGATTGGGGAAGACGTTGGAGAAGATGAAATAAAAAATGTGTTTGAGTTAGGATTAAACATATTTGGAAAATTTACTAGGTATAAGTCAAGTGGTTAGTGGGGTTGGGTTTGTGTGAGAGGGGTATAACTGATAAATCACCAAAAGTTAAAGTAAACAGAATATTCCCCTTATTTTAACAAGGGGTGCTTATTTCAACATACTAATAGAATTTGGGGGGGGGGGGTCTGAGATAAATTTCAAAGCTTTTGGGGGCTAATATCAAAATATTGAAGTTTTCTTTTTGGGGGGGGGGGGCTTGAGAGCAATTTTCAACATATGGGGCGCTGAGTTTGAAATCTTGGCGATTTGCAGGGCTAATAACTAATTAACACTTAATATTTTACCTTCGCTTAAATTCAACGCTTCATAAAAAATCTGTTTAGTATTTTGACTACTTTACCACTTTACCCTCCGCTTAAGTTCAACGCAAATTTACTGGCCTGGGCTCTTTAAAATACAAGTTAATTAGGTTTTCATTTTAGGTTTATTTGCATATATACCCCTTAAATTATGGGTATTTGCAAAAATACCCCCCAAATCTTGGTTTTTGCAAAACTACGCCTCAAATCATCAACTTTGTGAAAAAAATGCCTCTAAATCAACATATCATCAACTTGGTGGTAAAAATTTGACTTTTTTGTTGTAATTTTCATAGTAAGATTACAAATTAGCTTATCACCTTGACTATGAAAGCCTCCTTATTTGAACCTTCTATTTGTGACCAGCATTAGTTCTAAAGTTGTTTATAAAGAGCATATATATCATAACTAGTTACCTTCTCCTCTTAGCTAGTTCTCGTTAGTTATCTAATTATTGTTGTTACTATTTCTATTCTTGATTTTGCTCCCTGTTGCCTTCGCTGTCGTATTGTAAATTGTAACAACATATTTTATTATTGTTATTATTGACACTAAAGCTTGGAAGATGAGTAGCAACTGCTCAGAGCTCAATTGCAGCAAAGACATTACATTAGATGTGTTTGATACTTCCTTGTTATGATATGCATACTGAGAAAATTTCAAGTCAATGGAGCTTTTGTTTGAATCATACCTTCCCGTTTTAAAGTGAGAATTAGTTTAGGATAGTCGAGACGTGCTTCTATGCAATTAGCCTTTTGTAGGAGAGGTTAGAAGACATGTATTATATATTCTGTTATTTTTGGGAATTGTATTGACACATTATGAACCCAAAAGTCAATCTGACTCCAATGTTTCTCCATCCATGGTTAGGTGCACTAATTGTATAATCTTTTCCCTTGTCTTCATTAGCAAAATATAATCAAATGACGTGATTGCATTAAACTGTGAGATTGTTACATCACAAAAGCAATGAGCTTATTAGCGTCTTGGTTTGGTTTCTGATAGAGTGCATGCTCAATATTGTTCATTCTATTTCTAGCAATTTCACGTTTTCATTGTGGTGCGAGAAACATGTTGTACCAGATACATATTATACTAAAAAAAAATTCTGAAACATACAGGAGGTTATTAGAGGCGTATACGAGGTTTATGGAA
Organism: Asparagus racemosus; assembly: GCA_037177215.1. Classification (NCBI taxonomy): domain Eukaryota; kingdom Viridiplantae; phylum Streptophyta; class Magnoliopsida; order Asparagales; family Asparagaceae; genus Asparagus; species Asparagus racemosus. The sequence goes on along the minus strand of JBAKGM010000365.1, from coordinate 5,446,790 downwards.
TCAAAATTATGCATGAACAATGTGCTCACATTCTACTATTTCAGTTTGATTGTTTTTTAACTAATCATTTTGGTATAGGCCACAATCTTTCGCTTCTGTTGCTGCAATGTTACACTCTTCTCTTTAGAATTACAAATCCCATCAGATTTCCAAGCCAAACAAGAAGACCCATCAGTATTAATGGTATCCAATATTACAGGTATGGTGATTTTGAAGTTTGAGATTCTTAATGATTAGTTAAAACCTAGTTTAGTAAAACTGGGCCTCATAGTAATTTATTATGCTCATTACACGTATGATGATTTTAATTTCATCTGGGGCTTTGAAGGTTGTGTTCTTTGAAACTAATCAACTAACCTTGTAGTTTGATTTCAGAATTGATAGCAGTGGAAATATGCAGCATTCTCTATGAATATTTCAACTATTGACCAATGTATATCGTATTACTGCAGGCATTTTACACTTTGAACAGGTTTTTGGGATAGGCTTTTTGTCAAAATTAGACAATCTCTTAGGTTATCAGTACCTATGCTGACATATAAATCCTATGTTTGTAGCAGTTGTAGGCTGCTTTTGTCTAAAACATTCAGTTGCTTCTTTGGAAGCATTTTCTCCCTCTTTACTATGTTTATTAATTGGCTACTTTCTGATATTTCAGAAAAGAGTATCATTATGATTTATGAGATCTTTTCATATGATTTTGTACCATATAACCAGTAATGGTGATATGTATCAGATATGAAACACTGCACAAGTTTATAGGAGTATTAGACATCGATTAATGTAATACATACAAATGGTTGGTGAATTTTCTACAGACAAATATGTGGCCATACTAAATATACTTCCTCCTATTCCCTAACAGCAGTTATTTGGTTGGGGGAGGGGGTATAATTTTGAATACGAACATAAAATAGATGAATAAATTGGTAAATGACTAAATATGAATATTTGGATGATAATATGAAACCACATATTAGAATGGTATACAAGTGAAAACCCTAAAAAAATTATAAAACTACGATTACAGTGTCCACAGAATAGTTGGTGCATGTTCACCAAGGATCGTCTACTATTGTACAAGTTCAAAACAGAGGGATTTTTGGGGTTAATGCTTTTATCCAAGTGGTATTTTCATCTCAGTGCCCTGACTATCTAGTGGCTATGAAAGATTGTCTTTCGTGCACCAACTATCCAGTGAATGTGAACCATTGACCTTATTGCACCATCTATCTAGTGGATATAGACCGCCTGTAATTATGAGAGAGATGCCTGCCATCTAAGAATGCAAAAGGACATGAATATTGCCACATTGGTGGATAGATTCATATAGGACAGATATGGATAGTGGATACTAGATATCTAATACAGATATGGATGTAAATAGAAATATAGCTTTACTTTTTTGGAAGGATACAAATAAGGATATGAACAAAAAATATCCGGATCATATCCTAGTAAGAAGAATATAAATTTAATCATAAACTTTCACATGTACACCTCAGTGATGACAGGGAAAGTGAAATTCAAAATTTGATGATATAAAAACGAATCTAACTTACACCTTTCTCTCGAACCTTCGCATTTATAACTGACTATATAAAACTTTCTCTCAGGCCTTCGCATTGAAAGAAGACACCATGACCTACAGTATTTCTCGAATCTTCGCATTTATTATTTGTAGCCTAGATGTCAAAAGTACCCTCACAACAATCTATAAAAGTGGATGGACAGTTAAGCTAAGCACATAACATGGCGATTAACCTCGTCAAAAAGTCAGATGGTGTCAACTGTCATTCCACTTCAATTTTTCTTCTGTCATCTGAAATACACTAATATTAAGCCTTTTTAAACTTGTCCCTTAACATCCTTACCTATGATGACGAACTGGGCTTACTTACTTGGAGGACCCTAGATCTACCATCTTCTAAATTGGTTAGATCCATTATTGGTCCTCGGTTACCGACGATAGTAACCAGTTTGATCAGAATCTAAGTTTTTACCTTTTCTGAGTGTCTGCTGTTATGAGGAGATAAGTTACCAGCTCCAAATGTTTCTAGTGCAGGGCTATTTTAGTAAATATATATTCGTGTTAAGGGTTTTAACCCTATATATTTGTGTAGTTTTGGGTTTTTGTGGGGGTAAGGAACTGAAAGTTTGAGAGGCTTGTGGAGAGATCTAAAGAAATCTCCTAGGATTTCACCGAGAGAGAAAGAAAAGCTGCGAGAGGGATGGGGATTGTACAGACTTGATGGAGATCTAGTGTATTACTGTAGGCTCAGCTCTGCCGAGGACGTAGGGTCATTTTTAATTTTTTCTTCTTTATTCTTTCGAGTTATTTATCTTTTGTTATACATATACTGTGAATTGTGTGATTGACCGATTAGCATTGTGAATCCCTAACAATTTCAGTATGACCAGAATTCGGATGTTAGTTCATTGTGGACATTATCTGTTTGTTTGAATGTGTAGTTCCAAAGACTAACTGAAAAATGAACCAGTGCAGTATGCTACTGGGTAATTGTTATGAAACCCCCTTCAAGTTTGGCCGATTATCATGAAACTCCAATGTTATCTTTTCATTACATACCACATAGATTTAACAATACTGTTAAGTTCACTTTTAAAAAGCATGTGCAAGTCACATGCATATTTCCTTTTCCTCAAATACCCCTCGATAATCCTCTTCTTCATGAAAGTATATGAAATCCCCTCCGCTCTTCACATCAAAACCCCTTCAATTACCCTCTTCTTCTTCATTGATTGCAACTTTGGAAGTTTGTGAATTTCTTTTCTGGTGATGATTATGATGACCTGAAGTCTCTTTGTGCCAAAGATCTTAGCCCACAGGAATGCAAATTGAAATATTTGAGAGCCCATTCTAAGCCCATCTTCTATGACTTGAACTCCAGATTGTGCTTGCCCAATATTTTCGTAACCTTAAAGTTAGAAGCCCTTGGCTTTAGAGAAGAGGCCCCGCCCTCTCTCTGCATAGTCATTTAATACAATTCTTAAAACGGTCCAGATTTATATTTTCCAAGCAAAACACAAAGTTGTTGTCAACTCAATTATGCATTTAATACTATTCTTAAAACAGTCCAGATTTATATTTTTCAAATCACAAAGATGTAACAAGCAGACCAAAAGGGCTCATAGTTTATGAAGTAGAATCCATGTATTTATCTTTAATATGAAAAAAGGGGAGAGGATTTCTTAATTCTTTGAGGAAGAAGAAGAGAATTATTAAGAGGTATTTGACAAGAAAAAAACATGCATGTGACATGCACATGCTTTCTTAAAGAGAACTAAACGGTATTGTTTAAGGCAGGGAGTTATGTAATGAAATGTTAGGGAGTTCATAATAATGGGCCAAACGTGATGTGGGTTTCATGATATATGACATTGAAATATGATAATTAGCAAACTGATTGCAATAATATTTGACACTCCCAGTAGCATGAAAACTTTACCGTCTGGTGTTTGGGGTCATAATTTATGAAGAACTGAAGCTTAAATTGACAAACTATTTACAATTTGATTATCGCTGTTTGATATTATTCCATGAAAGCCTTATTTCTGCTTATGCAAATCTTCTATATCTGACTTGCATTAGTTTTAAAGTTGTTTATAAAGAGCTTATGAATCACAATTAGTTACCTTTTCCTGTTATCTAGGTTTAGTTAGTTATCTAATTAGTGTTGTCACTAATTTTATTCTTGCTTTTGTTCACTGTTCTTTTTGCTGTTGTATTGTAATGGCATATTTGTTATTGTTGACACCAAAGCTTGAAAGCTGAATAGCAATTGCTTAGAGCTCATTTCAACCAAAGATGCTACATTAGATGTGTTTGATGTTTTTTTGTTTTGTTTTGTTTTTGTTATGATATACATGCTGAGAGAATCTCAGCTAATGCAATTTTTTGTCCGGATTGTACCTTAGCATTTTTGAAGTGAGAATTAATTTAGGGTAATCGAGACATGCTTCTATGCAGTTAACTTTTTGCTCAGGAGGTAAAAGGATGTGTATTCTGTTGTAGCTTTCAGAAATTGTATGATACTTTATGAACCCAAATATTCAATCTGACTCCAAATTTTCTCATGTCTTTTTATTTTATTTTTGGGTAACCACATTAATTGTATAATCTTTTTCCTTTTCTCATTAGCAAAATATAATCAAATCACGTGATTGCATTATACTGTGAGATTGCTACATCACAAAAGAGAGAAGCTTATTAGGTCTTTGTTTGGTTTCTATAATGAGGCTAGTATATTCAATGCTGTTCCTTCCATTTCTAGTGTTTGGTTTCTATAATGAGGCTAGTATATTCAATGCTGTTCCTTCCATTTCTAGCAATTTCATGCTTATATTGTGATAAGAGAAATGCATATGTACCTCATACATATTGAATACTTAAAAAAGTTTTAATCATACAGAAGAGGTTATGAGAGGTATATATGAGGTTTATGGAAATACAAATATGCATAAATAATGTGTTCAAATTCTACTATTTCAGTTTGAGTTTTTTCTGAACTAATCGATTTGGTACAGGTCACAATCTTTCCTCCTGTTGCTGCAATGTTTCAATTTCTCTATGAAATTACGAATCCCGTCAGATCATTCAAGCTGAACAACCACCACCCATAAAATTTAACAGTATCCAATATTACAGGTATGATGATTTTGAAGTTTGAGAGTTCTTAATGATTAGCTAAAACCTAGTTTTGTTTAGTAAAGCTGGGCCTCCTAGCAATTTATTATGCTCATTACATGTATGATGATTTAATTGCATCTGAGCCTTGAAGTTTGTCCTCTTTTAAATTAATCAACTAACCTTGTAATTGATTTCAAATTCATAGCAGTGGACATATGCATCATTCTGTATGAATTTTTTATCTATCAACAAAAGTTTTCCCTCTTCTTGGAGGTATTTTTCACTTTGGACAGGCTGTATTTTGGATTAACCTTTTCTTTTATCAAAATTAGACAACCTCCTTACAATATCAGTACTTATGCTGACATGCAAGTCTTTGCTTATGTTTACAGTAATTTATATTGTTTTTGTGTAAAACTTCCAGTTGCTATTTCTTTAGTAATTTTCTCCCTCTTTACCAACTTTATAATTGACTACTTTCTGATGGAAAAAAAAAAATTTCATTCTGTGGTCTTTTCATGTGATTTCGTATCATATAACATGAAATGGTGACATATATTGGATATGAAACATTCCTCAAGTTTATAGGAGTCTTAGATATTGATTAATGTAATACTACAGGTTGATGGAATTTGTACGGACTAGTACGTGGCTTACTAAAGATGTCCCCTCCTATTCCCTATTAATAATTGTTTGAGATGGGGTGGGGGTTTGATTTTGAATCTGAACATGAAATAAATGAATAAATTGGCAAGAGTGAAGATTTGGATGATAATTTTAAAACCAAATATCTGAAGGGTGTACAAGTGAAAACCCCAAAAATATAATACAAATAGATTACATAAGAGGGGAAATTATTCAATCATTCATGTCCACTGTATAATTGGTGCACAAGGTGTCAATTACTCTTGCATAAGTTTAAAATAGGGGGATTTTGGGGTTGGTGCTCTCGTCCAAGTGTTATTTTCACCTCAGTGCACCAACTATCTGGTGGATATGAAATATTGTCCTTATTGCACCAGCTATCCCGTGGGCATATTGTCCTCGTTGACCTGTTATTTATTGGATATGGACCACAAGATAGTTGAGAGAGATGCCTGTCAGCTAAGGATGCAAAAGGATATGGATATCGGTTGATAGATTCCTATAGGATTGATATGGATACTAAATATCTATTAGGATATGGATATAAATATCGAACATATTTATTGACTCTTATTTGAAAAAAAATTGTTTTGTTTAAACAACTCGTGTATCATATGCTATATCTTTCTCAATCTTATTTGTTTTCCTCATATTTCCTTTATATCCATATATGTTTTCTCTTAATTGATCCATATCGTTGTGCAAGTTTGCTGGATATTGATTATGAGTTTTCCTTACCGAGTCATATCCAATATTTGCATTCATGTCCCTGATTAGTAAGTGAATACAGATATGATACATAACGTATATGATTCAATTGCACCCCTACGCAGTGATAGGTAACACAAGTCATATTTGACGCTTGGACAAGCTTTCAGCCAATTGTTTCTCCTTTCCTACTATAGCGCACGCCAACCTCACTCCTATTTGTACTCTTCTGTAACCTCCCGGACCCTGAACTCACAATAACTTCACAGAAAGAACCAAAGACTTTAACCTACAAACAATCCTTCAGCTATATCTCCCCCTTCCTCCTCCTCTACCGATTTTCTACATATTAGTAAACCACCATTCGAGTTGCAGGCAGCCCAAATATGCAAAAGAAGAAAAAGAGAAAATGGCCCCTCATTCTTACTCAAGGACTCACAAAAGTATTGATTTCTTACGCACTTCTTTGGGTACTTTTTTGGGATGCTAATTCTTGATGCATGTTGTCAGGCACAAATGGACTGAGAGATATGAAGCCCATCTCTGGGACAAGCATTGCTGGATCGCAGTCCAGCATAACAAAGGAAGATGAAGAAAGTGAAAAACAATTTCAGTATTTCTTTGAAATTACACTTTTTTTTTTCCTCCTGATTTTTTCTGTTCTTTTTTCTTGGTTCCCGATCATGTTGCTGATCTGCTGCTGTTAGTTTTGTGGGGTATGTCACGTGCCTTGCTCTTCTATCCAATGTTATTCAACTGTTACTATTTTCCTACGTTTTTCTCTTAAAATGGAAATATATTTTTCTTAGAGTAAATTACAGGTCATTCCCAGTTGCAGGAATCACATCCCCCCCCCCCCCCCCCCCAATCTCAATTTCTTGTCAAATAAACGTCAGTTTAAATTCGTAGATAAAAGGAATCAATCCTTTTTAATGCCTTGGGGGGGGGGGGGGGGTGGTTTCTGTCATTTACCTTTCTTTATGTTTCAAACTATTTTGTTCTAATTCAGAATCTCTAACTTTATTTGATTGGTACAGGGGCACATGGTGATGAGGAAGCTACTGCTCACACATATGATCTTGCTGCTCTCAAATACTTGGGGCCTTTTCTGTTCTTAATTTCCCTGTAAATCTTATTTTGTCTCCTAAATTTCTGTTAATTCTTTTGTCATTGTTTAATTTATTTATCGGTTTACTTATCTGCTAGCTCAGGAGAAGTGGCTTCTCATGAGGGGCCTCCAAGTACAGAGGCTTTGTCAAGTAATATTCCTTTTTCTATTTAACTTTGTTGAACTTTTTTTTTTAAATTATTTAAGCTTTATATTTTTAATTTAGTACAGGCATTTGATCATTCTTATTATTGGTTCATTATCTAAGAAGCATATTTCTTCTGAGTTAATCAGCTAAAAGAAAATAGATATTATTTGTTTGCATTTGTATATGTGATTAGTTAGTGGATACAGATATGGTAAGTATATATAGCTTCATTTGTGCCTCTAGTTGTACAACCATTACGTTTGAAAATGCACACCAACATAGTAACTGGTGATCGAATTATGATGTTTTAAGCAACCTCATTATCTTTTGTTTTATAAACAGTTATAGTTCATTTCTCATAAACAATTATTTTTTTACTTCAAATTTCATATGGAATTAACAGTTCAAAAAATAATAAAATGTTAATAGTGTTATGATTGAAGAAATAAAATCTTGTGTATTTCCGAACTGGCACAAAGTGTAGGATCGCTGATCTGATCACACTAAACACTAGAGGGGGGGTGAATAATATTTTATAAAAATTATGTAAAATGAATTATAAATTGCAATAAAGATAACATCAATCTCAGAAAATAATCAACACAAACACAAGGGATTTTTATACTGGTTTCACCTTCCCGGTGTACATCCAGTCCCCAAGCAAATCCCGCTTGAGAGTTTCCACTATGATTTTGAATAGCATTTACAAAATCAAATGCAAACCTGACCAATTTGCAAGACCATACAAATTGCAACAATCTCAAACCTGAGATTAATAACTCTCACACCCGAGAGTTTCTTTTCGAAGAGAAATTTAAAATCCTATAAGCCTTGATGTGTTTGTGATATGGAGCAGTGACTTAGGAAGACTTTCTTTCTCTTTTTGAAATTTCA
>JBAKGM010000365.1:5425942-5438536 GCA_037177215.1 Asparagus racemosus | reverse complement strand
TAGTTTTCGTGTTCGGTGCTAAATTGTAAAAATTACGTGCTCATTAACATTTTGTGTTAGTACTTTTTATTTGTATTTTCAAGTATGTATTACGTCACACAAGTGTTGCGTGCATCACAAAGATAGTTTAGATATGAGAAAAGGCTTCACATTATGGCAAATGGCATATGTATTAGAATTTTATTTTAACATAATGGATTCACAAGTTTAGATATCAGATATAATATTATATCCTTAATCCAATATTCAAGCCTTTCATCGGTCGAAACATGTCAAAAAAGCAAGAAGATAAAAGTAAACAAGATGCAAACTTAAAAATATAGGTAGGTACATATGCCACATGAAGCTGAGGTATTGAAAGATATGCTGAAGATGCAAAATAGTATTTTCGTATTCACTGAATCCTTCTGAGTTCGCTCTTCAAGTTACAATATTACAAAGATACAGAACTGTATTCATGCATCCGCTGAATCGCTTTCGAAGTTGCGCCTCAAGTAACAACGTTACAAGGAACTTGGACACAACGTAAATATACTGTTCATAAAGAAAAATCTGTTGTCCTTCCTTCGAATCTGGTTTACCCTTCCTTTTACACGCCGAACCCGGATTCGGCCCAACTTAGGACAGGCCCAGTGTACTTTTCATGCGACCAAAGCAACGTCACTCAAAATTCATTTCCATGTATCGCATCTTCAGCCTCGGCCTCCTCCTCCTCCTCCTCCTCTAGAGTTGCGTTTTGTTTCGTTTGGTTTTCGTATCGAGCGAAATGAGAGTATCGGCCGGACCTGGGTATGGGGTCCATTTTATTGTTTCATGATTGACTATGGAGAAAAAGTCAACATTGAGCACTTCCAATTAATCCCGTAAATCATTGAAATTACTATTAGGTTTCCTTACTCTTAAATTATTTTGAAATTAGTTCTTTGAATCATTAAAATTGTTATTAAACCCCCCAACTATTTTTTAAATTTTTTGAGTTTTACGCTTATGTGAATCATGAATTTGATAAATTCAAAGAAAATTTATGAAAGGGGGAAAGTGTGGAAAATATCAATCCATCCCCCAAATCCCCATGTTCTCAAGTTCGCAAGACTTTTTCCATCTTCCCAAATTCAAACTACTATCCGACTTTCTGAAAAATCTACGAAACTGAACTCTAACTCTGACTTTATTTTTCCAGTTTATTTTTTAGAGCACTTTTTTTTGAACCTAAAAATCATGGGACAAGATGACGTGTGTCATCTTCTCGCACTCCATTAAATATCAATGGCTACCATTGTGACACATAGCTTGTCTCACAGTTGGTTCCATAGCTTAGAATCTGAGAATTAATTTCTCTTTTATTCTGCCGCCGCCTTCAGCCATTGTCAACAATGATGCCATAGCTCTGCCGTTGAAAATGGCTTTATCCTCCATCAAGGGATCTATGGTTTGTCAATCCATTTTTCCAATCGGCTTCCTCTATCTGTTGTTGTCAAGAGTCCTTCAGAAATCATGATTGCTCTTTGATTTCTCCTATATTATTCTTAAAATTTTAAAAATATTTTCATCTTTGTTGTTTGCATGATTTCAATTTTTTTTATTTTAGTTTTTATCAAGTCCCATGTCCAATTTTCTTTTGTTTTATAATCCACAATATCTTTCTTTGATATCCTGTCATTTAGATACTTTGATTTATATATCAACAACCTAAATTTAATCAATAACGACATGCACAATGGAAGACTAGTAGACAGGTACTCATCCATGAACGAAAAAACATGTACATTTACCTTTTCATTTTCATGTTAGGTTTCTAATTATAAAGATTAGCTGCTCCTTTTTCTTTTTTCACATCTGTTAGGACTTTCTTCCTACTTAAAGCATGTACTAGGTCATGTCATGTACGCATTCCATGTGATTGGTTATGAGAAATAGCTCAGGACTATCTTATCCTTCTCTTAACTGAATGTTATGTAGGTACTTAGAGATCATATATTTGTATTCACTTAGGGGGTGTTTGTTTCAAATCCCAAAATTTTAGGATATTGATTTCACCATGGGATTCCAAAGCCATAGGTTTTTTAACATGTTTTGGGATTCCATAAACTTTGTTTGTTTCATTAATATTTTGGGATCTCAAATAATATAATTTGTAATATTTTGTTTATTTCAAACTCAAATTGTAGCATTACAAATTTTAGAATTTAAAATCTAGAGTTGTATCAAGCAAAGTTATGGGATTACAAAAAGAATGTGAGTGAGGCTAGGGTTAGGTTTTGGGATATGGTTTCAGGATTTTGAGTGATGAGTTGGACTTTGTTGTCAGATATCTAGCCCAAAACAGCCCAAATCCTCTCTTTGAGAGAGGATTTCACAAATTCTAAAAATAATTAGTTTTTTTATTATTTAGGGATCCAATATCCCAAAACTTATTTTAAAACAAACACAATTTATGGAATTCTAAAAATACAAAAAGAATACACTTTTTCATCCTATAATTTGAAATCCACACCATATCCTTAAAAAAATTTGAAACAAACACCCCCTTAGTCTATCCTTAATCCGACATTTAAGTATATGTCAATCAGTTGAAACATGCATATCCAAACACTAAGAAGAAAAAATGCGAGCTTAAAATTTATCAAATATAATTCTTTATTCTTTGAGCATCCAGTACAACATTAATTCTTTTAATGCATGTGATCTCATCTAACCCATCATTCAGATTTAGGGACCAACGATTTCGCCAGTAACTGCAAAGTGAAAAAAGAAAAAGAAACATTTAAAAACTTAACCACGTTGTTAAGTAAATAGAAATAAAATACAAATCATATTCATCCTCAATAGAGTTGTTTGCAAAATCACGATACAAAACTGACTTAAAATACATAATTCTTCCTAGTGTTAAATTACTTACATAGAGGTGCCAAAACATAATCCGGAAAATTTAGACAGTTTATTTTCTTATCTGAGAGCTATATACAAAAAATTATTAGGAACATAAATGGATGATTTTGTCAAAGAACCTGTTTTAGTACTATAATAATATAAATTGAAGATGCTTTTGTTAAAGTACAGATTTAGGGTATACCAATAGCTTATATTTTAGAATCTTTAACTTGACGTGAAGGTAAATATTTTCTATTAAATTTGTATAAATTATACTTAGCTCTTAAATTTGCCAGGCTAAATATACACATATATAGTACATATTTGGCATTAATTAATATTTACTTAAATATATACGACAAATGAAACATGCCCAAGTAACAAGCACTTGGAAAAATGAAACGTAATAGAATTTGGCAAGGGACTCATATTTTAGCATTATAAGCTTTTATGATCGAAACAAGCAGGTCATCATCTCCAACTATTGATTTGAGGTCGCTAGCCATCTTCTGACGGGTAATTGCTTTCTCCCACGTGGCATATATTGATATTAGATTTATGAAAAATAATCAACTTCAACTTTTTCCTTGCCGATTGATTAAAGTTAGCTTATGGGTTAAAAAAAGTTAATTAGCTTTAATTGCTTACCATAAAGCTATTTTGAATCGTTTTCATCGAGCATATTTTGTCACACGCCACAAACTTCGATAATATCGTTATCAGATTACTTTTAGGGATGAAAGGCAACGTTGGCCTCTCCAAGATCCCATCTGCATTAGAAGCATTCGTTGCGTGAATAGCTTCTTCCATGTTCTTGTGTTATCAGATTAGATAAATATGTAAATAAAAAAGTACCAGGAAGGGGGGGAAAAAGGATGAATGCAAGAGCACCTAAGAAGAGCTAAAGAAACTAGAGTTTTACCTTTCCTATATATTTTTCCTTGCTGAGCAGCGTAATGACATCAAAGAAGGGAGTAGGTGGGCGCGCATATATACTACATGAAGTTAAGGTATTGACTTACTGGCCCAAGATATAAAATTGTACTCTTGTATTCACCGAATCCTTTAAGTTTGCTCCTCAAGTTACAACATTACAAAGATACGAGATTATATTCATGCATCTGCTGAAGCGTTTAGAATTTGCTCCTCAAAATAACTATATTACAAGGAACTTGGACACAAGGTAAATCAGGCCGAAAACGGATCCGGCCCAAACCAGGACGCACCCAGTGTACTTCTGACGCGCGAAAAGCCACGTCACTCAAAACTCCCTCGATATCTCCTCCCTCAAATATGTCCACGTATCATCTTCAGCCATGGCCTCCTCCTCCCTCACCCCCCCTCTTACGCTCACCAGATCAATCCGCACCCAGAAACTGACCCACCCTCTCCCTCCCTCCACGTCAGCAGGCCGAACATCAACGCTCGTCAGCTGGCGCTGCTGCTTTCAGCGGGCCCCACGCCGCCTCTTCCTCGGCCTCGGGGCGTCCTCTCTCTTCTCTCGCATGGCCTCTTCTTCTGGTAGCGGGTCGGGTGGGCAACCGTTTGCCGCCTCGGCCCGTCCGCTTGTTTCTCCGGTTGAAAAGGTGAAGTTGGTTTCTTTGCTATTCAAGATACCGACTTTGAGTTTTCTAGGGTTTGTTTCAGTGAAGTTTTTTGTTTTTTTGGGGGGTTTAGGTGTTGAAGAATGTAGAATGGCCGGAGAAATTTCCGTTCAAAGATGAGGACTTTGCCAGATTTGATGAGTATGAACCTTTTCTTTCTCAACTATGGTTAATTTTCTCTCTTGATTCATCTCGATTTTAATAAATAATCAGATTTGCTTCAAAGATGAAGAAAAGGTGTTCTTTTTTTTTTTAACCCCTCCTTCATTGAGTTAAAACGCCCCAAAATTAAATGTCGTTGGTTTGTGAACAGTGAAAAGAGAAATTTCAGCTCAACAACTTGCAGAATGAATAAGAATTTTCTACAAATATTCCATAACATAATTTGGAGGTATTTAAACTCAATGTGATAGGAGGGTAAATTAGCAAGTATCTCCAATTGTGGGTAAATTTACAAATATGGTGGATTTTGGGGTATTTTAAGTTTTTAACTCAATGTGGTATAGTTGGAGGGTAAATTAGCAACTATCTAGAATTGGGGGTAAGTTTACAAATATGGTGGATTTTGGGGTTATATAGGTAACAAGCCTAAAAAGACTTGTTGAAGTTTATTCCTTCGGCACTATGTTCTTGTGGCCTCATTGCACTTATCTACCCTATAGTTTCCACTCTTTGCACGTATATACCATCACTTATTTTTGACAGCACATATATACCCTAAAGTTTTTGAAACTTGCACTTTTATACCCTTAATTGTTTTGGTGGAACATAAAGTTTTTAAAACTTACACTTAAAACATCTTGAAGTTTTTAAAACTTGCACTCAAATAGCCCAAGTTTAAAAAACTTTAAGGTACATAAGTGCAAGTTTTAAAAACTTTAGGATGATTAAGTGCAGGTTTAAAAACTTTAAGGTTTATAAGTGTTGCCAAAAACAAATGAGGGTATATAAGTGAAAGTTTTAAAAACTTTAAGGTATAAGTGATGCCAAAAACAAGTGAGAGTATATAAGTGTCACACTGGGGAAACTATAGGATATTTAAGTGCAATTAAGCATGGTCCTGTAGTACGAACATGGCTACTCAAAGAATCCAATGAAGAAATGTCAAAATGTTGTAAAGTTTGTTGAGGTTTATATCCACATGGTGACATTGTCTTTGCTTCTCCAGCACTTCTGAGTTCAAATTCTAGATAGTCTTTTATTTACAATACTGCTGGTTGGATGGAAATGTTTAAACAGTATTCACAGACAATTAAGCTTGATTTTTTGGCAGATCACCAGATACAATGTTCTATTCAGAACCGCGTTTTGTTACACACATTGATGATGCTGCAATTGCTGCCCTCACCAAGTACTACTCCAAAGTTTTCCCTCCAAGTAATACTCCAGGCGTGAGTTTGTTAGATATGTGTAGTAGCTGGGTAAGCCATTTTTGATCTATTTCATGAGTTTCCTTCATTTTATGTCTGATGCTTTCTGGTATAGACCTTCTAATCTTCTATTTTCTGTACAGATCAGTCATTATCCACCAGGGTACCGGCAGGATAGAATTGTAGGCATGGGTTTGAATGAGGATGAGCTTAAGCGAAATCCGGTACTATGTTCACAACCCATTCTCCTTGATTTTGCTAATTACACTGTAACTCGAATATTGTACTCTTGCATGTTGCTCTATTTGCAAAAAGACCAGTTGTATGCAAGATAGTTTCTATGTTGCTGTCACCCCTGAAGAGCACATCATGCAATTGATTCGAGTAGTCCATTATTTACGTCTGACATTCTGTTACACGAAAATTTCAGGTTTTGACAGAGTACATTGTTCAAGATCTAAATGTGAACACCAAACTCCCATTTGATGATAATTCTTTTGATGTTATAACCAATGTGGTAAGCTGTGAGTATTTATCCTTGTTGGCATCATTCTTTGCAGGGTGTTTTCATGAAGACCACATTTAAAATAGGCTGAATCAATAGAAACCGCATTTAAAGTTTTTTTAATACAGAAATCATTTTATAAGAGAGTTTAGCTTTCAATCAATCACTCCAAGGAAATGTGTTCAACTTTTACCTTAACTACTGAAAATACCCTCGTCACCCACATCAACTACCTCCCACCTCACCTCCACCCTCCTCATCCATCCCACCTCCGCTTTCGTCCTCCTTCATGCAAACCATGATTGAGATTTGGGAGGAGGGGGAAGAGGGTGAAATGAAACGAAAGAGAAAGGAAGGAGGTTGGGTGGAAGAGGGGGAAGGAAGGTGAAAGTGGAATGAAAGAGGCAGGAGAATGGAGGAGATGCGGTGGAGAAGGAGAGAGGAGGGTAGATGGAGGAAGGAGGAGCATGGGTGGAGTAGGAGGAGGGGGGTGGGGGTTGGGTGGATGAGGAAGGAGAAGAGAGAAGGGAGGAGGGTACAGGTAAAAATTGAAGTATTGAATAGAAATTGATCTCAGTGGTTGATTGAAAGTTAAACACACTTATAAGGTGGTTTCTATATAAAAAGGACTTTAAACGTGATTTCAATTGATTTGGCCTATTGTAAAGGTGATTTTCATGAAAGGAAAAAAAAACTCTTCTTTGTATATATATTATTTGATTATTCTTTACTATCTCATCTACTTATATGTATCATATTTCCATATATTCATCTAACATAGATTATGATACTAGATTACATCTTGCATTGACATCGCATGTTGTTACTTACTACCCTGTTAGGCTGTTACGAGGCTCGCTATATTCGAAGACCAAACCTACACCCAAAAAGGAATATATTTATTGAAGAACTCATTTCTATTACAGAATGATATTACCTTTTGTTAGGTTCGCAAACCGATATCATCATTTGAACAAGTAACGTGTCTAGCAATTTTGGAATTCAGAAGTTTGTCTTCTCCGTTAGGAGGTTTTTTCTTCATCTAAATCAAAAAGTGCTACGGCAGTGAAAAAGTCTAGTAATATTGCACTATGGTAGTGAAAGTATGGCAGGAAGATTACTCAATTTTTGGGTAGAAGAGTCTCATATAATCTAACCGTGTTCATTGTGAATCCAGATCCTAAAAGTTTGTAAACCAAATGGACACAACATTTCCTGTTTAGTAATTAGAATGTTATGCAGTTTGGTATTATCAACTCAATTATATATTGAAGATCTTTCTGCTTGTTATTGCAGGTTAGTGTTGATTACTTGACCAAACCACTAGACGTTTTCAAGGAGATGCAAAGAATACTGAAACCAGGGGGTCTAGCAATTATTAGGTAATATGCTTACCATCCTTTTTCAGTTTTAGTGACTTTTTCTCTATTTATGAGTGTTGTCTAATTCAATAATTAAATTCCGTATCAAATCTGGACTTTCTCTCGTTTTATGTATTTACCACTGTTAAAGAAGTCATAGCGTGCTTCCTTTGTAATGGATATAATTATTGATTTTATGTACGTGATTGCAAATAGTTTCTCAAATCGGTGCTTTTGGACAAAAGCTATCTCTATCTGGACATCAACCGGTGATGTTGATCATGCATGGATTGCTGGGGCTTACTTCCATTATGCTGGAGGTTTTGAACCGCCTGAGGTATGTGTTTACTTTTACTTTATCTATCCGAAATGCCCATTAAACCAGGCAAGTAAAATTTCTTAGGGACCGAGGGTCAAGTAAATTACGCTTTTCACCAGTAACTCATTTATTTTGTAGGTGTTGAATGGTTCATGTTTCCCCCTCTGTCTATATTTGCAGGCTGTGGACATATCTCCCAATCCCGGGCGGTCAGACCCGATGTATGTGGTTTACTCTAGAAAGAAAACAACTTCATGACTCCAAGAAAGACATAAAAGGGTATGTATTCAGGTGCTCATAGCTTGATCTTGGGGACTTCCTTGAGTCATCATGTGTGATTTCTCACTCTGATCGAGAGCTTGAGTATAAAATCCTTTTCGGACTAACCTTTCGCAGATTGCACAAACTTACTTGTCCTTCAATGAGTCTTTAAGCTAAGAAGACAGGAATTTCGGTCATGGATAACGTACTTTGAGTACTCTAGCGGCGCTGGATGGAGGCTGAAGAAGCATCACATGCTGCAGATTATTGTCAATTACGCTTTCCAAATGTCGCTTTGTTTTTTGAGTAATAACTATGTCCCTTGTTGTCAGCATGTAAAAGAAAGCCCTATGTGATGTTATGTATTTTCGATGAAGTCTTCATGAATTACATTGTAAAAAACAGCTATAAAGTAAAAAGAAAAAAGAAAAAAAGAAAAGAAAAAGGAGTATTTAATTTACCAATTTACCTGGTTGGATGGGGTTGAGGTCGATATGGAACAGAGCTGCTTGTAACTTCAATAAAGTGATACTGTGGATAGGAAAAAAAGAAAAAGAAAAAGAATATGGATTGTTTATAACTTTTCTTTTACAGAACAGCTCTCTGGGTTTGTCTCCTGCCAGTGAGGATTGAAGAAGCATGGCATGAGCAGAAAAATTGTTACACACATAACTGAGACAAGGCAAAATCGATGATGTAAAGTCCAACAGAGAAAGGTATAGCTTATATTGACGAAACAAGAACAAATCAGAAAATAGCAAGGCTCTACAGTAGATATATCACACGTTCAATTTTCTTCCGGATATAAGTAGTGTAAACTTGAGAGTAACATACCAAAGGTTGTAATGAGCCGAATTATCAGCAAGAATTGCTGAACTCAACCACGGAAGCTCATTCTCACTATCAACTCTAAACAGTAATAATGCAACCTTTGGGGCCACAATATTCCAATTTTTTTTGCAGGGGATCTGTAATTTAAGCAGTTATCGACAACTATTTCTTGCCAGGTACTGACCTTCACAGCTTTTCCCAGTGGATGAGTAATTACTGCAGCTCAATTTTGGAATTCACTTATTTTCTTTCCGCTTACACAGAAACCCCCTCATTGTGTTCTCTATACACGGAAGCTATGAGGATCCACATGTGAAATCTGGATCCTTGACAAAACTGATTGTGAGGTCTGGCTTAGGAGCATGTAGCTCTAGAATAACCTGCAAAAAGATGACGATTAAAAGTTATTGCAATATTAATTCAATATCCAAGAGGTTTTTATGCCCTCGACCATGAAAAATCTCTCCCTAACCCACTGCTCTGCTAAACATTAATACTGTTGGTACTCTCATGAGCAAAAGGATTTATTGAGCAATGTATCAAAAGAAAGAAGAAAATAATAAGCAGACAACATTAACATCTAGGTACAGGCGAAGAAGGCTAATCATCTTTAAGCTTGATATATGCAAGAGCTTGATGCTGGGTACCACCAATAATGCAGTTATTAGTGTAACATGATAAAAATTACTTCTCAAATGAAAGTATCATCTTCACAGCAAAAACGTTACAGAAAAGCTGTGCTCACCACGGCATTTTCTCCATGTTGAAGGATTGGTGCAGGAACATAAAGATTGCACTGGGGCCCAACTGTCTGCATATGCTCCACAAATTTTTATAAGGATGAGATGGAGAGAAATAAGAATACAATCTATGAAGCACAGAATAAATTTCATTTTTAAATCCCCAGAGAGTAACAAGAATCATACCGGCCAAAATCTTCCAATATTGAAATTGTTCACAAAAGCAACCCCTTTATTCCAACCGTGAAATGATATGAATGTATCTTTAATTTGGTCTTTTGAGTCAATAAAAAGGCGACCTTCATAAAATCTTGGCTCTGGTGAAATGCTATCTGTCACATGCACATGGTGCTCTACTATCATCAAAAGCGTAAAATAATGCTTATGTAATGCAATTTAGGAAGTAAATAGGTGTACAAGCACAAACATGAATACACTATTTACTATTTACTTCAGTCAACATTTCATCACTTGGCTGGTTGATAACTCGGTCGAATAAAACTTTTGCGCCGGGGGGTGGGGGGGTGGGGGGTGTGGGGGGGATCTACTAGAAACTAGTAAATAACATATCAGTCCAAACCACCATGAATTCAGTGCACATTCAACAGTCGAAACAATGAAACTGACCATTTAAAATATGGTGGCTAGATCTCTCATCATTCCCAGAATCTGCAACTTGCATGATTGGGTTGTCTTTAAAGAGATTGTTCAAATTGCTAACAGTAATCGGACACATCTTCCACGGTCCGAGAATGTTACCATCTACTGTAACAGAAGACAGTATTCCCTAAATTCAAGTAGAAGTTGGTCATCAGTATCATGATATAGAGGTATAGAGAAATGTTGCAGAAAAAATTAATAGATATTTCCCACAGATAAGAGATGGCATTATACAGCATTCATTACTCACTAGGCATAGAGCAATCTACTAATAGTACTTATAAAGTATTCTTTAATCTTGCTGACAATTCACTTGTACTGTAGTCTTGTGGTTAATTAACAATTTACAGATCATATTCGCCATATGTATGTTTCATCAAACACTAACAGTCATATCATCACTCTGCCCTTGATCACTGCTACTTCCAAATCCCTTCCAAAATAAGGATTCAAATAAAAAATTGATTTCCACATATACAAACAAAATAAAATTGCATTGAAACATGGATTTTAAAGCATAGAAAAAACGTAAGCAAAGTCATTTGGGTCCTTTTCTACTGAAATTACCTTCTTATCATACATGTATTGCCCATAATTGATACGACCCATGTTTTCCACCTGGGATAAAGATATTAAATGCTGAAGTTAAATACGATGAAAATTAGAAGGAAAAGAAAACAAACAAACTACTGCCAGAAAGCATTTGAGATAGTCAATTGAGCATTGCAACTTTATGAGTCACACATACATTATTTTCATTAAAAAAACAGCATGCATGCACTCAACAGGGTTAAGTTGTGAATCTTTTTCTGCTGCTTCCATGCCAGACATAACGGAATATAAGAAGATTATTTTCTAATGTACGAATAGGAAGGGAAGAAACTTGAATCATATGAAGTAGAGAAGGATCCCCAAAATGCATAAAGTGGGAAAAGTGAAGAGGACACCATTGAAGGAAAACAAGGGAAACAGAATGAATAATGGAGAAAGACGCTGAAAGAGAATGACTAGAAGAAGTGTTTCTGTATTTTGTTTCCTGAATAACTTTAACACTTATCTAAACCATATATTAAAGGCTGCACCTTTGTTATTGAGATCAAAACAATGGATGTAATGCTAACAACTGACAATGAACAGTGGGCTTACAGCCTAGCAAATATAATATCCCGCCTACTAACTGCTTGTCATGTTGAAATTGTCATGTGGTAATGGAAATACACTGATGATGGATGCTTGATTAAGGTGCAATGACTGTTTTGTAACAGGTCTTTAAAAAGACGTTGAAGCATTAATATCTAATTCCACGAAATAGTTGTGGCACGCACATATTTATCATAGGTCCCATTCTATGTTGCATGGTCACTTCTAGGCAAAGCCATACATGGGTCGTACCCGTACCCAACACCGAAACTTCAGTGGAAACTCCTTCGATATTTGTATACACTTATGCAAATGTGTACTCAATTATATAATATATGTTTTAATTTAAAACACTCGTCATACACTGCTTGGATTCATATCCTACATTTCACATGCAATTCTTTTGGGTTCATTTCAGCCCATACCCACTTCAAAACTATGATTATAAAGGGTCTTTTGGATATCAAGTTAAAAACGAGCAAATTTCTAACTTATAGATCTATTGCTTAAAGAAACATGTAAATGTTATAGAAATTTTATTTCATAGCACATGAAATGAAAAGATAATATTGATACCATGTAAATTATTATTTTACACACACACACATATTTGTAGCCATGTCCCTGTACCTTGACTTTTAGAAATTTGCCGTAAACAGTACCGCTACCTGCACCCGTACCCATCTAACTTAGATCCCATTCTTTTTAACAATACTAAAGAACTAAATGTATGAGAATATCTAAAAACATAGGCGTCGTTTGGATACCATTGTGCTTTCCTTCTCGTGTTTTTGTAAAAAAACACCATGGCGTTGTGTTTTCCACTTAAAGTGTTTTCAAAACACCATGTTGAGCGTTTTTTGTCAACACTAGTTTGACCCGTTACAACATTAGTATTAAACATATCATTAATATATTATATATTAATTATA
>JBAKGM010000365.1:5377956-5413156 GCA_037177215.1 Asparagus racemosus | reverse complement strand
ACGTATTATATGTAGTGAGTACAGATACAGCAACAAGTGAAAGCTCAAATTTTTATCGAGGAGGCTGTGGTAATGAGAGAAGTATTGCCGCACCTGTGAAAGAAATTGGTTTTATTCTTCATATTTGTATTTTGGAGGTTTTAATGTGTCCTATTGTAAGATTAATTTGGAAAGTGTGAGTTCTTCCGGAGATTAAGATTGCTATGTGCCTTACTCCAAAGGTTTGGTTACTTAACTTGAATCTGCTTAGGAGAGAGAGCTAATAAAGGTGGAGATATGTTAAAAAAAAAGACTAGCCAAGACTATTACTCATCCACTTACGATTTACTAATTTGTAAAATTTTAATTTAGATTTCTTAAGGCAATTCAGATTTCTCGGTCATGCATATACATTGTTCGAAAATTCTTCTCCTTATTTTCCTTTTTCTCAATTTGATTTATGCCCTTGAAAATAATGATTCACTTTAACCACCTTACAAATATTTTAATAAGAAAGTTCTGTAAATTTAAAAAAATTGTGTAAACAAAGATGGTTAGACGAAAAAAATTCTCTAATTTAGTAAAATATTCTTAGTTGAAGTAACAGAAGATTATAGAAACAGGGAGATTTTTTATTTAACGTTTGACACATAGCGGGTCCGGTTTAACTCGGGGACCCGATTCGAACAGTTAGATCTTGAGGGTATTCATGTAATATACTAACGATTCTTATTTTTTAGGGTTCCCTTGTTTATATACGAAACAGTTGGAAATTTACCCCAAAAATTCCCCAAAGCTTTGCCTTTCGCTTCTCTTCGAATTCCTTCCATCCTCCTCTCTGGTGAGCTCTCCTCCTATGATTCCCTTCCTTAATTGCATCAGCTCAAGTCATTTTCTCTTAAAAGTATGCCTTTTTTATGCGAAATACTATCAACTTGAATCCCTTTTTTTTTGGCGATTCAGTGAATTTTCTTCCAAGTTTTGGAAGTGAGTGGAGTCAAATGTAATAGATCCCTCAAAGATTTTGGATTTAGTCGTTAAATTAGGGATTTTGAGGGACTAGGGTTTCTAATTTGGACCCAGCTGATAGAGAGGTGTCATTTTGGGGGTTTCGCATGTAGGGTTCTGCAAGACTTTATGCGTTACGTACGAGATACAATTTCACTTAGTTTTTGCTTCATTTTTCTGCATTTAAACTAGTTAGTTACTCTAAAATTTGAACTAATAAGCTCGACAAGCATTGAGAATGGCTTAGGTTAGAGTTTTATTACTTTCCTGGTCGAAAGATTATGGCGATAAATATTAATGCCTGCACGAGTTTCCTCGTGGGCGCAAGCAGAATGAGCTACTTAGATGAGGTTAAGCTGGTTTGGGAGAATGATGGTTCATTTCTTCTTGGGAGCTGCTACAATTTTACAGCTTTGAGAAGTTTAGTTATATTGGCATCATTTTTTATCGTCAGTTTTCAAGTGAACGAGCTGCCGGTTTGATCCTGGTTTTATTGGAAATCAAAAGAATGGAGAAAAGGAAAAGAGTATTGCTTTCTTTTACTTTCGCCTTATGATGTTATAAAGAAACAAGTTTTGTTTCACTTTTCACTTTTCCGCCGGAAAATTTTACGCCAGTGTAATTTTGCAGTCATACGAATAGATGATAACTTTTTCCTGACCTGCTAGATGCATGATCTTTTCTTTCCTTAAAACTGGTTGATTTTTGTGTGGCTTAAATAATCCCACCTGTTTCTAGCGGTAAACAGAATAAACAAGAAGGAACGTTAGTTCTCCGTTGTTACTTGTTAGAATGAGTTCTTCTCACACGCAGTTCCAATTTGACATTCTATAGTTATTAATCACTCTTACAAGGGATTAAACTCTTTGGCTACTGCTTATTGGTATTTGGTAGCATCTATGACCAGCCACAAAAGTTGAGGTCTATGACAGTTATACCTTTGTAACTGGGAACTAATCATGTTAAACATGCCTATGTTTTCTTTGTGACGTAAAATGCTTTAAATGCTATCCAGTCTATTATCCGACCGGACACTTGAGTACAAGTAGCTATTATATATGTACAAGGCATTGCAATTCCTCCTTGATTCATTTAGTGTGTTTTTATGCCGATAACTGGATACACATTGTGGGACTGCTGACTTTCTGTATTATTATTGCTGTCATGTCTCGAAGTACATTTGGATTTGAAAACTCTAATTGTTATCTGTTAATTGTATTTATGCAATGCAGCTGTCTGCTACTATTAATATTAGCTGGACTGTCTCTTATGTTGTTGTCACCTCTTGTCTTTCAAACTCTAGATTTACTCTCTTCATATAGTGTTTAATGATGCTGGTGGAAATGGACAAACTGAGCCCATACAAGAAAAAGTTATAGTTGTTTGCATATGCTCTTATTAAATCTATGCCAATACTTTATTTTTTCATATTTCTCACATCATTGCTTTTTTTGTTCTTTCCCCCCTCTTTTTTTGATTCAATGCCTGGAACATAAGTAGATATGCACTTAACCAGAGAGTATATTTTGGACGCCCCCTGGTATCTAATTAGCAAGAAATTCTTATCAGTTTCCTCCGGTTGATATCGTCCACTTTGTTTGTCATTGTGATATGATTTCTCTTTCCTGTCTTTGTTATTACTACTGTTGTTATCGTCTGCTACATAAATTCTTTCACATTGAAACTCCTTTGAGCCATTCCTTGGCTTGGATTGAATCAAGATTCTTACTCTGCAACTCCTGTTGGCCTTTCTATTTTTTTCCTCCTTTCTGTGTTGGTATGATTCCTCTTGCAAATGCTTCTGCCTGCCGTGCTTCTGTCACAGTGGCCTTGCAAGCTTCTTTTAGATACATAATATGCCGAGGACGAGAAGAAATGCTGCAGCTGCCAAGGCAGCTGAACCTGTAGAGCCAGTCGAGCCAGAGGAGCGGGTGAACTTTGAGGAACCTGAGGAAGCAATGGAAGAGGAGGTTGAATATGAGGAGGTTGAGGAGGAGGTAGAAGAAGAAGAAGAAGAGGAAGTGATAGAGGAGGAAGAAGATGATGAAGAAGAGGAAGAAGAGACTATTGCTGCTAATGATGGTGATGCAGAAGCAACTACAGGTGGTGGTAGCATGAAAGTCGATGAGGAAGATGACAGGGATGACGATGAAATTAAAGAGCATGCTGAACTCCTTGCTCGTCCTCCCCACGGGTCTGAGGTTTATATTGGCGGACTTCCTTCTGATGCAACTGAAGAAGATTTGAAGGGCTTTTGTGAGTCGGTTGGTGAAGTTACTGAGGTATACCTGTGATCTTGTTGCATTTTAAAGTTTTTATATGGTTTACCTTTATGTTATTTCACAACCGATTCCAATGATGACAGGTTAGGATGATGAAAGGCAAGGATTCATCAGAGAAGAAAGGTTTTGCCTTTGTCACTTTCAGAACAAAAGAATTGGCTGCCAAAGCCATAAAAGATCTCAATAACACCGAACTTAAGGTAGAAACTCTTTAGTATAAATTATTTTATTCTTTTTGCAGTTAGACTTTTCTTCGTTCTCCGGAAAGTAGACATTGCTGCTCCATCATGTCTTAACGTTTTATAGACTATAAGTTTGCAAATGCAAACCCCTAGATGCATATTTTCTAACATGGATGTTGTTACCACCAATGTAGTATAACTAAAGATAATTTTTTTAATTAAAAAAGCTTTATCTTTACCAGGGGAAAAAGATCAAATGCTCTACTTCTCAAGCAAAGCATCGGTTGTTCATAGGCAATGTTCCTAGAAACTGGCTGCAAGATGATCTGAAAAAGGCAGTGACAAAGGTTGGTCCAGGAGTAGTAACTGTTGATCTGATGATGGTAATAGCTCTCTCTCTCTCTCTCTCTCTCTCTCTCTCTCTCTCTCTCTCTCTCTCTTCTCTCTCTCTCTCTCACGCGCACGCACACACACACACACACACAAGCTCAAAAATTACACACATGCTCACGCTTGCACTTCTCTCATACTTCTGCCTGTTCAACATCTGGTGAAATTTTTTTCATTTGTAATCTTCAGAAGTGGGTGATTTGGTCTACCTTGATTGGATTTGGTCTCATAAAAGCTAGCTTAACAGAATCTTTTTAATGTTACAGGATCCACAAAATTCAAGCCGTAATCGCGGTTTTGCATTTGTAGAGTACTACAACCATGCATGTGCAGAATATTCGAAAAAGAAAATGTCGAGTGCGAAATTCAAGCTAGACGATAATGCGCCTACTGTTAGTTGGGCTGATCCTAAAAGTGGAGACTCTTCATCCAATTCTCAGGTTTCAATTTAAGCCATCATTTTGCTTGTTCCTATTCCCCTTTGCTTAATTCTTTTGTTATATACATTTTGGATCATTCTTGTGTCTATCCTTTCTGTAGATAAAGGCAGTTTATGTAAAAAACTTGCCCAAGGATGTGACTCAGGATCAGCTGAGGAAGCTGTTTGAGCATCATGGTGAGATAACAAAGGTGGTGCTCCCCCCTGCCAAGTCTGGCCAGGAGAAGAGGTTTGGGTTTGTGCACTTTGCAGAGCGTTCTACAGCCATGAAGGCACTGAAGAATACTGAGAAATATGAGCTGAGAGGTGATTACTTATTTGTAGGTGTTAGAAATTACAACCCTTACCCCTCACCACAACATCGAGTTTTGGTATAGCGACAGGGTCATTTGACATGGTATCATCGCACCCCATGTTAGAATTTTACTTGCCACAAATTTGTAAAGCAGATTGAAAAAAGATAACTGCTTAGTGAGTCAAGGTTTTGGCCCATGAAAGGGCCCTCAACGAATCGGGGCAAGTTAGAGTACAAAATTCCAATGCTTAGGCCCTCCCCACAACTTTGAAGTTTTGGTGTGACAGTAGTAACATTATTCTAGCAACTTTCATAATATCACTTTTTTGCTAAACATCTCCTTTTCCTTTATTCTGATTGATAGGTGACATTCTTGAATGTTCTCTTGCAAAGCCACCGTCTGATAAGAAAGTTGATACAGGATCTAATTCTCACAAGGGTGCCCTCCTACCCAATTTTGCACCTCGTGGATATGGTGTTATGGGAGGGACCTTTGGTGGACTTGCTCCAGGTTTCGCACCGGTATAATATACTGATTATCACATTACAATGATGCAAATCTGTACCGATCTCAATATTCAAAGTAGTTGATGCCATACCTGATGTTCTTGCAGCCTATGATGTATGGAAGAGGGCAAACTCCTGGTGGCATGGCAATGGTGCCTATGATATTGCCAGATGGCCGTGTTGGTTATGTGCTGTAAGTACACGAGAAATGAAACAGAACTAGATTTGCTATTCCCTCAATTAGACAGTCAAATACCCAGGCATTATCAAAGTCCCAACACCAAACTTGCAGGTCATTAGTGAGATGTACTTATGTGGTGATCTTGACCACCCATTTGTCCTCTTTACATTATTCTCCAATGCGATACTCACTCGAACATTATTTTGGTCAAGGAAGAGTAAATTTCACATAACCTCCAAAAACTTTGGGGGCATATCCCATGAAACTGCATGAACTTTATTGGGCCTACAAAACCCCCAAAACTCCAAAGAGTATCAAATAACACCAAAACTTTAACTTTTCTCACAAGACCCCAAAAAGCAAGGAGAAGAGGAGAAGATGACCCCAGGGAAAACATGGAAAGAACAACATTGGGCGGATAGTAAGGTCCTCTATTTGCAAGAAATGCTCTCTGGTGGGGGTTCCATGGGAAAATGAATAAAAAAAAATTTCTTTTTTGGGCGGTCTGGGGTTTGTGGCAAAAGATTTGGGGTTTTGTGGGAAAAACAAAGTTCAGAGGGTTTTGTGGGAGACACCTCAATGTTTTGGGGGATTTTGTGGAATTTACGCTTCAATAAATCACTTGCAATAGGATCACCATGCCAAGCGCACACTTGGACTTAAATCCTGTTCAGGGCATCACTTCACATTGTCTTAATAGTCTGTACATACTTCATTTGCAGGCAGCAGCCTGGAGCACCAATGCCTCAACAACAGCGAGGTGGTGGTCGGAGTGGCAGCTCGAGTAGCGGCGGGCGCAAAGGCAGTGATAATTCTCGTGGCCGCAGGTTTCAACCATATTAATATTATTACCAGGATATTGCTGGCAGGAGGTAGAAAATCTGCTGGCATGTAAACCTTTCTTATCTGTGTCGATGGATGTTCAGCTTGTAGTAAAAAGGTTGTTGGAGTTTATTAGCAGAAAGGCTGGTGAATCTCTTAATCTTGTAGCCTGACTTGGCTTGTATTGAGTGGTATTCAAGAATTTATTCAGTAGAAAAATAATTCCTTACATTTTGGACATGCCATTTCTATGCCTGTCTATATTTTATTTCACTATATTGAGATGCCCCTAAACTCTCCAATCAAGAGTTTAGGTTTTTGAGGTATCTATGGCTGCTCTAGCTTTGTGGATGTCTTAGGGAATGAAGCTTGCTGCTTTTCCCAGTTGCGACGTGGTTACTGAATTCTTCTTCAGACAAAACATCATATTCTTAGATAGAGACCGGTGTTTACTCAGATAAACCGACGATTTTTTCCCCCTTCTGATCTTGGTCTTCTGTTCTCATACTAGCGAGCAAATCAAATGCTTTTCGCTCCAGTTACGCGATATAGACAATTGATAATGGATGATTGTCTTAAAAAAAAAAAAAGAACTGGAATCTTACACCGTTTAGAGCCGGAAGCAACGGTGATGCTCAAAAGTTCAGATGCTCGTGGTCTCCGCGTACTTGAGAAAGGACCGAAGTGGTAGCCCTATCTTTACATTCATTGTCTAAAGGGGGAGCAAGGCATCAATCCCTTAATCCTCGACTTTCAAGATATCAAATCCTGAGGAAGACAATCACGCGAGCGCCATTAGCGATGCCAACAGTCAAAATGCAAATTGTCAAAATGCACTTCAACGTACCTGTCATCGACATCTCTCTCATCCTTTCGTGTGATGCTCTAAATGCGGTCGAAATTAGGAGGCAAAGTGATGAATATGCAGCAGCCTATTCAGCGGCGCATAGGAATCCTTATCCGTGTTCCTGAGATTTGTCTACGTGATGACTCCACTGAGGTGGACAAAACCGTCGCCAAACTAAATATTTATCCATGGGCAAAGGTTATGAAGAAATTTTCAAAATAGCCCCAAATCAATCTTTTTTTAAAAAAATCGACCCGATTCAAGTTTTATTACAAACGTCGACCCACTTTTGGTTAATCATGGTACTAATTAGCCGGGGTTGACAACCCCGACTAATTAGTTGTGTATTAGCCGCTGCTTAACGTCGCTAGTTATTAGGCCACTAATTAGTCGAGGTTGTCAACCCCGACTAATTAGTACCGCAATTAATCAAAAGTGGGTCGATTTCTGTAATTAAACTTAAATCGGGTCGATTTTTTTAAAAAAAGATTGGTTTGAGGCTATTTTGAAAATTCCTCCCAAAGGTTATGCATCGTTAGGGAAAAGTTTTGCTACTAGCATGGGTCACTCCGATTGCTGGTTAGGTCACCTCATGCCAAAACAGAGCAGTGTCATTATCATCAGTCTCTGAAAAGTAAATAACAACAACAATAATTATAATTATAATTAATTAATAAAGATAAATCCCTGTCTTAAATAAATCCCGTAATACAGCAACACCACCCGCAACTCACGTGCCTCTCTGGAGTCTTACATATATCCTCGACGGCGAGGGAAGAGGAAAGGGATGAAGCCCAAGAAAGAAAGCGATCATCAGCCGCCACTCTCCGGGAGAGAAAATTAATTGCAGCCCCCCGCAAAGCACGCTGTTAGTTATCCAATCCAGAAAAAACTAAAAAAAAGAAAAAGCAATAACTAGCCCTGATCCAAAAAAAAAAAAGAAAAAAAGAGAGGAGGGAATGAACGAAGATGAGGATCGAGGAGAGGAGAAGAAGGAGAAGCGGCCGAACCTGGAATGGATCGGGAACTTCCAGAGGGATCTGATGGCGGGAGCGGTGATGGGAGGGGTGGTCCACACGGTGGTGGCCCCCATCGAGCGCGCGAAGCTGCTGCTCCAGACGCAGGAGGGCAACGCCGCCTTGCTCCGCCACCGCGGCCGCCGCTTCAGGGGGTTCTTCGACTGCATCGCGAGGACGGTGAGGGATGAGGGGGTTCTCTCGCTGTGGAGAGGGAATGGGACCGGAGTGATTCGATATTATCCCTCCGTTGCCCTAAATTTCTCCCTCAAGGTAAAATGAGTCGCAACTTTTTTGGTTCTTGGTTCTTGGAACTGGTAGCATTGCCTCTTTTTGTTGATTTTATTTGCTAATTTTGGTAGGAATTAGGGAAGATGATCCAAACTGTGATCATTAGTTGCTACTGTAATTGAAAGGTTTTACATTGTCAAGGAATTATCTTTATAGGTAAACTATGAAAATTTTATCTTTATAAGTAAACTATGAAAATGTTCTTTACTTCAAATGTTGAATCTATTTGTTTCACATTTATGAGTGTTTTTTTTTTTTTTTTGTATTTATGTTGTTTTGATCTTGGAATTTGTTAGCGTTTGCCTTTCTGGGGTGGTTTCTTGTTTGTTAATTTTGGTGGAAATTAGGGAAGAGGAGTGAAAGCATAACAATTAGCTAGGTCATCATCGCCTTACTCGTGATTTATTTTACCTCAAAAGAGGGGAAAGAGATCAATAAGCTTCCTTTAACCATGTATTGCAGTTTGTTCATTTTGGGGTTGAATTCTGAGTTGTATGAGGACAGGAACCTTCTAGGGTTGGACGTTCGAAGTAAGCTATGATCATGGATAAAGGGTCCTCCTTTTCGAATGCCGACAATTTCTGTTGCTATCGTTCGTTTGTTGCTACCTATTTATTTACATGTATAACCTAAGTGGCTTTATGTTGTATTGCTTCCATTGATTTAGGCTTGAAAACTTCGAACAAGAGATTATGTTGTTGGGACTTGACAACGAATCATAAATTTTTGGTGTGCCGGTTTAGCTTTATGTGATACATTGCTGACTCATTACGCCTTATAGTTGTATCATTCTTCCTTTGGATCGGATAGCGTCTCTTTTAAGGTTAGGATATGTTTTTGTCCTACAATCTGTTTGGGAATTGAGCTTATGATTTGTATCATAAACGTTTAGATCCAAAATATCGTCTCATCCAATTAGAATTAGGAGTTTACGGTGACCCAGAAGGCATTTTCATATGTGAATGTAAAATTTGGTCTATCCTAAGCTTTACTGTTGTTGACTTTTAAGGCAGCTTTCGGACTATAATACCCCCTTAAAGTCAGCAACCGGTGTTTGGTTAGCATTGTAAAAGGAGTTTCAAGAGTTGGATGGATTACAGGATAGGGCTTCTTATTCGCTTACAGGTTGGCACATCACTACTAATATAGTTAAGAAATATCTGATCCGACTTCAGTCCCTAATTGAAGGCGCTAGCTCATCAACAATTGTACCAGGACATGTGACATTCAATGTCCATGATGAACCCTCTTATTCTTCAATCTCCGTGACAATGTTGTTGCAGTCAATTTTGATACTGCTGTCTAGTTAGTGAGATCCGATTTACTGAGTCATGCTTCTGCGACCCGACATACATGTCCTGGGCTATGTAGGCTACCATATACGCTCTGGCATGAAAAATAAATTAAATGACATTTATTGCTTTGAAAGAAAACTTCCAAACTTTACTCTGAATCATATGTGATGAAATCTTCTTACTTCTCATATTCAATTTTGCTAACCTTCAACTAGAGGCATGACTTGATCAGCCTGGAAATCGTTACTTATGGAAAGAAGCATTAAATCCTTCTCTATGCACTTTGCTTGAGATCTAGTACTAAATGCTGTTATCATTGGCCACCTCCTTTAGGAGCAGACCCGTCCTCTCAATTATTCTTTTATATGTTGTATGCTTATAATGTGGAACTCGTCTATTCATACTTAGATCTTTTGTGGTGTATGTACACTGGAGTATGTAGAAAGATTTTTGTGAAAGACTGCCTTCAAACTTAGGTAGCATAACTTCTAATGTGCCAAACATTTTCTTGTACCTTAGAATTTTTTTAAACGAACATCTTTCAAATGGATAGTAATTCATGAGTGTTTGATCTTCAGGAGATTTACTGAAAATGCTAGACTGAATTCCTGTTATGTCCAGTTGGATCAGGCTTTTGATATAATCTAACTGCAATCCTTATCGTATCTAGTTTCATTCAGCATCTATTATGCGCATATTGCATGTCATTGTCATATGATTTCATATGTACTATGTTAGTGCCATTTTTTGTTTTTTGTTTTTTGCTTTTTAATTTCCTCTCTTAGAAGGAAGCGGAAGAAAGTAATTAGTGAGGTTAAAAAGTTAGGACTTGTACATAAGAAACTTGAATTTAGGAGGGAAAGAAGGATGTATATCTAATCTTGCCCAGATTAGACGAAAAAGAGTAGATATTAAATAATGTAAGATGTATCAAGAGCGAATACAGTACAGTCCTAGTACTAGTAAGTGATGAAATTAAAATGAGATGTAGTTTATTTTCATATATTGTGTAAGATAATCACATTTCCATATATTGTATAAGATAATCACGCAAGAGATAGAGAAATGATCAGATGAGGCAGTGCATAGTGAGAACGATAGGTACTTTCAGAAAATAAGGACAAGCGAAGGTAAATGCGTTAAGAGAAAAATGAAAAGAAAAGCCATACGTCACTTTGAAACTTCAATATTCCTATGAAAGTGTGCAAGTATCTTGGAGTTATGGGTTAGGAGTTAACTAAGCTATTCAATAAGATCTTAGATACTAAGAAATGCCAAAGAAAATGCCTAACGAGCGTAGGATTAGTATAAAGAAGATAGATTTACAAAGCTGCTCAAACTATTGTTTAGATTTACAAAGTTGCTCAAACTATTGTGTTTACCTAACTATGAACCATGCAATACAACTTTTGGATACCACGATTAAGCATAGACTAAACAAAACAATTGTACATGGAAACCGATATAGTTGTATGCCATGAAGGTCCACTCTTTGTAGATATTTATCTACTAAGACAATTGATGGAGAGATGCAAAAAACAAAGCAAAAAGATCAATATAAGTCTTTCATTTATTTAGAAAAAACTACTGATTAAGTGTTTGGAAAGATAATATGATGGGTTTTGCAAAACAATAAGTATTTAGCAGATATATTAATGTGATTGAAGATATATATGATAGAGTAACAACTAAGGTAAGACAAATGGGAGGAGAAACAGTCGCCAGAGTTATCCCTTATCATCATAGATGTCAGCTTTGAACTTACTAGGCATACTCTAGATGAAATTCTCATGGTGTTTTACCAACAACATCAAATTAACCAAAATAACAGATTTACTGCTCGTACATGCTCACTCAAGACACTTGTTGCAGGATCTGTTCAGAACCATGCTAAGAGGCAGTGAATCACCAACATCCAACCATCTCATCCCTGCCACAGCCTCAAACTTTATCGCAGGAGCAGCAGCAGGCTGCACAACTCTCGTCATAATCTACCCCCTCGACATTGCTCACACTCGCCTCGCTGCTGACATTGGCAAGTCTGACGCTCGCCAATTCCGAGGCATTTGCCATTTCCTCTCCACCATCTACAAAAATGACGGCATCAGAGGCATCTACCGTGGCCTTCCCGCTTCATTGCATGGCATGATTGTACACCGCGGACTCTACTTTGGGGGCTTTGATACAGCGAAGGAGTTGGTGATGTCAGAAGATTCTACACCAGAGAATATTGCATTGTGGAAGAGATGGGTGATGGCTCAAGCAGTTACCACGATGGCTGGGTTTGTGTCATATCCATTGGATACTGTGAGGAGGCGAATGATGATGCAGTCTGGAACGGAGGAGAGAATGTATGAAAGTACGTTGGATTGTTGGAGGAAGATTTATAGAATGGAAGGGTTTAGTTCGTTTTATCGAGGGGCAGTTTCTAACATGTTTAGGAGCACCGGGGCTGCTGCGATATTGGTTTTGTATGATGAGGTGAAGAAGTTCATGAACCGTGGTAGATAGCAATTGAGAAGAATTCATTATAGCTCACAGAAAGCTAGGGTAGGGTGGTGATAGTTTTTACCCATATTTGTTTGTAGGAAAAGAAAGAGAGTATCTCACTGTTGAAGAAATTTTTTTTTTTTGGTTGGGTTGGGGTGGCGTGGGGTGGGGTGGGGGTATGTGTTCCTTGCGGGTGTTTACATACATACATGTGTGTTAGGGGCTTAACTGCCTTGTTAGGGCAAGGCTCTGTGTTGGGATGTAAACTTTCTTTTAACGCCAAAGGTGAATTTACCTTGTATTCTAATAGCTGTGAATGTTTTTTCTGTCAGGGTGCTGTGGTATTGTTCGCCTCATTTGTAAGGAAGAGAGAAATATAGAATACATAAATTGCTGTTGTGTTTAAATTAACTGATTGCAATCTCTAATTTGAATCCTCTAAAATTAAGGTAATATGGCCCCAACCATCTTCTAGATGATGTCCAAGATACCGTATGTTCTCTCCATATAGAGCCCATTTAAGAGTATGTTTGGCAACTCACTAAAATTAAGTTAATCCAACCCCAACCATCTTCTAGCTGATGTCCAAGAAACCGTACGTTCACTCCATATAGAGCCCATTTTAAAGCGTGTTTGACAACTCACTAAAATTACATCACACCTGTTCCTTAAACTGATTTTGGAAAGAACTAATCTAGTTATAACCCGACTCCCATCAAGTCCATAACCAAACCAGTTTAGAGGCCAAAAATAAACTAAAGTAAAGTGATTCACTTCTGGACCAATTTTAATCAATCAACGGAACAGTCTAAAAGCTGGACTAGATTCAAACCTAGTCCAGTTTTAAAGAGTTTCCAAACACATCTTTAGAGTGTGTTTAGCAAACTACACAAAGCTAGGCCAAAACCAACCCAGTTTTGTGCTTAACCAATTTTCTTTTGGACCAAATCCCCCCTGGTCCAAAAGAAAACTGGTTTAAAGCCATATTTTGGCCTATAAAAACGGGGCCAGATCTGACATTGCTGTTTGCCAAATAAAAACTCTTTCAGAACTGGGTCAGATCGGTTGATTGCTAAACACATCCTTAAAGTTTGCTTGTAAAGCTTAATGCAACAATTAAAACCCAAGAAATAAACCTTGTTATTTGCAATCCCACCAACTGGATATGAAGAAAATGACGAAACATCAAACCTAATCCTGTCTTTCACTATGTAACGCTTTCTACCATCTGTACCAATAAAAGGTACGCATTATTGGTTCAAGAAATAGACAAGGTACCAAAAGGTGGATCTTTTCTGGCTCAAGAAGCTTTAGGCAGAGCTTCGTCCGTACATGATCTTAGCATATTAGACTTGGGAAACATTGTACCAAATATTTCTCTCTCTTCACTGGTGATGAAGATTCTCTACGAATAATGCAGGATACACAAATGCGAGGTAATATAAGAACAATAAAATTAAACCATCACCTAAAAACATTGGCTTTTGCATCCACTAAACAAAAATTTATATAAAAAAAAGCTTGTTTTTGTCCAAGTACAAAAGAAAGAAGCAAAAGAATTGATAATAACATATGAAAAACTAGCCACCATTTCAAGACCAACATATATAAAACTGTTCTCAGCCAACTTCCGAACCACTCCCAGGAACTGAAAATATATATAAACTCGACAGTTTACTGCTGCTTGCATTCAGCTGGCCGATCCTCACCCTCCCCAGCATTGGCTCCACTTCTCTGCAGCATCAGAAAGCAGTGACGTAAGTGTTTGAAGCAGTAAATATTCAATAAAACCTGCATAAATTTCTCAAACCCCGTAATACTTTGCCATGGAACCCCACAATACTTTGTTTCCTCAAACTGACGAAAACGCCCCTCAAGTTAAAAAAATCATTTTAGTTTTTTATTTTAGTTTTATTATTATTAATAAAAAAAATTTTGCAAAACAAGCCATCACATTGGGCAATTTGCAAATAAATGTCTCCTCTCTTCTTCCACATCCCCCAACCCCCCAACCCAACCCCCACAACCCAAATTAATTAGAATGTTTTTTTAATTTTTTGCCCGTGGGGCGTTTTTCCATCAGTTTGGGAGGTTATGTGGGAATTTCTTTTGGTGTTTCATGAGAAACACCCCAAAGCATTGGTGGTTTTTGTGAAATTTACCCATAAAACTTTACTAAGTTTGAGAAAGGAGCAAAACATACCATACCTTCCGCCGAGCAGCCGACTTCTTAGGACAGTAAGGTTCCAAAATGGAGATGAAAGAGATCAGTATCCATACTACTAACTAGGAAGATACTTACTTAACTTGTGCATGAATTATCTATTTATCTGTGTACCTTATTCCTGGGCTTGCTGGCCTCCTCTTCATCTTCATCCTCATCCTCTTCATCCTCATCCTCATCATCATCATCATCCTCCTCCTCCTCCTCTTCATCCTCTTCTAACTCAAGACCATCATCCTGAACAGCCTCTCCAGTGAACCAAGAAACAGCATGTGGGATAATCTTGTCTCGGATAGTAGACCTGCAAGAACAAACATTTTATTCTCAACATAAAGAATCACACACAAAAAGAAAGAAGGAAATCATCCATATACAAACTTAAAAAATTCCAATGTGCAGAGAAAGATGTACTGATTCATACTATAAATTAAAACTCTCTACGACCAACTGGCCACAATCAAAACACGAGCTTACCCAATATCATAATCCTGCTCCATCTCATTCTGCAGCTGTTCAGCCTGTCAAAGAGAATGAAAAACATGAGTATTCAGTCGGTACGTAGCTTCTGTCAAGGCTGAGGAATGATGTTAACTCACGGTATCTTCATCAATATCATCATCATCCTCAGGAACTTCTGGGGGGTTAAAGAAGTTGAAGAAGCTCTCACAGTCCTCAGTTTTAGTAATGGGCTTGGTATTCTTTGACCCCTTTTTCGGTTTTTTCTTAAGGATCTTCTGAGTCAAGCACTTACCTGGAAACCATTCAATCTCGGTACTAAACAGCCCAACAGTTTAGTTAGTCAACATGGTTGAATAAAATGGAAAAAAAAAAAAAAAAACAGGGGGGCAAATTATGGGTTTGTTGAATAGAGCAAAAGGAAGTTACCCAATTGCTCTTTCTAGGATTGGTTCGTCCTCATCTATCATGTGATATGTTTTTGTCAGGACAGAGTTCTTAAAGAAAGGATTAGGGTCGAAGAAAAATTCTAATTTGAAGCCCTTTGGGTCATCAATTTTGCACCATTTAATATCCTTGAGATATTTCAAAGCAGCTTCATCACGCTCCTGGATCTGAAGCCATGAACGATAGAAAGAAGATCACATAATATGTATGAATAATACTTAAACCGAATGGTGAAGTAAAACCAAAGCTTCCTGTTCACCTCCTCAGCTAACACTTCATTTGTCTTCATTGCAGTGAGCCAGAAATCAGGTACACCTTTTTCTGTGTAAAAAAAAAAGTAGCATCAGGTTGGAAACAATATAGACTACATGCCAACAATTTTTCAATCTGTTTCTTTTCAACCAACCTTCGGGAGCTTTGTCCTCGGCTGAGGCTTCTTCTGTAGCAACATCAGTAGCACCTTCAACTTCAACCACACCATTCACAATTTCATAACGCTGAAAAATTGACATCAAAAGTTACTCTCAAAGAAATATGCTTAAAATACTAATATAATGTACCACATACCAAAAAAAAAAAAGGCCTGGGAGTCTCGAGGTCTAGTGTCTAGCTTCTCTGCATTAACTAAACCACAATACACTATTAAAAATAGAGTACCTTGGTGTATAGTGGTTCATAAAGCTTCTGGTATTTAGCTTCAAGTGCTGCTCTTTCCTCAAAAAATTTAGCTTCAAGCTCATCATGTTGGCTCTGGAAAATAAATGGACATCATAAGGACTAAAGCAAAAGAAAACTGAATTCTCTTGGTTGAAGAAGAAGAAGGGGAAAGAACTATTATAAAAAATACACAACTATCCTTCTAGTAAGTAGCAAGCCCTTGATATTTACACCAGAGGTTGCGCTACCAGGTTTTTGAATCCAAGATCAGAAATATGAAACAACAATAAATCCAATTATCCAAGTAACCTTAAATAAAAAGAAAATAAGAACCACAGAAATATATTATGTTGGTCTTGAAGGGATCCCATAAAAGACACGAAGTACCTGCTTTTCTTGTACCCATTCAGTTAAATCCTCATACTTAAGTCCCAGTAGGAAATTATCAGGGGAAAGAATTAAAGGAAGATGTATCAAGCATCTCCTACTTGTATCATACCAAAAGCAAGAAGAACAAATGCATTTACCCAGTCACACATACACAAATCTCGTAGTGTAGCCAGATTCTTGGTCCCAGGACTTAGACAAGCTGTGATGTCCTTCACGACTTGCAATACTGACAATTTCAATGTTGGTGACTCCAGATCATGGTGCATCAGGACATGTCTATACTCAGCACATATTGTACCAATCATGTACATGTGCTTAGATATGTAACCCTTGTTTTTGCATGTGGATGGATTTTAAATGAATTTGCATTGCCTGCATGTAGGAGTGGAGATGGTCTGACTCTGACCAGATCGGGTTGGGGCCCATGTTCCAGATTGTTTCCCAAAAAACAAATGTGATGCATTAGTATACAGGTCAAGTTTGTCAAACCTGAAACAAGCTTGCTAAATAAGCAATACTACGAATTTGCCTCTGGAACTAGTAATACCAGGTGAGATCTTGTTGTTTGCCATTGTCATTGATCTCTAGTCATATAATCATGAAATCACTATAATAAGCAATTTTTATCCTATTATTATTGTGCATAAAATAGTTAATTGGGTCTTTCGGGCACACACATCTAAATAGATCTGAAACTATTCAATTGGACACCCAATGCACACGATCACCGATACCGATACAAGCATTTTGGCTTGGTCCTCAATCAGGCCAAGATTAGCAACCCTAGATTACGTAAGACTTTGGTGCCATTTAAAGGAACATGTATATTGAATTTATCTGCTTAGCAGCTCATTCCATAGGAAGAAGAGGAAAATGAACAAGCCCACACAAAAGATCAAATTTCCAGTTGCGGAAATTTAAAAGACTTTCTCTCATTCCCTATGTTGCCAATATCTCTACAGTTACCACTTACCAATCTTAAAGCACAACTTGCTAGCAAAAAGACGCCCTCAATAATCAACAACGCTTCTCCTATCATCATTCCACAGCTATGATTCTGCTTTAGCACTAGGACCTGAAAGGCAACCGTTGCTTTCCCCCGAATATGTTATGTGGCAGTGTGTCACCTAATGTTCATACTCTTCCATAAAAGTAAATTCAAGAGATTATTTTATCAGGAGATTATTTTATCAGGAGAAACTGCTAGGTAAAGTAAATTTCCTCTGAATTTCTTTGATCAAAGACAAACAACATAAAACGGCTGTCCTCTTATGATATACACAAATTCAAGGTATTCTCTCCCATGTTAATATACCAACAAACAAATAAATCAACACAATCCTTAGCGATGAATCTGCACGTGGAGTTATCCAATCTATGAAATGGTTGTCAGGCTACTAAACCTTGGGTTGAATGCCGGCCAATCAAGCTGCTCTTGATCATTAAATGTTAAGAGGACTGAGAGAAAATCATGTATCAAACAAGTAGCATAACTATGTGCTGATTACATCTCTGATTTACCAAGTGCATAAGTGCTGATATGACAAATTACATAACTGTATCCTATTTGAAGTAAGCTACATACAAAACAGCACGCAAATGATCATTTAGAAGAACCCAAATACAGCTAATTTGAATTTACAAAAACCCTAATTTGAAATCACCCAAATGATCATACCTGGATCTCTCTGAGAACTTCGACCCGCTTCCTGATCTTTGGGGTGAGGGCCTCCAGCACATCAGAATGCTCTCCCGCCAAGTTCTGAAGCTTATCCTACAAACAATCAACAAAATAATCAGAAACCCATAAAAGGATTTCACCTTTAGAGCAATAAAAGATCAAAATGGCAGCAAAGACTTCACCTTTAGAGCGTTGACGAGGCCCGCTCTATCCTCCGCGCTCAAAGCTGAACAAATATCAATCAGAACTCAGTTGAAGAGAGAGAAAACAAGTTCAGAGAGAGAAGAGGAAACCTGAGGCATTGGCGGGAATAGCGGAGCGGAGATCGGAAAGATCGAGGGCCTCTTGCTTCTTCTCGTTGCTCATGGCGATGTTTCTCGCTCAAGAAATTGGTGGCGTTTTAGAGAGAGTAAAACCCTAATTTGCGATATTGAGGGGAAAAGAGAGGGAATTTTATAAGAGCGAGTGGGGGATATACAGGGAGTAGTCTGGTCTACCGCCGGTAACTAACCGGTCAACTTAACTAATTCACCGCGGTTAACCTCTCAGCCACCGGATAAGAAACTACCCTAATTAACTTGTTTTTTTAAGAATAATTTTTGAAGTGAATTCTTTCCCTTTCTCACAAAATTGCAACACTATTATCGTTTATGTTTATCCCTATAAATCATATATAATTATAAATTTGTGCTGGCAAAATAGAAAGAGTTATAGAAGATTAATTGAATAAGTGATGATCTTCTCATGTAGAGAACCTTGGGGTACAAATGCTTTAATAGTTTACAATTGAAAATTTTTATTAATAAGTTAAAGTTATTTTTTATTTTTTATTTCTGTTTTGAAGCTTGCAGCTTTTTCTTCAATCTAATTGAATTTTGTTGCAGTTTTTTCCCCAAATTGCAGCCTATTTATTTTTCCTAACAACAATGTTTAGTTTTCTAAAAATATGAGGTCGAAAAGAGAAAGGAAATAATTCATGAAGAAATTAATTAATAAAAGGAAATGATTCATGAAAAAATTAATTAATAAAAGGAAATAATTCATGAAGAAATTAATTAATAAAGTTGGCACCAACTTGCCACATCAAACTACTGTGCAAATACTTGAATTTGACCCCAGATTCCAGTCTGGCTCTTCCTTGGTGGGCCCCAACAGTCCGCCCAATCCGCGAATCACTGGGCCGGGCTGATTGTATTGTATGATAACCAGCCTACCTTTGTCCTGCAAGAATTCTGACGAGATCTATGACTTCATAATGAGGATTTCCACTTTAGCTGCAAACTTTATTAAAATGATACATTTGCATAGGATAACAAGTTTCATCAGAGGACATTGCAGGTTTAATACGACTTCGACATATTTTCCCACTAAGAGCATGCCCGGTCAAAGTGGCTCATAAGCCATTTGAACATATTTGGTAAACAATTTATTTTAGCTTATAAGTCAGTAAAAACAAGTTAGGATTTCCTACCTTATTTTTTATGGCTTATAAGCCCGTAGTTTGACCAAGTAAAATATCACTTTACCCCTTAGCATTTGAGAAAATTCCAAAGCCCTCTTTATCTATCTTCAACCTATTTTTTGTCATTTTGACAACAATGATGGATTATAAGTTATTCTTTCGCCAAACACTCTACCATTGAAAAATGGATTATAATCCACTCAATTTACCAAACATTCAATTTACCAAACACTTTAGATTATAATCCACTTGACTTATAAGTCATTTGTAGATTATAAGCTAAGTGGATTATAATCCAAAGTTGCCAAACATGATGCCTCTGTTTTGGTCAAGAATTAAAGTACTATGAATTTTATTATATTCGATGTTGATTGAGGGAGCCTTGTAATTTCTAGACCCCTTGATTGAGGGAGTCTTGTAATTTCTGGACCCCTTTGATTTTCCCCACTTATACAGGTTACTGAAACTTCATGAGGATACGAGATGCACATCTTTATTTTTTTTTTATTTTTCTACCATAAAGTTGTTAATTGCTTAACAAGCTGTGTATCTTCATCTTGGTGACAGCTTGTTTCCCTTTTCCTTTACAACAATCATTATTGATATATTAATTACTTAATAAAACCTTAGCTGTCAATGGAACATTTTTACTCATATGCATTGATACCCAGGTACAAACCAGAAATACAATGAAAAATCATATAGCGGAAAAGAGTTATACGAGAAATCGACAAAAGTGGCAAGCTTTTAACTATTTTCTCACACCAAAAAGAGAGAGATGCAACACAATACCTTGATGCTGTAGTGTACGTAAATGACTCTACAATTGGAAATTTCTTTGCTTATTTGATCTGTCTGTTTGCGACTCTCCGATAAACAAAAAGGGTTCTTTTCCTGTTTAAGAGCCTGAATTCTTTCTAAATTCAACAATAGTTAAAACGCAGTTAGAAGGCCATTGAAATAAAGCTGAAATTTATGAAGTCATTCTTTTTTGACAAATTTATCAAGTCATTCATCTGTATAGATAGATTACATTGTGACGATAAAACGTTAGCCTCGGTGATAAAAAAAACTCAACATGCAATAGAATGTACATGAAAGAATCTGACAGTTACCAGATACATTGATCCTAAAGAATCAGTTACAGTCTAATGCTATGAACTAAATAACCGGCTCCACTGCAGCTTACTCAGAGATTTCACCATGCAAGTTGTTTTGTGACAGTTTATATACTTTGCCAGAGATTTGAAAAAGAAAGCCAAATGTGCAACTAGAGCTAGTAAGCCACAAGAATTGAGAAGGAAATCCACTGAGCTTAGTTTGAGGAACTCGTTTTCTTGATTACGTAACGGATTGATCTTTCATCGGATCCAAGCTAGCCTTTCGTCAAAAACATTTTATCATTTGAAGTGAGGAAATTCTGCAATTATTGGGGCTTTCTTTGTCTGGTATTGAATAAGAGTGTCCCACAAGCAACTACCAAGATAGCAACTCTTACTCCCTGAGAGACAAAAACAATATTTTGTTGAAATATTTTTCTCAAAGAAAAGACATGGTTGACATAATAATATTGACTTCACAAAAGAAGAGATAAAATAAAATGTAATGAAAAATGAGAGAAATGATTTGTGACATATCCGTACGCATTCTATCTAAATCTTTCACCGAAAAATATAAATTGATTCCACAAGATAAGAAAAATAACCATGGGTAACAAGCACCACCTTAGATAGATACACCTCCACACTGAATGCATGAACAGAATAAGTATTTATCCACAAATCTGAAGAAGATTTTACGAAACAAGGAGCTACCTGTTCAACCAAGCCAGCACTAAATTTTGCAATCCCAATTGAATTTTCATTTTTTTCTTCTTCGCGTCTACAAGAACTCCTTTCGTTCTGACTCGCTTCAGTTGATACATCATCATCTGGCTTTTGCTGCATTTGATTTCTATATTACGTATAGCATAGATACAAATGGCATGAAACAACATCGTTGCAAACATAATGATTAATTTAGTCATAGGAAGGTTAGACACAGATTATAATGTGATAAACAAAACAAGGCAAGAAAAATCTCTTGATGAAAAAAATCAATTAATCTCTAGATGAAAATCTCTAAATTTGTGCCAAAATATGGCATATTTTTTCATGAATGCCTCAGCTTATCAATCACCATGCTTTCACTACAATCCTTTAAATAAGTAGAATAAGTCAGCCAGAAAACAAAGAAGGATAATAACATCATCTTAATAGAAAATTAGTTCACAATGTATCATAACATAACTAAAAGAATATGCTCAGGTAGTTGACAAGCATAAGATTTTCGAGTTAAAAAGTGTCGCAAATAAATTTAAAAAAAACTTAGGTAAGACGAGATATAAAATTATAGGAAAAATAAGCATCACCTGAACACCAGACCCTAACGATGGATTGTCCTCTATTTGATTCATTCCTCCAGAATTCGTGCAGCAGTCAAGATCTCTTAACTGTCTATTCCCGGTTGTAATACATAAACGCCGAGTGGTCCAAAGATCAGAATTTCCAAAATGACATCCATCAACGTCAAAATATTTGAAGGAATTAATTCCTTCTTCGACATGATCAGTGAATTTAACAGAATTAACTGCCTTTCTACTATGTATTTTTTCTTTAACAGATTTTCGTTCAGCTGAGTCCTGGCTCCTGATTTCTCCATCACTATTAGGACCAACATGCTCCCATTCCTCCTCTTTCTTCAGAAATGCAGATTGAATGAATTTTGGATTTTGCTGTAAGTCAATATCCGAAAGCATGCTTGAAGAAAATGACTTCGATATTCTTTGAGGACGGGCTTTTAGTTTATCAATATCACTTTCTTCTGAAGACACTGTTTTCAAAGAACCTTCAATATCCATATTGAGTTGCGAAGGTTTTGTCCTCGGTCTATAATGAGGATATTGTTCCTGCAGTTATTATTTTTCATTAAAGCCGTCTCTCATTTTTAATATGCAACAGAAATAATACAAATTGGAAGTTTAGATAAATACCTGGAAAAGACTGCTTTCGAAAACAGTCACCATTTTCCTTACGTTGCTCCTTTTTTTATTATCTCTCGGTTCAGTAGAATCAGAATAGCTATGTTGATCAGTAGCATTTTCTGAAACTAAAGATCTTGTTGTTTCCAACTGCAGTTTTAAACCAAATTTAGAGGAAACCTTCCACTTATTTACAACATCTACAGGCGATTGTATCTTTACGCTTTCTTTCTTTACTTCAATCAACTGGCCATCATCCCTCTTATATGAGTCCTCTGATGGTTGCTCAGAGGCTTGCGCAGATGTAACACTTGATGATTCACTCGAATCTGCATTTATGAATATTGAAATGCTGTTATTGAACTCCTTAACTTTGATTGAACTTAGAATAAACTATGCCTAATCACATATTGTCAATTCATAGGGAATTTATTATTAAATACTTAAAGTCATGTTTGTAAAGAATCCTTAACTGGGTCAGTTTGTTGTGATTGATCAAGGAGTGCTCCTTCAGTTGTGGAGTATGTAATCCAATTTCCAGTCTTCTGTCCTGTGACATTCAAGCTACAATAATTCAAATAATCTATCAAAAGTCCTGATGAGGGATAATAGAAAATATTACCTAAAGCTGAACCCTTTGCTTCATTCTGTAGTTGGTCTGCACCTTTCCTTCTCAACGCAGACTCCCTCTACCACATTATAAAATAGCAAGATCCTTATATGAATCGAGAGAAACCTAAAACTGGTGGCTTGAAATTTAGTGAAATCTACCATTTTGCGGATCCTCATTTGTTCGTCATTGCTGAGTGAGAATTGGAGCTTCATCTTTATACGCCCACCAGATTCGAGAGGATAGGAGTCCTCAAGAATTCCTTTCTCCACCACTGACATGGTCCTAAATTCTGTCAAGAAATAGTGAAGTCCATTGTCGTCAGCTATTCTCAGATGAAACTCTATCTGAAAAATTCATCTAAGTCAATAGGTACCTGTGTGAAATATTTCATTGCCCTCTGGATCGTGAATTGCAACAATCAAGTTCTCCCGAATTGATGCCACAGGGCTGCACAGTAGTATTGAAAGAAAGAAAGGATATATATATTTATTTATTTTTAATATCAAAAGACTGAAATTTGCTCTTTTCTTTTTCTTTGACATAATTCAATGGTGCGCAATTTGGAGTTAACTCATTGTCAGTGGGACATAGGAAGAGGAAGCTAAGAGAAAATCTATAACTCAAAAGTTTGATATTGAAGATATGGGAAAAATCCACTGAACCCCTTGAAGACAAGAGGATGCTAGAATTTGTTCAAGTAATTTGAGAAGACAAAGAAAGGAGATGAGCAGGAAACTCACATTGAGCAGTCACTCTGTCCCATGCTTTTGTATTCCCTCTTCCCCATGGAA
Organism: Asparagus racemosus; assembly: GCA_037177215.1. Taxonomy (NCBI): domain Eukaryota; kingdom Viridiplantae; phylum Streptophyta; class Magnoliopsida; order Asparagales; family Asparagaceae; genus Asparagus; species Asparagus racemosus. Next base: position 5,389,392 of record JBAKGM010000365.1, on the reverse strand, counting down.
ACTGCAACAAATTCTACAGGCTAAGAACTAAAAAGATATAACAAAATATAAAACAAAAATATATAAAATAAGTGAAAATTCACCCACCCTTCAACGTGAAAAGACTTGTATTTGTTTCTGATTTGGGGAAATCCATGAGGCCTTCAACTGTAAATTGAGATACAAATTTAACTGCTAACAGTAGTATTTTCTCGGCGCAGCTACAAAAAACTGAGAGCTGAGTTCATACCAGAGACTTGGATGGTGCCTGGCATTGGAGTAGAGTTCTGAGAAAAAGCAGAGACTGGTAGATGAAGTATGCATGTGGGATTTTCTTGGAGGAGAGCCACTGGAGTATGGAGAAAGGATATTGGTATTCTTGAATTTGTGGCTGAATTTAGAATGTGGGCTCCATAAAGAATGAAATATTTTGTTTTTTGTTTTTTTGTGTGTATAAGGTCTCAAATATCTATATCTTTACTTGAAGTAGAGAGCTTGTCCTTAACTTCTTAAAATTTTCTCGGATAAGACCTTAAGTTGGAAAATGAAGAAAACTTTTTAGTAATATAAATATATAGATATGGAGGCTCTCTCCTCCAGAGAAACATCTTTCCCTCGTCAGGCAACCATTCCCTTTGAAAACTATGCCCACAACAGGCAAAAGAGTTCAATTACAAAATAACAATTGCTGTGAATTGTTGATGATTCAACTGAAGGAGAACAAAAGAGAAAACTGCTAAGTTTCTACTTAAATTGCTGCTGTGATCAGTAATCTTGTATGCACTTTCATGCAGCCAATTACAAGTAACCAATAAATTTAAGCTTTGTAATGTCCAAAAGCTGAAAATAAATTGAAGGATGATTGTCATAGATTGAATGCAGAATACATTCTCAACTCTTATTCTTAATATGTCAAGCCGAAAAAGCTTGAATAAAACCACCTCTCTTAATTTCCAATAAGGGTTATTAGCACATAGACCCCATGTAGTATCGTAGTTTTATTTTGGCAAATAGGCCCCGAGTGAAATTTTATCGACTCTTTTACCCTCAGACAAACTCGATAATTTCACTGGTGGGTAATATCTTCCAAAATTTCACCTAGGGTAAAAGAGTCAAAAGATTCACTTAGAGGGTCTATCCGCCAAAATGAAACCACAGGCCTAGTACTAAGTTCAAAATAACAATACTACAGGGGGCGTATATGCAATTAATCCTTTCCAACTTATCAATCTTCTCCATCGTGTGCCAGTGTCTTCAAGATCCGATAGCAGACACAAATGCTAAAGCAAGATAAAAACTTATCCGTAAACCACGTATGCGTTCAGATAAAGCTTAAAGCAAAACATGACATGGCATCTAAAAACCTACGAATCATTGATGCAAACAATTTTGAAATTGTTCATGTTAGTCCTTGTGATGCCAACTGAAAGCTAGAATAATGTCCCACAATAGCCACAAGAAGACTGATCAGGATATAAAAACATGCAGAAGCCAATGACAGATTTCATGAGTAAACTTTGGTTGCACTATCCAAAAAACCAAACTTCCATCAAGCATACGGAAATGTCGAGGCTGATGACACCAAGCTAACAGTCTATCAGTTGCTTCATACAATACGTGCCAAATACAAACCACCCAATAAGCAGAAAAGAGAACGAAGCAAGCCCGATGAGGAAAGGCCACCCAGCCATCAAAACTCCAGCAAACATCACGACACCAAAAGGGAAGAACGACCTTACAACTGCCATGCCATTTACCCATTTTCCTTTCAAAAATATAAGTCCAACTAAGTTTATTATGTTCCACGTCACAGAGCCGTTGTAGGCAAGCCGGTTCAGGCAGTTGGCGACGAACGAGTGGCAGTTGCAGGTGAAGAGGTTGTAGTATTTGTGCTGGAAACGCTGCGTGCTTGAGTTCAGCGCGTCATCCCATGAGATTGAAGTGCCTCGTTCCATGTGCTTGTATGATTGCTCGCATGTGTGTTCTGATAGATTTGGAGGAAAGCAGCACTGTTCAAGTGTTTCCAACAATTAGTTAGCACTGACCATACAATTATACTCTTACAACTAAGACTAAAGGTATTTGCCATATTAGACCCCTAAATCTTGGTTAATTATATTAATCCCTCAGTGTTCATATTTCTAACTGAGACTCTCCAAATCTTCATATTTGCTAAAAATGAGGGCCTTATTTAAAACAACTTAATAGATTTGAAGCTCTTATTTAAAACAACTTAATAAATTTGGGGATTTACTTAAAAGGGGTTTTTTTTTTCCAGAAAACCATCCCTAACTTAGGCCTCATTTCACGTTACCACATAATTACACGATACGTGGTACGTAGCGGGTCATGATACGAATTCGCGTACACAATTTACCACTTTGAAAATTTCGAGGGGGTAGTACATCGTAAACTTTTTACAGTTTTTCAAAGTGTATAGGAGTAGAAACTAGAAAAGCTAATTATGCATTTCAATATGTTTTCATATAAAATACTTGAATGCTTCTTTTTTATAGAGTCCGTTTTTTTTCTTGTTCTTCGTTACATATAATTTGTTGTTGGATCATGGTTTCATTTTATGTTTTATTAACAAAGGTATTTAGTTACAGTAAATTCATTGACTCATATTATATTGTGCGCCTCCTTTCACTCAATTGTGCACATCGCATTGCTTCTTGCGCATGTGCACTTGAAGGGACTTTGCACCCCTACATACTTGTAAGCTACATCAATTTTGGGGGATCAATTCGTGTATCGGAGGGAATCGGTCACAAATATATTGGGAATCAATTCACATGAACTGTACGACGGCTTGAGGGGGTCCAGGGGATCACGCAACAATATTACCACCCTTAATTACTCAAATTTTAGGAAACCACCCCTATCTACCATTCCATTAACATAGAACCACCCATGACCTCTTCCATCAAGATTTCCATTCAGAAAATTATAATTTAACTGTTTTACCCATACATAGGTTTAATTTTATAGGGCTTTGTGTATCAAAGTTAAATTTTATTGAATTTGGGCATCAAAATTGAAGTTTGTTGAATTTGGGTATCAAAATTAAATTTTGTTGAAAATTTGGAGTATCAAAATTAAATCGTGTTGAACTTTAGGGTATCGAAGTTGAATTTTGTTAAAATTTAGGGTATTTTAGGGGCAAAAAAGAACTTTGGGGGTATTAAAGTGAAAAAAGAGTGACTTTGTGGTATTTTTGGGCAAAAAAACTTTGGGGTACCAAAGTTAAAATGAGAAATAATTTGGCGTAGTTAACTTTGATCCTAAAGTTTAACAAAATAAACTTATATAGGGTAAAACTATCAAACTGTAATTTTTTGGATGGAAAATTGGATAGAAAAGGGTACAGGTGGTTATATGTTAATGGAATGGTAGATAGGGGTGGTTTTCTGAAATTCAGATAATTAAGGATGGTAAGTGAAATAGAGTCTAAGTTAGGGGTGGTTCCCTTGGGGAAAGAAGACCCTATTTCAAACAGCTTAAGGTACTTTAGGGTTAATTTAGAAATAAATTTGGGGGTCTAATATAACAATAACCCTAAGATTAAAGCTTAGATCTTATGGATGAACTGAATGAAATGCACACATATGATCTGCCAATAAGAACAAAAAGGCATAGATTTTGGGCTCTGTTGTTATCTTCAGCTAAATAACATCTGTGGGTACACTTAGCTTTAATGCAATTCAAAGTGATGTCAAGTACAGATATAGAAGTAGTATGGAAATGTTTTTGGATATACAATACAGAACAACAATGGCACACTAAAAAGAATATGAAAATCATCATAGTTATCATTCAACCCTTTCCCATCAAAATAGATTCTAAACCAGCCCAAAACCAAGAACTTCCATGAAAGGATAAAAATTTTTACAGTCCGTGGTAAATACTACAGTTACCACCCTGTGCCATTTGGTGCCACATTGTTGGATGGATATTTTCTAGTAGCAATTAGGTGAAACACAGTAAGCTCATACAGCCAGGGAGCCCTCTAACATTTCCCTACACTAAACAATCTTAGGAAATTGCATTGACCTCTGAGCCGCAAAATGAGATAAAGAGATAAATTGGAGTCATGTTCCCCTCAAACACAAGAGACCTCAATGCTATTTTTCAATCCAAAGAAAATATTTACTTCCTCATAATCATGTAAAGCACATGAAAATATCACCGTATGCAACAGAATGCACCAGCAAACTTATAACAGCTTAGACATGCAAGACCAGGAAACTACAGAATGTCGATTTCTCTCCGTTTAGTTTCAAATATATGAAAAATAAATTGACTGCAACAACTGGATACTGCAATACCTGTTCTCGATCTAGTTGAAGATATCTGGCAACGGCTCCATAAGAAAAATTATCTACACCCACAAAATTTGAACCCGCAAAATCTAGGACTGCCCCGTCCTCTCGGCATATTCCTAAATGGCCAATATAAGGAGCTAGCCAAGAAACAATAGGAAGTGGCGTCCAAACTATGCAGCAAGGAAATTTTGCGTTCTTTAGATCAATATCATCAAGTGGCCATAATCTGTCATGTACTCTTTCATCAGAACATTCTTCTACCACATCAACAGAAGTCCTAAGCTCCACCATAGCGACGTGTCTTGGAGACATTTTGATTTACTTTAATTGTTGAATATCAAGTGAACCTGCAATTAAAGAGCAAAGTCTTCTCATCAACTGAAATGCCGAGACACAGAACAAGATAGAAAAGTTTTCATGGGAAATAGACAGATGCTTGATGTTGCACTTCACAATAAATAATCTACAAAATCCAACTAAAAGCAGAAGAATTTTATATGTTCAGATTATTCAGGTGTGTCACCGAGAACTCAAACCTCATGGGAAGTAAAATGAACCAGACTAAGAATAAATTTCATCCAAAAGCTTAACCAATTAGGTAATGGCTCCAACTTTTATTGTAGTCCGTCAATCTTTATCATCCTTTTCGATGTGGGATAGCAAAACAACTGCTCATCCTTCGAGTTGTATTTGACCATCCATTAGAAATCATTGGCCCAGAACTTTGGGCACCGTCCCTTATACATAACTAAAACAAAACTTGGTACAAATGGCATCATTTGCTTGCCATTACCTGCTAACATCCGCAAGATCTCCAATGTTTGGGGACTAACCATCATCAATCCCCATTATCCATAGGAATCAAACCTCAAGTTTCGTGTTTGTAAGTAATCATATGAATAAATGTTGCCAAAACTATTACCACAACATCATGAAAGTATTAATGACTTTGCGATACCTTTAAAGAAGGAAGATGGTCCGCAGATGAAGTCCATGAAATAATGTCATTGAGATAACTTCGGTAGACATTCAGCAACATTGTGCTTAATCCTAAAATAAAATGTTAATACTACAAGGGAATTTTTTTTTCCAGACACAAGACCTGTTGGAGCTGTTGTGTCTGATCGGATTGTGCCTGTAGCCAGGGGCGGATGCATGTGGTCGATAGGGGTGCAGTTGCACACCTAACAATCTAGAGTTTGCAATTTAAACTCTTCTAGAATTAAAGTTTGCCCTCTATAGTTTTAAATATTTTGCCCATCTTTAATTTTCAAACAATTTGCATTTAAAATTTACAAATTAGTAGCCCTTTTCCATGTCGGACCTATAAAGAATTTTTTCTGCATCCGCCACTGCCTGTAGCCCTAGTCTCTATCTATGTGTATACACACTCACTCTTGTAATTGTAACTTCATCAAAATGAAAGAAATCCTATTGCTGCTGAGGACATAGGCATATTGTCGAACCACGTAAAAATTCAAAAAATTACTGTCTTTTGTGATTGCTTTTTCTGTCTTTCTGTTTCTCTCTTGCTTGCAAGAGTTTCGATTCCTAGCAATACCAAATGAGACTAACTTCTGTATCAAAGAGTTTTGGCCATCAGGATAAAAACAACCAAGAACGCCAACTTACCTAGATTATAAGATTTTCTATTGAAAATAACATTCATATCTTATTAATAAAAATAAGTCAAGTAACCAAATAGAATCATTTTCAGTAACCAACTTTACTTGAGGACATATAGTGCCCAAAACCCATCGTAGTTCTACTTTCATAGATCCAATTATACATATATATAACTATGTCCACATTAGAAAACAAAATAAGACATAATCATTCAATCTTCTACTCATTCCCTTGTTCTGCATCATAGAATAATCACTAAACAGATTGAACAAAGAACAGCTAGAAGGAAGCTGACCTCAATCTATCAATCCATGGCCAGCTTCAGAGCACCAATCAAGATCAAATCTTGGAGAGGACCCAAGACTCAAAGATGGGTGTAGAAAGATTTGGGACAAGAGAGAGTGGGGTTCAAATAGCTTTTTCAAGGTGTTGGGTTTTAATTGGAGAGATAGAGAGGGGGAGAGAGAGAGAGAGAGAAGAAGAAGAAGGTGCATGAACCTGTGACTCAATGAACCTGAATCCTCGCACGAGCCTAAAAAAAAACTATTCAAAGGTCTAAGTTTCCAAGTATTTTATTTAAAGCAGTTTGCCTCTCTCTCTGTCTCTTTCTTGCTTTCCTTTTCTTCTGCTTTTAGAAAGGAAAATTATGCATTGGCCCCTCTGTGTAATTTCTAAACTTAATGGGTTACTCTACTTGTATTCCTGCCATAGATATTTTGTTTTTTTCTAACATGATGATATTGAACCTTTTTTAGTTTGAAATACAAATTGCAAGTCATTGGTGCACAATAAAGATGCACATGCTAAATTGAGGGGTTTTCATTGAATTAGTCTTCCAAATCAAGTTTATTTTAAAATAAGCCCTCCAAATCCTTTAATTTACTCCACATTGATCCATGTAATTAGTTTCTATTAAAATCTAATTCGGATTGGATTAATTATCTATCAAAATAATCATATTGAGTCAACTTTTTTCTTAATCTTCTCTCTCCAAGGGGGACAACAAGCAGGATAGTTGCAGGAGATAGGCATCAGGTGATGATTCTAATAATTAGAATCGGTGACTGATATTTATTAAGTATGATATAGGCGACTATCAGAAATAGCAATCGATGGCTGGAGATAGTCGGTAGTCATTGTCGATCTCCGAAGGTAACCAGCAATATCCAATAATATCAAACGCGGTGTAAACAAGAGCATTATAGAGACAGTGTCGGATCCAGGATTTTTTGAAAGTGGTGTCATTATATAACTAATAACTAAAAAATTTGGCAAGCGTCCTCGACGAGTTTCCAGACTTTAAAAAAAGTACATAATCGTATCATTGGTGGTAGTATCAAATATATCTTTCTTAGGAGAAATTTTTGAAAACAACCGTTTTTTAAAATTAATGAGCAAAATCGACCCCCTCCCACTTTAATTAGCAAAAGCGACCGTTTTGAGGGGAAACGGTCGGTTTTGCAGTGATGAGACACCCGGAACTACTAGCCCCGGGTGTTCTAGAGGCCGACCACGAGGTGTCTGCTTAAAACTCAGGACTAGCAGTCCCGGGTGTTAGGCAGACACCTTGTGGCGGTTCTCTGCTTAACATCCGGGACTAGCAGTCTTGCGTGTTAAATAGAAACTTCTCCAGCATAACTGTTCACACAACAAACTCCTGTTGTTGTACTTCTAGATATGTACCTATAAGAGATAATAATTCAAACATCCAAAATATCAAAATAGTTTATAATAGGCTGCGTGGTGATCAATGGCGGGTTGTCTCGAAGGGGGAAGAAGTGAAGAGAGAGAGAAGAGAGAAGTAAAGAGAGAGAGAGAGAGAGAGAAAAGAGTGGTCGGTTTTGCTAATAAAATTTGAAAAGGTCGATTTTGCTCATTAAATTTGAAAAACGGTTGATTTTCAAAATTTCTCCATCTTTCTTAATATATATCAGTAAGCAATCATGGAGCCGATCAACACTAATTTTATTCCACAACTTGCTCCACATCAACTTCATTGTAGAAAAAGCTTTGCATATTTGTCATAGTCATGGGTAAAATCAATGTCATCCTTCAAAAGTAAATATGCCAAAGTATATATCTAATTGCTAATGCCAAGGATAATCTTTGAGTATTCAGCAGGGGTCAGGTTTGGGTTGAGTTCCTTTAGACCTTTGTTGAAGATATCACTCAACATCGTGACACTCAACTTTCTTTAGATCACATTTTAGGGTCCACCTCTTTTGCATATGTGTTCATTTTTCCAATATGGGCTCTAGAAGAATATCGAACTAAGGTTCTATGTCCCCTCAAGAAACACTACAACTATACTCAAGTTGAATCTGCAAATTTCACATGTTGTTTCCAAGGAAAACAAAAATGTGAAAAGTAGCCAATATTGGTTATATTCATCATTACATGAACATAGAGGGAATTAGGTTGGGTTCTCTTGGCAAAGTGATGTCACGTGCACTCTGCCACTGATGGATCTACTCCTAGGTAGAGATACTAAACAGTCGTTAGTTAATTATAGGCTTTATTTTAATTAGAGGGAAACTATTTATAGTGTAAATCAAAGGATTTGAAGGACTTGTTTTATAAATTCATCTTTCTGATATTTTTAATAAACATAATTTAAGGGACTATCTCATAGGAAGACCTTAGATTGTAATAGTTTTTGGTAAGATAAAATACGGAAAAGCTTAGAGGAAAAAAAAGGAGAGATAACATGTGAGGTACATCTAGCGAGTTAAAACAAGGAATCTTTTGGTCAGTTTGGACTTGTGCAAACAAAGGTTAGGGCTCTAGAAAAGTTCTAGAATGAGAAGGGTTAACCAGTAAATTTTCCAAGTAAAGATATTTGGCTCGGCCCGAATCTAAAACGAGCGTCTCATGCCTCATGGTTTCTGCTGTTGGCCGGGGCAATGCGTCAATTAGAGAGTGACATGTAACTCTTTTCTGGGAATGCGATCCATAGCCCTGCAATTCTATTCTTTTTTTTTTAATGATTTTTATTTTTTGTTATTTTTTTTCCATAAGATATGGCTTCACATGGCAAAAGTGGAGGCCGCAGTGTTTATGTAATTCAATTCATCTTCGTTCTTCCTATAATAATAAAAAAATCCTTAGAAAAAAAAAATCATCTTTGTTCTTTTTTTTCCATAATAAAAATAGAAGTTTAATTTGAATTTCAGATATTATATATCTCAGGCTCATAGTTATAGATATGTGACCTTTAAGTATAGATAGATGCTTAATTTTAGATTGTGTTTGGCAACTCAAAAGAGACATATTTTGCTGTATGAAACAAAAGGACCAATTTTAATATATACAACATTGGTCGAAAAAATGGTTTTTATTTTGACAAAAATTGGGCCGCAGTTTGTTAGAACAAGTGCACAATAAAGTGAAAATAATAGCAAAGAACAAGCACGAGAATAAACGATAAGCAATTGCAAACACAGAGATATACGTGGTTCACCCAATTTAGGCTACGTCTACGACAGAGGCATCAGAGAAATTCCACTATTAAAAGAAAAAAAGTACAAAAATAAGGCAATAACCTAAACCCTCAATCTCTCCTTTTCAAACCCTCATATTCTCATAATCCAACCTTGATCTAAACTCTCTCTATTTTAATATATGGAGACTACGATAGATCAGGAAAGAGGTATTCAAAACTTGGTAGAAGTTGGAGATCAAAAGAAAAACAAACAGCTAAGATTAAATAATCAAAACTGCAATCAGTATCGTAACCATCGATGGTTAAACAAGACCATCGATGATCTCCTGCAGTCTATCGATAGTTCCCTGTAGTCCATCAATGGTTTAAAATCATGTTTCTGTTTTTCTCGGATTGTTCACTGTAAACCATCGACGATCGAAGTGACCATCGATGGTTTCCTCTTGACCATCGATGATCCACTGGCTGAATTGAACAATAAGAGAATTTTGAGGCACAATTTCAACAGAGTTGAACCCATTTTTCTAGTTCAAATTCAAACTCAGGCGCTACTTGGCAACACACTAAAATTGGATTGTGTTCAAACTTAGTCCAATTTTAGTCTATTTTGTGTTTGGGAAAAGCGGGACCCATTTCTAACCCAGCTTGTTTTTAAGGTCATTTTTAGTCCCCAAAATCAGGTTAGAATTGATCCACCCCGTACCAACTCTGATGTGGTTAAGAAATAAGACAAGTCTGACCTTGTTTTTGTTGGGTTACCAAACAAAGTCTTAAACTAGTTTCATTTTGAAGCAACCTCCATGAACTAACTCTGATCTGTTTAATGAAAAACCAACCTTGCTTAGTCTGGCGGCCTTATCTTCGAATTGCCAAACACAGTCTAAATATTGGAGTTCATAATTGTTAATGTGCATGTGCTATGCACGTTTATGATAAAGGACTTTTTAGAAATAATAATGAAATTTAATTATGTTTTATAAATATTGGATTATTACAATATGTAAATTGTTGAAAACCCCCTCATATGTATCTTCAGTACTTATCATTGCTCAACTATTTTACTAGCGCTTACCTTTTTTACTGAAAATAGTTGAGGATAAATGTTGTTAAAAGATAAATGAGGAGAGTTAGTTGCAATTTACCATTATTATAACTAAATTGAAATTATAATTGTTAAACACTTTAGTTTATTCTCAGAGAGGGCCATAAACAGCTAAACAATTATTGTCAAGTTGTATCTGGAAGTGGAAAAATAAGTATATCTATAAAAGAACAGGCTAGAGGGGTTAGGATTAAACTATTTTATAAAAATTAAGTATGATATGATATAAAAGAGATATATAAAATTAAAATGTTATGATGAATTTGATACTAATTAACTTATCAAAAGATAAAGTAGCACTATACTGAATAGCACATACTATTATGAAAATGTTCATGTAAAGGTTCCGCTATACAAAGTGCAAAAGTATTAGGTAATTAAGATTTAAGTGTAAGCTAATGATATTTTCATGTCAATTGTATATAAAGAATTAATTCCATGTACTGTTGAAAATCATGTATTAAATTACGCAATGAACTTTTAAAATGATGATGGCACATGTGAGCCTCAACTTCCAACCAACCACAAAACTCAAAACTTCTATATGAAATGAATTCCGCAACCGGTATCTTGAGCAAATAGCAAGCAAAAAATTTTCAAAGATCACACAAGCATCTAAAAAATAATAACGTATACTTCACTATGCAATTTTATATATAATAATACCAGTTGCAGATTTCATTTTAGTTTTGAGTGATGTGGTTGGTGTTGAAAAGTTGAGATAGCCATCGCACCTACAATAAATATCCCCTCTGCTACAGTAATCACCAAACACAACCCCGAATCAATACTGTAGCAACAGTACGCACCTACCTAAAAATCTCCTATATATTGCCTCCATCAGTGTTAAGTTGAAATCATCCCAGAATCCTAGTATCTCCAATTAAGAGTGGAGAGAGAGAGAGAGAGAGAGAGAGAGAGAGAGAGAGAGAGAGAGAGAGAGAGAGAGAGAGAGAGAGAGA
>JBAKGM010000365.1:5346589-5366597 GCA_037177215.1 Asparagus racemosus | reverse complement strand
AAATACTTACTAGACTGCAGTTTTCATGCAATCTTGGAGTTCAATTGAGAATTTTAAGATCATATTAGTACATTTCATATGCATCTTGGATTAGCATTCATTTCAATCGCAGGAGGTTAAGCATGACCTTGTTCTTGGAGATCTACTTACTGTTAGGATTTTTAGATCTCGCAAAAACCCCGAAAAGCACCAAGCGCAGCAAATAGAATCACACAAGATTTAATTTGGAAAACTCTCAATAGAGATAAACCACGGAATCGAAAACAATCCACTATCACCTCCAAATTACAATCTTTTACATGGATAAAGACTGCCAAACTCTCTCTCTCACAATACTCTTGAACCGGGTTATACCCTATGTTAAACCCTAATTACAAGAATATTGTCTCTCTCCCTCTCTCTATTTCAAAACTCCAGAATAGGACGTCTTATTTAAAGACACCCCTGACTTGCCCACTGAGCCTAGCCTTCATATCCGCATTCATCTTGGAGTTTAAATCGGTACCAAACATATCCTCCCTCGACGAAAAATCTCCAAGTGACTCCACTGCTTTAGAAAAACTTACTCTCTTCTTCTTGTTTTTCACCTCTCCCTTGTGGATAAGAGTCTGACAAGAGTCATCTACGCCATTAACAGATCACCCATCTAAATAGCAAATATGGTTGCTATTCTTCCTCCCTCGTAAAATAAAATCACCATCTTTATACACTTTACACCACTCTTCTTCACCCACATACTTATACCCACGCGATGCCATCTCACCCAACGAAATTAAATTAGCACCACATGACGACACATATCTCACATGACAAAGAATTCTAACATTTCTAGTGTGAAGCTTGAGGCAAACACTCCCAACGCCTTCAACTTTCATCTTCTCGTTGTTTCTAACAATCACGTCGCCATTCTTCATCCTTCTTTAATGTGCCAAAATAATTTTTATTGTTGCAAACGTGCATAGAGGCTGCAGAATCTACCACCTAAGTGTTACTCACATCAGTACCCGTACTTTCCATCATCAACACCACATCTTCATCACACACAACTACTGAGGAGTCCACCTTCTTCTCATTTTCTTGAAGATTCATCTTTATAATACTCTTCAAATTATCTGGCATCTGGGAACATCTAAACTGAATGTGACCCTTCTCTCTGCAATAATAGCACTCCCTTTCACTGTCGTCTTGGGCCTGATATTTTGACCTTCCTCGAAATTGTCACATCTTCTCTTACTCCTAACTCGATTAGAACCTTCAAAAGCTAGTGTATTCTCACCACTATCAGATACGCTCTCCTTCCCCATCATTCTTTCATTCTCACGTAGAAGTGCTGTCATATCGTCGAACTTCAAAGTCTGCTTCCCTGCAATTATTGTCTGAACTAACGGCTTGTACGACTTTGGCAAAGAAGATAGTAGGAGTAGCGCCTGCTCTTCTTCTTTAATCTACTCATCAATATTCATAAGTTGGCAAACTAGCTGATTAAAGGCATTGATGTGGTCTTGAATTGCAGTATCTTTTCCATCTTCAATGAATAAAGTTCCATCCTCAAACATAATTGGTTGGTTATCGACTTCGACGCATAAATCCCCTCGAGCCTTTCCCACAGCCCCCTTGGTGTGGTCTCTTGCGTAACATTGTACTTGATCTTGAGGGCAAGTGCCAAACGAATTGTGCTTACAGCCCTCTTTTGCATGAAACTCCATTCAGCATCTTTCAACCCTTCAAGTTTCTTCTCCTCCAAAGCTTGATCAACACCTTGTTGCATGAGAATATCTTGAACCGTGCACTGCCATACTGTAAAATTTACCCAGCCGTTGAACAGCGGAATATCGAACTTTAGACCCGAAGAAGTCATCATCCTCTAACCACAATCAAAATTTAAATCAGTCACTGTAGAGATTGAATTTGATAAACTAACGTCAAAAACGAACTCTGCCCGTCGAAAAACCCTAAACACGACTCCTGGATCACCAAAATCCGCCTCCAAAACCTCAATCAGAAGACAAACTAATCTGCATTGTAGGATTTGATTTAATAACTTTTAACCAAACCCTAACCCGAGAGAACAGTACTTCCACCGTTACAGTACTTTAGTTGCTACAATATTTTTTATTTTGGTGTCCGGTTCTCTTGTTCGCTCGATGTCGATCACCGCGCCTCGATCACTGATGCCTTCACCAATTGCACACCGCTCGAACCTCCACGAACCATTGAACCCTGCTCTTATACCACTTGTTGGGTTTTTGAGATCTCGCAAAAACCCTGAAAAGAACCAAACGCAGCAAATAGAATCACACAAGATTTAACGTGGAGAACCCTCAACAGGGACAAACCATGGGATTGAAAACGATCCACTATCACTTTCAAATTACAATCTTTTACACAGATAAAGACTGCCAAACCCTCTCTCTCACAATATCTTTGAACCTGGTTACACCCTTTGTTAAACCCTGATTACAAGAATATTGTCTCTCTCCATCTCTCTATTTCAAAAGCTTAGAATAGGACTTCTTATTTAAAGACACCCCTAGCTTGCCCACAAAGTTAACTTCGTCTCTAAGAAAACTACTAGGACTAGGCCTAGCTTTCATATCCGCATTCACTTAGAGTTTTAGTCGGTACCCAACATACCCTAGTCAAAAATTTGTAAGATACACTTGAGGATCCAAACTGACATCAGAATTAATATTCAACAAACAATTTTTTCTTACAAAATGTCCAACTTCTCTTGAGAATCAGAAGAAATAGCTAATACACTCTTTCTTTTCACAAAGTTGGGACCAATCTTAAGCACATAGCCTCAAATAACATGTTTATTTCCTCCAAGGATTCAATTAGACATTGAGAAAATTGCACCTCCTTTTTACTCAAGAAATTCTCTACAAAAATCCATATTATCATGGGGGACAAAGACAAACAGATGAACTCTAAATTCATGGAGTACCACAGAGGCAAAATATTGGTGCACCATTAACATTTTCTTGTCTTAAGGGTGTTTGGTTCACCCATTTTATAGAAAACTTCTGGGAAAACATCTTACAATGACAATTTTGTAATTAGAACTTTTCTGTAGATTTCTATAAATTGTGTTTGTTTCAAAAAAGTTTTATAGAAATGTTTTATATAAAGTAGGGAAAAGTACCCATTTATAGAAATAAACTTCCTCTCAAAATGAGAGGAAATTGATGAGAAATCTTACAATTGCTATTAAAAAAATAATATAACTTACCCGTACCCTATTTTCCATCCCCATTTCATTTTCCCATGGGTATTTTTGAGTGAAAATTTTGTTTTAGGGTTTTCTCAACCCTCTCGTCCTCACTCTCTCTCCTAGTTCTCTTTCTTCCTAAAAATTTTCGCGCCCCGCTATCTCTCCTGCCCCCATTTCTCTTTTCCACGAAACTATTTACAGCCCGTTGTTGCTCCCACCCCATTTCACTTTGATGGCTTCTTAATCTGCCTCTTTAACCTAACTCGTTCATGGTTTTGGTGATGGATTTGGTTATAATGATGGAGCTTTGTTAGATTTTCTTGTGTTGATCTTGTTCAGAGCTTCTCTATTTGTTGGGATCTGCTCTATTTGGGGGCTTTCGGTTGTTGATCTGGTCTTTTAGGGTTTCAGTTGTTGATCTTGCTTGGATCTATTGGGATTTTTAATCAACTTCTTTGGGTCAACGATTTCGGTTGTTGATCTATTCAAGTTTCTTGTATGAGTTGCACTCTTTTTTATAAAATTTTCATATCCAACCAAACAACAGCAAAAAAAAAAAAAAGAAAAAAGAAAAAGAAAAAACAGCCTATTTTCTATAAAGTTATGGACCTATTTTCTTATTTTGAATCAAACAAAGAAAGGGCCAGAGATAAGAAAAGTTGTATTTTTTGAATTCTATAAACTTTTCCTATAAATTTTTATAGAAATATAAGGAAAACGATTTTTTGGTACATTTCATTTTCTTTTTTTTTTTTTATAGAAATTGAACCAAACATCCCCTAAATTTCAGTCAATAGTTTAGTTTGAACTATTAATTAAATCAAAAGAATTACTACCAAATAATGTTGCTTCTAACACTTTATGTTCCTTTACTGAGCCTAGTGTGGGGGTAAGGCTGTAATGTGCCCCCATGTATTTCATTTTTATGATGCTATTCCTGCCGTAGTATTAATATTTTTAGGTATGGTTGGGGACGTGAGATGAAGTTCAGGAAAAAAGAAAATGATCCCTATTATATACGAACTTATGAGGAGAATCAACGACAGCCAAAGAAATTGAGAAAATGCTCCAAATAACCATACCATGGATTCAAAGAATAAAAGGGTTTTTGATGGCTGAGCTGTATTTTTGCCTTTTCAATCATGTGCTTGGGCACATGATACATTAAGTGTTACTTTTGGTTAAAAATGAAAAACCTTCAAGCATTTTAGTGGAATAAAAGAAGCTCAGGGAGGTCATGTGCAAAACCCCCTCAAATTTGTGGAATTGAAATAGTTAACGGGGTAGTTAGTAAAAACCCCCAAAGTTGAGGCAGGTTTTCTGAAATTAACCCTAGAAACACCCTAGAAACAAGTTGCCTAGATTTGAAAACCGCCTCCCACAACCATGAAGATGAATCAAAAGCAAGATGTTGGAATAATCCCTTGAAAAGGGCTCTCGTTTTTTCTGAAAGAAAAACTACATGAGAGGGCGATAAATGCACAACGGAAGAACTGAAGAAAGTAAACATAAAGATAATTAAAATATACTCATATGTCATCCTATCTACTTACAAAACAGAATGACATAATTTTATGATAAAAGGACATGCATATGAAAAAAAAAAAAAAAACACAGAAACAACTAAACAGAGCTAAATTTTTCAATATGCTATGGCGAAACCAAAAAGGAAAGGTTGTTCCAGGACAGGACGAGGAGAGGAGAAGGAAAAATAAACTACTGTCTACTCTCCACAGAACTTCCTGCAAAATTTAATAGTACATACTTTTGTTCTTTACGTTCATAATATGTTCAATTTGTCGCCATAAAAAACAAAAAGTGCTAACCCGCTTGGGTGACACACATGGCCAGCGGGTGTGTGTCCAGGGTGGGGGCAAGCCGGGGAACCCAAATTCGAGCCCTCGTGCCTGCAAAAATCCCAACGGGTCAGAGAAGGACCCTACCGCTCTCAAATCTCGAACCGCAGACTAGCCACTTGCAAAGCAAGTGGTGAACCGCGGGGGTATACAAAGGAACCTACCAACAAAAAAAAAAAAAAGAGAGAGAAAAAAAAGAAAAGAAAAGTGCTCCCCAGGGTCATTGATAATAGCAAGAAACACGGACAAGTATCTCAATTTTGTACTGGTAACAATGCCTCCTTGTACCCAGAGAAAAACAGTGTTCGAAACTTTAAAGCATAACTAAGGATTTTTCTACTAGACAAAACAATAAATTAAATATGAGATTGATAGTTTTAGAAACAACCAATCATTTCTTCACAATATTTACAGCAATCAAAATCGTATATAAATTAATTTAAGAACTACAGTTATGTTAGTTCATAGTTCCACACACATGATTTTCCCTCCCTCTTTAAGGTGGTTCGAACCAATCAGGAAAGAATAGCAATTGCACTTCCACCACTGATGAATAGTCCAGCACAGTCTGAGTTGATGAGCAGATGAAGCTTGAAGAGGAAAATGGCAATTCATCTACTTCTCATTTAACTGCCTCCTCTGATTTCAGCCAATCACTCTTTGAGAGATCAATTCATCTCCGTCTCATGGTCATTAAGGTTCATGACTCAGCAGTTCACTAGATATCTCGTATTTATGCATGGGTTTCTTTAATCCTCAACCTCAGTGTTGAAGACAAAACTTGGGAATGCAGTTGTGATGTCCCTAAAACATAACAAGTATCAGCATTAGAGAAACACTTTCCATTCCATTAATTTAGAAAGTTATAAATAAATCTTTATCTAACTCGTGTTTGTGTGTGGATGTACAGTGAGTTTGTGAAGCATGAACATTGCATAACGGAATCTGAAGGCAATTGGAGTTTATATTTCAGGAAACGGAACCATTCCTGGCGAGGAGTACAACCAAATGAAGTGTATAAATTTAACAGAAAAAATAGTAACAATAAAAATGCCAGACCAACGCAGTTGAACTCGTACGTTGAATAATAATATACACTATTGAGAGTTGTTTCTTGATGTATGTTTAGTCCCACATTGGTTGGGGACAACTCTCTTTATATTTATGATATTATAAATAACATCCAAGAGAGGGAACTATGCATCCTCTCTGATTACTATTTTTAACATGATATCAAAGTCATCCACTTGATCCTTCATCAAATCGCAACTGTCCATCTAAACCAACAACCTTATCGAATATCTCGAGGGGGCCCACCTTCACTCTGTGCAAGAGTTGAGATGGGGTCCACATGAAATCTGTGCAACTCACAGCGAAACCCTAGTCGCCACCCACCACCATTAAACTCTAACCCTCCACCCTTAGCCGACAACTCTAGTAGCCACTACTTCCGACCACTGTTTAAGACACTGTTCATCTGGGACACTGTTCATCTCTCTCCTATTAGCTCTGGTTTGAAACAGTAACAATTGTTTGGTTGGTTCATTTTGGAGAAGATCATTTTCTCAGTTCATTTGGTGGATCCTTAGAGAAGGATTTTTTGTTGTTGGATCCTTTAAGGAATAATCATTTGTTTGTTAGATCCTTAAAAAAATCATTTATTGCTGGATCCTTAAAGAATGATCCTTTGTTGTTCGATCCTTCAAGTAATAATCATTTGTTGGCTAGATTTTTAAAGAATGATCATTTGTTGTTAGATCCTTAAAGAAGGATCAGATCCCTAAGAGAATCGTTTGTTTGATGGATCCCAGAGAGGATCGTTTGTTGATGGATCTTCAAAAAGGATCATTTATTTGGTAGATTCCAAAAGTATCGTTTGTTGATAGATCCCTAAAGAGGATCATTTGTTTGGTAGATCCCAAGAGGATCGTTTATTGGACCCCTGAAGAGGTTCCTTGAAAAGGATCATTTATTTGTAGATTCTAGAGAGGATCGTTTGTTGATGGATCCCTGAAGAAGATCATTTGTTTGATGAATACTTGAGAGAATCGTTTGTCGATGAATCCTTAAAGAGGGTCATTTGATTGATGGAATCCTAGAGGGATCAGCTGATTTGAAGACATTAAAGTGAAAGATAAGAAGATTAAAACTATTTTGAGTTTTTGAAGCCTCGTTATAGATTAGAGTGTGTGCATTTTGTTTGTAACAAATTGAACATATATAATATATCTGTTCAGCTTGAGAGGGAGTGGTCAGAGTTGTTTCTTTATGTTCCACATTGATGTATTTATGATATTATAAATAACATCCAAGATAGGGGACTAAGCATCCTCTCTGATTACTATTTTCAACATACACTAAGTTGCAACAGCAATCATCAAATTTTGGACCATAAGCAGAAATTATATGATAAGAGCAGATGCAATAAAAAGAATTTCCAATAATAGGCTCTGTAAAGCTACTGAGTGTAACATAGAAAAGTTGCAAGTTTTCCTTCATAAACTTACCTATAATTAGTGCCATACCATGCTACGGGGAATCTCTTTTATTACATTTTTATCAAAATGATAAACTTCATTTTTCATATAATTTTTATTAAAGAGGGCTACAATAGTTCGTTTTTTTGTGATATTCCTCAATTAGAACTCGAATTTATGCTTCAACTTTATTAAAATAAAATATGCATGTCATATATTGCACAAGGCTAAGTGTTGCAATGTTGTTGTATTCATTATATTGCAAATAAAAATGATTTAATAGTTAAATTTTTATTCTAAAAGTTATACCACAATTTAGTATTAATAAATAATAATTACAAAATCAATAAAATAACATGATAATATCTTTTGGAACAATGATTCTTAGACAAATCAGTGCCCTTAGTTACTCGCGGGGTTTTCAAAAACCAAAATATCAGGAAGAAAGTCTTGAAAATAAGAACCTTCCGTTTACTTGGCGATGCTCTATAATCATGAGACAAAAAGATACGTACAGGGAGGAAAGACTATGCGTGCCCTGTTGTTTGTGGTGAACTTACGCAACACAATTCCATGGGTATTAATCACTGAAGGTTGGAAATTGAGGAGATTGCCAAATATAAGAATATGAAGATATTATCCACTATCCATATCTGCGTGGATGTCCAACAAATACAGAAAATGATACTCATAAGATGCTTCTCTTGTTCCCGATACTAGCTAGCATTATGACATGTGCGAATGCACGTGATATAGAAATTAAGTTATTTAATCTAAATATTATTTAAAGAAGGTTATTTGCATCGAAATACCTTAAGTTTTACATTATGAGGTTTAAATTTGCTAAAAAAATACTCCAAACTTTTAAAATATAGTATTTATAAATGTAATAATGTAAGATTATTATAGATCTGAGACATAATAATAAAGTTAATGGAGCATAAGAATGTTGTTGTCCATTTACTAAATATCGGTTAAAATCATTATAGAGAATTGTTTTTTCCCCAATAGTATAAAATATAAGTACTTATTTTAAAAAAGTCTCCTATTTAAAAATGAAGGAGTACACTTTAAATTGATCATAGTTATTCTTTTAAAAAAAATTTATGTTTTCATTGACACATATTAATAGTTGTTTTTTTAAAAAGCTTATCATTTTATATTCATATATCTCTTATCACATGTAATACGGTGAATATTTAATTATGCAAGTTCAAATTCTATTTTTATGTCATGGTTTAGAATGTTCTAGAATAGAAAAAGAAAAAAGGGCAAAAAGGCTCTCTCGTAACATTACAGTTTTGCCCTCTCAACTAGAATAAGAGTAAGGGCATGTCCTTCATTACTCCACACTTTTTACTACCCTCACAAAGATCATTATATGTTAGTATAAATGCCTCTTATCTCATAATAGTACTAGCAAGCATGACCAAAAGAGAGAAAATATATACTACTGATGAGAATCCGACCATATGAGGGGATAAAGACCGGGATGATACAAACAGTGTACCTCAAATAAGGAAGAGTCATATTCTTTAAAAGAGAAGGGTGTCGCATCACAAATTCCTTCCATTCATCCTTGTTTATTCTTCCATCCCTATCAGCATCAGCATCTGCAAAGGTCTGCACAGGTATGAACAAATGATCTGAATTATGAGTTACAAATAATATTAGAGAAATCAAAAAGACATATTGCTAGTGGAAAAAAGACCTTATCAATTATCGCCTCAAGAAGGTCATCTGACAGTTTCATGTCGGACTCCATTAAAATTGCAATCACCATTTGCTTTACCTGTGAATATATGGATATAGCATGAAAAACAAAACAAAACAAAAAACAAATAAGTATTATTTTACCTTCAGATTGTGTGTGATCTGTTCACTAAAGCAGTAAGAAAGAAATAGCCATGACAAAAACAAGTAAACAATCCATCAGCATCATTTAGGTGGACTATCTCAGGGTTAAATTCACCAACAATAAATAACCAAGGTTAGGTTTAAATTGACTCATTTACAGCTCATAGCAAGCTTATGACTGATTCAAAGAAATTTACAAACATAACATACATTTTCTCAGGTTTTCCCCTGTTAGTGCATTGCAGCATTGTGTCATAAAAATCCAATGATCATGCTACCTTCAAATAGGATAAGATGAGGGAAAACAGCTGGACATGGCTTGCGCATGTGCCAGGGAGGCTGAGCGTCATTGCTGAAGAAGCAATAAGGACTTGAGATGACCAATTTGAACATGAATTGAGGCGGTTAGAAAGGACATGATAGTTAATAGTGTTATTGATTTAATAAAGAGAGATTAGTGATTTAATAAAGAGAGACCCATAAAAATGCTGAACTGGACAAAGATTTTGTTGTTGTATCAGTGCATTGATTGTACTTATAATTACTCACATTCAAGTGCTAAGCACAATTCATGTCTGACAGTTTAAGTTTGGTGGGAAGAAAACAACAGAACAATGACAATGAAGAACAAACACAATCCTAAAACTCTATTTGTATACTTGGTCACAGATGGGAGGTGAAGGCTTTCTAATATCCTGTCAACCAGATGAAGTTTGTATCTTTCAAAAATACATCTCCTTTTATTTACCTAATGTTTCTTGAGAAAGAACAAAAAAGAAATGGACCAAGAACAATAAACCATCCAAACTTTCACTCGCATATATGCACCAAAATGAATTGACCTTTAGAATGTCAAGATTAACTGAGAGAATCAAGACATTGATTGGTTCCTAATCCACTGGTTATATAGCTAGCATAAGAGTACATCAAACTTCTAATTCTAATAAAAGTTGTGAAATTCCCTAGTGAAAGCCTTAAAAAAGCATCAATTGTAAGTCATCCTCCAACATGTCCAATGTGTTTTCCATGTTCTTCCGCATTTGCGGTCTGAAGGCTGTAATTACAACTCATAACTTTCCTCCATACAACCAAATCCTGAATGTTAATAGCATCAGCACTTTTGAGGTGGTTTGTTATCCATATCAATTTTCACAGTTCAGCGCCATCTACATAATTTCCAACGCAGTGATTCCTAGACTATAGTCATAATAGCGGTGACAAACCTAAACTGCATACTCTTAAAACAGACTTCCTACCAAATTGCTGCCAACGAAGTTCTATTTTGTGAAATTTTGTATCTCTAGCTTGTACCAAATTGACTGAGCATAAACTGTTCAAAGACACTTGTGCTCACATTTTTCGCAACTATCCCTTTGCCTTCTTACAACGGTTATAATGGTTGTTGTTCGTATATCATAGAGTTTCTACAGTGAATGTAAAGATAGGTTTCTAACTAAGATGTCTTCCAAAGTATGTCCTCACATCAAATTCACCATTGTATAAACAACTAAGCCATGAACTCAAACCTATAGAAATATCAATCAGTTTTCTCACTTCCCGTGCAAATGAAGGTCTAGTATTGTTTATATGACTATGGAAGAAGACACTCTGCACCACTAAAAAGCTACCGCATTAAAGAGAAACATGTTACCTAGCGATTCCCTGAAAATAACCTAGCAATTCCCTGAAAATAGAAGTCTTGCGGAGGAAAAGGGAAACATTCCTAATGGAACACATTTGATGAAATATCAGATCCCATAGTAGCACAAAACTGCAGCTGCCTATCAGGTGGAAAAGAACATTGTGACATTTTGAATTGGACAAATAGCAGATTCATTGAAAACATGAGGTATTTCCTGTAGCCATTTAAAAGAGAATTGTGTACGGAAAGATATTATATAGTGCAGGAAAGGAAGTGAATATCTGAGAGAATGCATATGAGCTGTTGATGAAGTATTCTCATGCATTCCCTAGCATCTTAACTTAATACTTTCCAAGGGAATTCCTAACTAGTTGATTCCTCCATTTTAGAGACATTGGTGATTCAATAAAGAGACACATTCTGAAAGGAATGTTCTTTTAGTTATCCGGGCACTAAATTTAACAAGAAGTAGGATGTAGGGCATATAAGAATGTTACTGCTACCACACATGAGGTAATCATGTCATGTAGATAATAGGTCATGTCAGTGTTCTACTACCATCTATATGAAGAATCTTCATAACTTGGCAATCCTATTCAGTATGAAGAATCCGATCAAAAAACTTGCTCTGTGGAGAAAAAGAAAACAAAAAACAAAATTAAGGCCTGATAGGAAGGAAAATGTCTACAATCTCAGCAGTCACTGTTGCAAGTGGGAATTATATTGATATTTTCCATATTACTGGTAATCCTAGATTCCATTTTCATATGAACATCAAAGAAAGTTTTACAAAACTCACTTCTTCACGTTCGATGAACCCAGTTTGTCTCAAGTCATATAGTCTGAATGCAACTGCAAGAAATTCAGAGAAACAAACAATAAGTCAGCCATAATATTTTTATTATTTTTTTTCTCAGTGCATTAACCATTTGTTCTGCATTCTCTGCTCTTACAATCAATTTTGTCCTCTACAGGAGCAAAAGGATGAAAGACACTAAGCGCATGGATAAACTCCTCAAATTCAATAACACCATTTTTCTTTTCATCAAACAAATCAAAAACCTGCAGAAGAAGAAAAGATTTCTAATAAATGTTTAGGTTAAGAGAATAAGGACATAAGAAAACATTCATCAGGCTGGATTAACAAAACAGGTAATCTGCAGCAAAATCTGGCGGGGTTTGACTAATAAGACAGCTAGGCAGCTTACAAATCTAAAATTGAGAAATCTTCTGTGGAAAGATTAAGCAAGCAATAGGAATCAAACTTATCCAAGTTGTACAAAATCTAAGAGTATAAACGGACTATGATTGAGAAATTTCCTCTTTTTATGTCAAAGGTCCCTCCGAACACATGATAATTCCGAAGTTACGGTCTTATACTCTAACATGTCCCCCAGGGTGAAGGCCCTTTTCATGGACCAAAACTTAGACTTAAGCAGCGGGTGTTTTTTTTTTCTTTTAATTTGCTTTAAATTCTGGGCCAGTGGATAATAAACCAAGGTTGCTCCAATTATATGTCAGATATCCCTTCTACTACACCAAAACTCCAAAGTTAGGTTGTGGGTTATCATTTTAAGCTATAACAAAGGAAATAGAAACTAATTTTCGCTAGTGGATTAAGGGTACATATACAATCACAAATAACGTAATCTTTCATTTGCCAAACAAAATCCCAATTGTAATGTAGCCACTCACTCTCTCAAGAAATAGCGAATCAAACTTATGCAACTCATACAAAATCTAAGAGCATAAAAAGCCTAAAACTAATCAGCTTGAGAAATTTATAATTTTTTCAAGAGAATAGAAATAATTGATCTTTCATTTGCCAAATAAATTCCAAATTGTAATGTAGCTACTCACTCTATCAAGAAACAAGTTCTCTCCAGATGGAGTCTTAAACAATGCCAATTGCAACTCTTCCTGCATAATATTTCATAAAAATAAAAATTAAATCAAATTTGTTCATGCACTTTAAATTTGTACAAAATATTTCGATCAAAATTGTTAGTACCTTATGAATGAGCCCATCGTCAATAATGGAACAACTCAACTTTTTGTACAGCTCGTGCAGCGCCTCGACCTCGTTGACCGAAACTAAATTAAAACAACAAAAACAAAACTTTAGGGCAAAAAACAAATAAATGGATCCAGATCTCGAAAAAAAAAAACACTAAAAATTTTATAAAAATGTACAGCATCTGGATTCGTGAGCGAGTCTACGAAGATCATAGGTTGTCTGCTTCTCGCGAATCCGCTGCCGAATCGACGGCGGTCGCTGATCGAAGCAATCGGTGACGACGAAGATGACTGCTTCGATGATTGCTATAAATGGAATGAACGCCGCGCAAAGTTTCTCGCCTACCGTCAGAAAACTTGATCTCTGAAAAGGGAAAAGGGAATAAAAAATTAGAAAAGAGCAAATTTTGAGAGAGAAATTGGAGGAAAGTTCGGGTTTTTTTACGATTTCGCTTGAAGGCATCTTCTTCTTTCGCACAAAAAACCATTCCCTAGTTAAAATTCGCCATCTCCTGCTTCTCCGGTGGTGGTCCAACGAAGCAAATGACAGGACACGCGCACACAATTTAATGACAGGACACGCACACACAATTTAATAATAGGACACGCACGCACAATTTGTAGCGTTTATCTTTTGGATTTTTACCTATATGCCCCTCGAGAAAATCTTTTTGTAAATTTAACCCTAAATGTATCCTATATTGTATTAAAATGAACCCATACCTTAAATTTAACTTCTAATGGGGCTTTTGCTTTTGGGCAATTGAGTGTATTTTAACTAAATATGGAAATTTAGCAAAAAGTAGGTTTAGAGGATCAACTTGAAAATATGATTGATGTGGGGACATATAAATAAACAATAGTTTTCTTTTTTTTAAATTTTTGAAAGGGGCTAGTGTTCAATGATTAGCCGTGGGGTGGGGCCCGCGGGACCTTTTCTGCCGCCTTGCGAGGTTTACGCGACGCAACGGTTAACTTGGGGATAGTATTCTCCTAGGTGATTATCTTGTATTTGTCAACTTCTCCAAATGACGCTAGGTTTAAACCTAGCTTTATTTTGGATAAAACTGTGCTAATTCTGACTCAATTTTTTAAAAGTTATTTCTAGTCTTTAAACTAGTTTTGTTTTGGGTCACCTCTTTCTCGGTAGGCCTGAGCAAAGTTTGTTTAAACCGATTAAATTGACCTAACCGCCCAAACGTTAGTAGTCCGGTGGACTTTTATAATGAGTTCAGATCGGGTCGATTTAAGCTTTTTAAGTTCGGTGCGGACCGAACCGACCGACATTGCCTAGTATTCAATGTAAACTCGTTTTTTTAGTTCACTCACTAGCTAAATGTATCTCTTTACATTGAGAAAGTATCCGATGTGAACATCCCATGACATTAAATATGCACCCAAAATATGTCAACTGTTAGATCTGAGCACGAATCTTAAAATTTAATAATCTAATGGTTGATATCATTTGGGTGCACATTTAATGCCATGAACCCAAGCGCACTTGATATTTTTCATTTTACAACCCCATGTGGAGCCCACAAAATGCACCAATGTGATTAAAACTTCTATTCCCAACTCCAAAATAGGCTTGCTGGCTGTCTCCCACAAAATTGGCCTTCTCCTCTCATGAGTTTCTAGGCAAACTCAAATCTCGTTGATCCTTCTCTCTCGTTCTTCCACCTTCATCTTTAGCTTCTTTTTTGTATTTGCTCTCATGGGGAATGTCTTCTCCTCCAGCTGTTGCAGCTTTAGTTTTTGTAATTACTTGGTGAGGACTAAAACAACTGAAAGCCTTGACCAAACCGAACTGAATAACTCGGTTCAGTTTATTGTGTTATTTGGTATGGTGTGTTGGAAAAAGGATAAACACCGATCGAATTGACTGTTTGCTCTCCCCCACCCTTTGGTCCAAAACAAAACTGGTTTTATCTAAAACAGGGCCAGGGCTAACCCTGACCCAATCTTTAATTCCAGCATATATTAATTTGCTGCTACTATTTTATATATCTTGTTAGACAAGTCTCTTCTCTGGTTTGTGGAGCGTCCGTAAGTCCAAAAAAAGGTCTCTTCTTTTTTCTTTGTAATAAAATTTGGATTAAATCATCCCTCCCTTTTCACATAATGAGAAATTAGTGGTTTTCCTAATCTCACAAAAAACTAACATGTGTCATCCAAATGCATGGTATGTGTTATATTAGTAAACATTCATGCATCCTTCGATTCTATTAAAAGATAACATGTGAACACCTAATTTTATCTTTACTTAATTAAGAATTCTCATCAAATTAAAATTATCTATAATTAAAAAATTTTATAACAAAATATTTAGTAATCCTAATCAAATTATTACTTTACATATTTAAAAAAGTATGGATAATTAAAATTTTCTGTAATTAAAAAATTCTAATAATTAAATAGTTGATCATCCTAATAAAATTATAATTGTTAATGATTAAAAAAATAACACGTGTCATCTAAATGCATGACGTGCATCATATCAAAACATAGCCATATGTTCTTCTATCGTATCAGAAGATAACTGTTGATACCTAATCTTATCTTCACCTAATTAAGAATTCCCATCAAATTAAAGTTATCTATAATTAAAATTTTTAATAATCAAATATTTGATAATCCTAATTAAATTATAACTATCCATAATTAAAATTTTACGGATAATTAAAATTATCTATAATTAAAAAATTCTAATAATAAAATTTTTGGTAATACGGATCAAATTATAAGTACCCATAATTTAAAAAAAAATCTAATAATCATATTTCCCCTTTTTATAAATTGGTGAACTACTTTTAAAGGCTATCCTATCAGAAATTGATATGTTGACACCTAATCTCAAGAATCCCAATCAAATTTAACAAACCATAATTAGAAAATTCTAATAATTAAAATCCTCCTTTCTAATCCTCTTTACCTAAGAATCCTTATCAAATTGAAACTATTCTAATTGAAAAATGTTATTAATCAAAGCCCTCCCTTATATATTACAAACAATCCCATAAAATTCCAAAAATTATAAATTCCACTCTAAGATAAAAAAAATTAGAAATAGCCTCTGAATACATCTAAACTTTCAAAATGGCATGGAAAAAGGAAAAAATTTACAAACAATCCCTTAAGATTCAAAAACTACAAATAAATAGTCAAAAATGCAAAAATCACAAATAGCATCATAAAAATTAGAAAAACTATTAACTACCATTTTCAAAATCCTTTAATACAAACAATTCTTAGAAAGTACAAAAGTTACAAAAGTTCTATGAAAAGTTCAAAAACACAAATAGCACCCTGAAATTCTATAAACAATCACTTGAAAATTTTACAACCAGCCACTGGATAGTTTTACAAAGTACAAATATCCCCCAGAAAGTTTTATAAATAACCCTTTGAAATTTTTATAACTAGCCCCATGAAAGTTACAATTTTAACAAACACCCTATTGAAAATTTTAAAATATTATAAACAACCCCCTAAAATTTTTACAAACGACCCCTTTAAAGTTTTAAAAATTGTAAATAGCCCACAAAAAATCTTAAAAAATTGCATATAATCTCATGAAACTTGCAAACAACCCCTTGAGATTAAAAAATTATAAATAAATTCTTGAGAAATCTGAGAATTTCAAATAGCATCATAAAATTTAGAAAACTATAATATGTTTCTTTAAAATCTATAAATTACAAATAATCCTAAAAATGTGAAAATTGCAAACAGCCCTCTAAAAAGTTAAAAAACTAGAAATAACTCCTTGAAGTTTTTAAAATTTTTCTAAACTTATAAACATCCTCTTGAAAAATTTAATAGAGATATTTGAAACTTTAACAGCTAGTCCCATGAAAGTTGCTAAAGTAACAAATATTGTGCTAAAGTTTTTTTAAATATTACAAATAACTCCTTAAAGGTTTTACAAACAACCCCTTAAAAGAGTTCAAAATTACAAATAACCCTATAAATACTTTACAAAATAGCCCCATGAAAACTTTATAACCATCCCTTGAAAGTTTAAAAATTATAAACAATCCGCAAAATCTTACGAACATCACCCTAGGAAATTCTAAGATTACATATGGCTCCAAATTTAACATATTGTATTATAATAATATAATTCATTGGTGTGGGAAGTATGTGATGTGAGAGGGCATAGTGGTAATGGGAAGTTCTATGTCCTGAATGCTAGGGAATAGTGGAACCCTTTATTACCAAAATTTGGAATTAGAGGAAAGTTCTAATCCGTTCATGTTCCAATCTTGGATGAACCAAACATGTGCACCAATTGAAATCTCGAGACATTAAAATTCCAATTGTCCTTTTATTTTTAAAAACCATAAATTTTTATTTAGATTGTAGGAGAGATTGATGCTTAAGCTAATCTAATTTTGAATTTCAAAATTAAGATTTTAATTATTGAGACAAATCCTACCCCTCAAACTACATTTTAGCTAATAAATAAAATATTATTCTCTTATTCTCATGATGTAACAAATAGAGGTACTCATTGTTTCTTTCTTCATAAACACTTACAATATTAATTAAAATATAATATCTAAGTTATAATCTACAAAGAAATACAATCAAATCTTTTTTAATTACACTAGGATAGTTTAACGTATCCGAAAGGTGTATAAACCAACATATATAAACTAAAGAAATCAAAGTAATCCGTACAAGCACGGGCTTAATACCAGTCTCTACTATAGAAATATTATTAAGAGACCACTACTTTTGATCACAACTATTAATTATGTTAATGAATAATTATGATTCATTTTAAATTTAACACTTATCGTATCCCATGAATTACACTTATTCTTATTTTACACTCAAGAAGATTAATCGCAACCGTCCATTAAATAACTAATAATTCAGATCGATGCAGTGGTCTCTATACTACTTTTCTATAGTCGAGAGGATCAAATCAATTTTTGATGGCTGATGTTTTGTTTTAAACCGCATCCTTGCTCTAAAGAAAATGTTTGTTTCTGTAGATTGCATCCAATGAACGTCATCTATAAATTATTTGCACTAGGGGGGGGGGGGTTATTGGTTAGTGTAAGTTTGGGGTAAGTGGATTAATTTTTAGTACTTTATTTTATGATTTTATTCATTGGGATAATGAGATTGGGATTTTACTTTAATGTATTATTCATTGGAACAATAGGATTGGAACAATTACCCTCACTTTTTCTAAAATTATCCCACTTCAATACAAACGTTTTGTCCCAACCCCTAAAAATTACTTCACTCTTAACTTTGGGACAATCATGGGGAAAGTGGGATAATTTTGAGTCATTAATTTATTAAATTTCTAATATATGTTAATTATGTTATAATGTATAATATATCTTAATTATACTATATTATAAAACTTTGCTATAATGTAAGATAATAAAATATATAACATTATTATATATCATTATTACATATTAGTTAATAATATTTCATATATATTATAATATTAGCATCATATTATTATAATATTACTTTATATTATTTAATATATATTTTATTAGTTAGGATAAAAATATTACTGTAGTATTTTTATGATATAAAATATTGTATTAGTATTTAGCATTTATATCTTTAATATAATAATATATTAATTATATTATAATATAATTTAATATGATAATATATTCTATTATATAGAATATTTTAAATTATATAATAATTTACTCTTTTATATTATACTTTATTATATTAATTAATAGTCTTAAATATATTGCCAACATTGTGTAATTATAATATTAAATTATATTTTATTACTACAATAAAAATAGTGATAATCTACCATATATTAAATAATGTTATTATATATAAAACTAATATAATACAATATACTGATTAATAGTATTTTTTTAATTAATAATATTGAACATATTAATAGTATTTTTATTAAAGTATAATATTATACTTTAATAAAAGCGATGTCATCAATTACCCTATTTAAAAAATAGCAATTATCATGAAATATAATATAATATTTTAATAATAATATAATATTTTAAATAATATTATATTGAACAAAATAAAATAGTATAATATTTATATTTATATTAAATTAAATATCATATTATTAAAATATTATATTATATATATTGTTCGCATATTATACCAATTATTATATGCAATATCACATTATTATAGTATAGTATAATATATTAATTAATAACATTAGTTATAATTAATTCGTAGTTATAATATAACATATTATATTTTAGTATAAAGTAAAATAATGTATTATGTTATAATAACATACTAAATAATATACTAAACTAATTAAATAAATTAATTTAGACTTAATTGATAAATAAATATTATATTTTAATAAGGTGCTACATCATCATTTATTCCACATAAATTATCAAATCGAAGTTTTAAAGCGTCCCATTATCCTAAATTGTCCCACTTTCCCCAATTCAAAATATTCTAAAGTGGTAAAATTGTCTGGTTGAGGAGTCAATGACATCACTTTAAAATAAGATGGGAGACATGATTTGAAAGTTGTTGACCGGCTGAGGTGTCATGACATCACTTTAAAAGAAGAAAATGATATTATAAGTTTAACCGTATTTAAAATAAGAGAATCTTATGTGTAGGTATCCAGAAAAACTCTTTGTTTTATACTATTTAAAATAAGAGGATTTTATTTTGGCCAAATTGTTATGAATTTTTTGGTTTATGAAAATATCCTCTCCTCTATAAAAATTCAGAGAATTGCTCATGAGTCATGTAGTTTCTTAAATTCTGTTATGGTCCTGGACCCTCACTAATGATGACCCTCTCGATTAAGGAGGTAAAACCCTCTCGCAAACGACAGCGAAGTGTGAGCCGGTGCACCGACGAGGGCTCCGCCAGGTGACTCGGGCGTCAGCCTCGGCTGCCACCCCGTCTGGGCGTCTACCGTGACCAAATAAAGGACCTGCTACGC
>JBAKGM010000365.1:5318257-5334795 GCA_037177215.1 Asparagus racemosus | reverse complement strand
GAACCCACAAAACAAAAGAGAAGTCAAATCAATCTTCTCTTCCTCTGTAATCGAGAGAGCTCGGTTGTAATTCAATCAAAATAAAAACTTTTTCGACCCTACACCCATAGGGATTAAAATTTTGCACTTGACAAAATTCATGATTTCATGACCTACAACCCATGATTTTCGGCCATTTTTCTTTGTTTCGACCCATTGGCAAATAATTTCACAGAGTTCAAAATTCATAATTTTATGAGCTGTAACACATAATGTTTAGCCATTTTTATTTATTTTGACCCACTAGCAAATAATTTTGCGGAGTTCAAAATTCATGATCTCATGAGCTATGACCCATGATTTTTTATCATTTTCTTTTGTTTCGACCGATTGGCAACTAATTATGTAGAGTCTAAAATTTAGTATTTCAAGAGTTATTACCCATAATTTTTTATCATTTCTAGTTTTTCCAACCCATTAGCAAATAATTTTGCAAAATCTAAAATTCAAGATTTCATGAGCTATAAACTCCTGATTTTTGGCTATTTTTTTCATTTCAACCCATTAGCAAATAATTTTGCGGAGTCTAAAATTCACGATTTTATTATAACCCATAATTTTTAGCTTTTTTATTTCAATCCATTAGCAAATAATTTTGTGAAGTCCAAAATTTATGATTTTACGAGCTATAACCAATTATTTTTGATAATTTTTACTTGTTCCAACCCAGTGACAAATAATTTTTTAAAACCCAAAGGTCAAGATTTCATGAGCTATTACCCATGATTTGTAGCCGTTTTTAGTCATTCTGACCCATTTGAAAATAATTTTCATTGATGCTAAAATTCATGATTTCATGAGTTGTGAGTCATGATTTTTGGCCATTTTTATTCATTTTGACCCCTGAGCAAATACTTTTTGAGAATGCAAAATTCATGATTTTATGACCTGTAACCCATGATTTTTTATTTATCATTTTAGTTGTTCCCACCTATTTGACACATGATTTCGTCCATGCTAAAATTCTTGATCTCATAAGCTATAACCCATTGCTTTTGCAAATTTTTAGTCATTCTGACTGATTAAGAAAAATTTCTCGAATGCCAAACTTCACGATTTCATGGGCTATA
Organism: Asparagus racemosus; assembly: GCA_037177215.1. Lineage (NCBI taxonomy): Eukaryota > Viridiplantae > Streptophyta > Magnoliopsida > Asparagales > Asparagaceae > Asparagus > Asparagus racemosus. The sequence goes on along the minus strand of JBAKGM010000365.1, from coordinate 5,333,686 downwards.
ACCCATGATTTTTGGCAAAAAATTTCGTGAAACCCAAAATTCATAATTCATGAGCGATAACTTATGATTTTTTACCATTATTCATTTTGACCCATTAGTAAATAATTTTGTAGATTCAAGAATTTAATATTTCATGAGGTTACCCACGATGTTTGATCATTTTTTGTTGTCCCAACCCAAACATAAATTATTTAGTACATATTAAATGTCATAATTTCATAAATTATAACCCATAACTTTTAGCTTTTTTTTGTATCAACCCTTTGGTGAAAAGTTTTATGGAGTTTAAAATTCAAGATTTCATGAGCTATAACTCATGATTTTTATCTATTTTTTATTTCAACCCATTGGCAAATATTATTGTAGAGTCTAAAATTCACAATTTCATGAGTTATAACCTACACTTTTTAGCTAATTTTAGTTATTCCAGCCCATTGATAAATAATTTTACTTGTGTGAAAATTCATAAATTCATGAGTTATAACCAACAATTTTTATCCATTTTTATTCATTTTGACCCATTGGTAAATAATTTTGCAAAGTCTAAAATTCACTATTTTATGAGCTATAACTCACGATTTTTGGTCATTTTTAGTTGTTCTGACTCATTGGCAAATGATTTCACACATGCTAAAATTCACAACTTCATTAGCTATAACTCATGATTTTTAGCCATTTTTATTCGTTTAGACACATTGGCAAATAAATTTGAGTCAAAAATGGCCAAAAATCATGGGGTTTATTCGTTTAGAATCATTGGCAAATAATTTTGAGTCAAAAATTCATAAGATTATGAGTTGTAACCCTTGATTTTTGGCCAGTTTTCATTCATTTCGATCTATTAGCAAATAATTTTATGAAGTCTAAAATTAATGATTTCATGAGCTATATCCCACAATTTTTGGCCATTTTTTGTCGCTCCGACCCATATGCAAATTATTTCTCACATGCAAAAAATTATGATATCATAATCTATACTCAACAATTTTTGACCTTTTTTTAGTATCAACCCATTGGCAAAAAATTTTGCAGAGTCCAAAATTCAAAATTTCATGAGCTACAACCTATGGTTTTTGGCCTTTTTTCATGTTAATCCATTAGCAAATAATTAGGCATAGTCCGAAATTTACTATTTCATGAGCTATAACCAACAATGTTTTACTGTTTTTACTTATTTCGACCCAGTAGCAAATAATTTTGCAAAACCCAACTGTCAAGATTTCATGAGTTATTACCCAAGATTTCACGATTTTATGAACTACAACCCACGATTTATAGCCAATTTTGGTCAGTTCACAAATAATTTTCTAGAGTCTAAAATTCATCATTTTATGAGCTGTAACCCATAATTTTTAGTCATTTTTAGTTTTTTCAACCCATTTGACAAATTATTTCACGCATGCCAAAATTCATAAATTTATAAGCTATATCCCATAACTTTTGCTAATTCACTCTGATCTATTAGAAAAAATTTTGCAGATACCAAAATTCACGATTTCATGAGCTATAACTCACGCTTTTTGGTCATTTTTATTCAATTTGATTCATTAGCAAATAATTTCATATTGTTTAAAATTCATGATTTTATGAGCTATAACCTACAATTTTTAGCTATTTTTATTCTTTTTCACCCATTAGCAAATAATTTTGCATTGTTTAAAAGTTATTTTTTCATGAGCTATAACCCATGATGTTTTGTCATATTTAGTTGTTCCAATCCATATACTAATTATTTTGCATATGCCAAAATTTATAATTTCATAAGCTATTACCCATAATTTTCTTCTATTTTTTTATATCAACCCTTAAGCAAATAATTTCACGAAGTCAAATTTTTAAGATTCATAAGCTATAACCCATGACTTTTGTCCGTTTTTTCATTTCAACCCATTGGCAAATAATTTTGTGAAGTTTAAAATTCATGATTTCATTAGCTATAACAATTAATTTTTTGACCATTTTTATTCATTTCTACCCAATAGGAAATAATTTTGCAAAACACAAAACGCAAGATTTCATGTGCTATTACTCATGATTTTTTGTCGCTTTTATTGTTTTGGCCCATTCGTAAATAATTTTGGATAGTTCAATATTCACAAATTTATGAGCTATAATCCACGTTTTGTAGCCAATTTTAGTCATTTTAACCAATTCATAAAAACTTTTTGATGATGCCAAACTTCATGATTTTCATTTTATCGCTTTCATTTGTTTTGGCCCATTGGTAAATAATTTTGGATAATTCAATATTCATGATTTTATGAGCTATAATCCATGTTTTGTAGCCAATTTTAGTCATTCTGACCCATTCATAAATAATTTTTGCTCATGCCAAAATTCATGATTTTTATGAGTTGTAACCCATGATTTGTGGTCATTATGACCACATTTTTATTTATTTTGACCCATTAGCAAATAACTTTGTAGAGTCCAAAATTGTAGATTTTATAAGCTATAATCCATAATTTTTTGTTATTTCTAGTTGTTCCAACCCATAGGCAAATAATTTCGCGCATGCAAAAATTAATGATTTCATAAGCTTTAATCCTGACTATTGCCAATTTTTAATCAATCTGACTGATTGGGAAAAACATTTCGTTCATGCCAAAATTCATACTTTCATGAGCTAAGCCATAATTTATTATCATTTTTATTCTTTTTGACTCCTAAGAAAATAATTTTATGGAGTCCAAAATTCATGATTCAATGAGCTATAACCTACAATTTGTAGCTATTTTTATTCGGTTTGGCCCTTTAGCAAATAATTTTATTGTCCAAATTTATGAGCTCATGAGGTATAACCCATGATTTTTGGTGATGTGTGGTTGTTCTAACCCAAATGCAAATTATTTCATGCATACTAAAATTAATGACTTCATAAGCTTTAACCCACAATTCTCGGCCATTTTTTTAGCATCGACCCATTGGCAGATAATTTCATGGAGTCCAAAATTCAAACATTCATGAATTATAATCCATTTTTTTGTCATTTCTTTCATTTCAAGCCATTGGCAAATAATTTTGTAGAGTCCAAAATTCACACATGAGCTATAACCTATGGTTTTTAGCCAATTTTAGCCATTCCGACCCATTCGAAAATAATTTTTGCTTATGCAAAAATTTATGATTTCATGAGTTTTTGCCACTTTTATTTATTTTGACCCATTGGCAAATAATTTTGCAAAGACCAAAATTCATGATTTTTTGATGTGTCACCCATGAGTTTTTTTATTTTTAGTTATTCCGACACCCATGGGTAAATAATTTCACACATGCCAAAATTCATAATTTTATAAGTTATAACCCATGACTTTTGGCAATTTTAGTCCCTCTGACCAGTAGAAAAAAAATTCATGCAAACCAAAATTCGCGATTTTATGAGTTATAACCCATGATTTTTAGCCATTTTTATTCATTTTGATTCATTGACAAATAATTTCATGAAGTCTAAAATTTAAGATTTTATGAGTGCAACCCATGATTTTGCCCCTATTTTTCATTTCAATCCATTGAAAATAATTTTATAGAGGCCAAAATTCATCATTTCATGAGCTATACCCTATGCTTTTTAGCCAATATTAGTCATTCTAACACATTTGAAATTCGCTTATGCAAAAATTCATGAATTCATGAGTTGCAAACAATAATTTTTGGCCATTTCTATTCATTTTGGCCCATTGACAAATAATTTTATAGAGCTTAAAATTATGATTTTTGTGAGCTATAATCTAAGATTTTTTTATTATTTTTAGTCATTCCGGCCCATTGGCAAATGATTTCACGCTTGTCAAAATTTCTAATTTCATGAACTATAGTACATGATTTTTGCTAATTTTTAATCATTATGACCGATTGACAAAACATTTCATGGAAGATAAAATTTGCAATTTCATGAGTCATAACCAATGATTTTTTGCCTTTCTTATTCATTCGACTAATTGGCAAATAATTTCGGGGACTCAAAAATTCTTAACGTTATGAGCTATAACCCATGATTTTTTGCCACTTTTATTTATTTTGACCTATTAATAAATAATTTTATGAAGTCCTAAATTCACGATTTCAGGAGCTATATCCCATGATTTTTGCCCATTTTTAGTCGTTACGACCCATACGTAAATTATTTCTCGCTTGTAAATTTTATGATTTTTGAGCTATAACCAATAATTTTTAGCTATTTTTTAATATTGATCCACTGGCAAATAATTTTACAACATCTAAAATTCAAGGTTACATGAGCTATAACCCATGTTTTTTTAGCCTTTTTCATTTCAACCCATTTGTAAATAATTTTGCAGAGCCTAAAATTCATCATTTTATGAGCTATGACCCTTGAATTTTGGTCATTTTTATTTATTTCTGCTAATTAGTAAATAATTTTATAGAGTCTAAAATTTATGATTTCATGAGATATAACCCATAACTTTTAGTCATTTTTAATCAATCCGACCCATATGCAAATTATTTTGTGAATGTTAAAATTCATGATTTCATGGGCTATAACTATAACCCATGATTTTCTATCCCAACCCATTGGCAAATAATTTCATGGAGTCCAAACATAAATATTCCATGAGATTTAACTCATGATTTTTTGCTATTTTTTCATTTTAAGCTATTGGCAAATAACTTTGAGAGCCTAAAATTCATGACTTCATGAGCTATTATTTTTGCCAATTTTAATCATTCTAATTCATTCACAAATAGTTTTTGTTGATGTCAAAATTCATGATTTCATCAGTTTTAACCCATGATTTTAGGCCATTTTTATTCATTTTGACCCATTGACAAATAGTTTTATAGGGTCCAAATCTCATGATTTTATTAGTAATAACCCATGATTTTTTTGTCTTTTTTATTTTTTCGATCCATTAGCAAATAATTTTGCTCACCAAAATTCATAATTTCATAAGGTATAACTCAGGACATTTCACTATTTTATGTCGCTCTGACAGATTATGAAAAAATTTTGTGCATGCCAAAATTCATGATTTCATGAGTTATAACCCATGATTTTTTTACCATGTTTATTCATTTTGACTCATTAGTAAATAATTTTTAGGAGTCAAAAACTTATAAGTTTATGAGCTATAACCCATGATTTTAGGCTATTTTTTATTCATTAATTCAACCTATTAGCAAATAATTTTGTGAAGTCTACATTTCACAATTTTATAAGATATATCCCACAAATTTTAGCCACTTTTAGTCATTCCGACCCCTAAGCAAATTATTTCATGCATGCCAAAATTCATAACTTCATGGGCTATAACCCATTATTTTTGCCCTTTTTTTATCAACCCATTGGTAAATAATTTGTCAAAGTCTAAAATTGAAGATTTTGTGAGCTATAATCCATGATTTTTAGCTATTTTTTCATTTCAACCTATTGGCAAATAATTTTGCAGAGTCTGAAATTTACAATTTCATAAGTTATAACGCAAGAATTTTTTGCCGATTTTAGTCATTCTAATAAATTCATAAATAATTTCTGCTAATGTCAAAATTCATGCTTTTGTGAGTTGTAACACATGGTTTTTGGCCACTTTTATACATTTTAACCCATTGGCAAATAATTTTATAGAGTCCAAAATTTATGATTTTGTGACCAAAAACCTACAATTTTTGGTCATTTTTTGTTGCTCCAAACTAATGGAGTTAATTTTACACGCCAAAGTTCATGATTTTAGAAGTTATAACCCAATGGCAAATTATTTTGCACAGGTAATAGTTCATGATTTTATGAGGTATAACCAGCAAATTTTGGCCTTTTTTTAGTATCAACCCTTTGGCATTTAATTTTGCGAGTCTAAAGTTTATAATTTCATGAGCTATAACCATATGTTTTGCCTTTTTTCAATTCAACCTATTGACTAATAATTTTATGGTGTACAAAATTCATGATTTTATGAGCTATAGCCAACAATTTTAACCATTTTTACTCATCTTAATTCTGTAGCAAAATATTTTGCAAAACCAAATTGTTAAGATTTTATGAGCTGTTACACATAATTTTTCACCTTTTATATTTGTTTTGGCCAAGTGGTAAATAATTTTGTGTAGTTCAAAATTCATAATTTCATGAGCTATAATCTATGATTTTAAGCCAAGTTTAGTCAATATGACTCATTCACAAATAATTTTCATTGATACTAAAATTCATCATTTCATGATTTGTAACTCATGATTTTTGGCTATTTTTATTCATTTTGACCCATTGGCAAATATTTTTGTAAGTCTAAAATTCATGATTATATGAGCTTAATTCATGAGTTTTGGTCATTTTGAGTTGTTTCCACCCATTAGAAAATGATTTTTTGCATGCCAAAATTCATGATTTCATAAGCTATACCCCAAGACTTTTGCTAATTTTTAGTCATTTGGACGGATTGGCAAAAACTTTCGCACATGCCAAAAATCACGATTTTATGAGATATAACCCACGAGTTTTTATCATTTTTATTTGTTTTAATTCATTGGTAATAATTTAATAGTGTCTTAAATTCAGGATTTTATGAGCTATAACCCATGATTTTTGGCCATTTTTATTCATTTCGACCCATTAGCAAATAATTTTATAGTGTCTAAAATTCACGATTTCATGAGCTATAACCTATGACTATTAGTCATTTTTAGTTGTTCCGACCCATACGCTAATTTTTTTGCCCATGCCAAAGTTCATAATTTCATGAACTATAACCCATAATTTTCTTCTTTTTTTTGTATCGATCTATTAGCAAATAATTTCACAGAGTGTAAAATTTAAGATTTCATAAGCTATAACCCATAATTTTTGTCCCTTTTTCATTTCAACCCATTGGCATATGATTTTATGAAATTCAAAATTCACGATTTCATGAACTATAACCAACAATTTTTAGCTATTTTTACTCATTTCAGTCCAATGGCAAAACAATTTGTAAAACCCAATGGCTAAGATTTTATGTGTTATTACAAATGATTTTTAGCCATTTTTATTTATTTTGTCTTAGTGGTAAATAATTTTATGTAATTCAAATTTCACGATTTCGGGAGCTAGAATCCATGATTTTTAGCCAATTTTAATCATTCCGAGACATTCGCAAATAATTTTCACCGATGCCAAAATTCATGATTTCATGAGTCGCAACCGATGATATTTGGCCATTTTTATTCATTTTGACCCATTAGGAAATAATTTTGCAAGTTCAAAATTCATGATTATATGAGCTATAACACATGATTTTTGGTAATTTTTTAGTTGTTCCCACTCATTGGCAAATGATTTCGCGCATGCTAAAATTCTTGATTTCATCAGCTATAGCCCATGACTTTTGCCAAGTTTGAGTCATTCTGATGGATAGAGAAATCGTTTCGAGCATGTCAAAATTCATGATTTTATGAGCAATAACTCATGATTTTTAGACGTTTTTATTTATTTTGATTCATAATCAAATAATTTTCTGGTTTCCAAAATTTATGATTTTATAAGCTGTAACCCATGATTTTTGGCCACTTTTATTCATTTTGACCCATTAGCAAATAATTTTGTAGTGTCTAAAATTTATGATTTCATGAGTTAGAACCCATGATTGTTAGTCATTTTTAGTTGTTCTGACCCATATGCTAATTATTTCACCCATGCCAAAATTTATGATTTTAGGAGCTATAACCCATAATTTTTAGCCAGTTTTTCACATTAACCTATAAACAAATAATTTCTCGGAGTCTAAAATTTAAGATTTCAGAAGCTATAACCCATAATTTATGTCCCTTTTTTTATTTCAACCCAATGGCATATAATTTTACGGAGTGCAAAATTCATGATTTCATAAGTTATAACCAATAATGTTTTAGCCTTTTTTTATTCGTTTCGACCAAATGGGAAATAATTTTGTAAAATCCAAAAGTTAAGATTTCATGTGCTATTATCAATCTTTTTTTGTTATTTTTATTTATTTTAGCCCATTGGCAAATAATTTTGTAGAGTCCAAAATCTATGATTATGAGGTATAATTTATGATTTTTTCTAATTTTAGTCATTCCGAACCATTGGTAAATAATTTTCACTTATACAAAAATTCATGATTTCATGAGTTGTAACCAATAATTTTTTATCATTTTTTGTTCATTTTGATCCATTGGCAATTTTACAAAGACCAAATTTTATATGCTACAACCCATGTCTTTTGGCAATTTTTAGTCATTCTGACCTACTGAAAAAAAACTCACGCAAGCCAAAATTCAAGATTTCATGAAATATAACCTATATTTTTTTACCATTTTTATTTGTTTCAACACATTGGCAACTAATTTCGTGGAGTCTAAAATTCATGATTTTATGGGATAAATCCCATGATTATTGGCCATTTTTTGTTTCGATCCATTAGCAAATAATTTTGTGGAGTCTAACATGGATAATTTCATGAGCTATAACCCATGATTTTTAGCTATTTTTAGTCGTTTCGACCCATATGCAAAATAAATTTTGTGCATGCAAAATTTTAAAATTTTATGAGCTATAATCTAAAATTTTTGGATATTTCTTTAGTCCTCATTAGTAAATGTTATGGTCATAACCACTAACAAGTGATGAAGGAGGAAAACAAAGTGTCAACTTGAATAAGCGCACCCACCTGTCGACCAAAGGCGGCGCAAGCCAGCCTAACCGGCCTGCAAAACCTACACTCACCGCCAAACCCTACAACGTCCCGTGGACGACGCGAAAGGCGTTGATGGTTGTCCGCCCTGCTGACCCCTCACATTGGAGACCCATGGACGACGCGAAAGGCGTTGATGGTTGTCCGCCCGGCTGACCCCTCACATTGAAAACTCGTGGACGATGCGAAAGGCGTCGATGGTCGTCCGCCTGGCTGACCACTCTCCCTAACGATCCATGGACGACGCGAAAGGCGGTGATGGTCACCCGCTCCACCAAATCACTCTCAGCGACTCAAGAAGAATATCTCAAGTTGGCCACTAGGCCTTGACTCCCTTCTCCCTCTCATCGCTTGTGGTCCCCTACCTAGACGACGGCTATCTGAAGTTTGCACCCGACAATCCATCACCATCGCATTAAATGTGCTGACAACCCCCCTTAACTCCACCATCCCTCACTATATTTAAGGTACCTCGGACCCATGCTACTACAGACGCCGCCAATTCCATCCTATTTATGGCGAATAGACAACGCCGACTCTCGAAACGCTCACAGCTTGACACCTGTCTATGCATACTACTGTGACAGAGACATACTACTGTGGCCGTCGCATACAGGAGCTGGCCTAATAATCTCACGACACGTGGAGGAAGGGGATGACTCAGCAACTATCTCTTAAAAGACAAGAATACCCTCCGAACCCAAGATATAAATAGCGGTGAAAATATCTAACATGTAAGCAATTTATTCTCAGTCAATTCCTCTACACACTTTTTCTTCTTCTCAATACTGACTTGATTATCGGAGGGACCACCGGAGATCTCAACTCCAACCCTTCCACAAGTACTTCCACGTAGGTGAACCCCCTGACCAGAGCAACGTCACCGGGCATTAGGACAGAAGGCGAGCCATGCTTCCTTAATATAAACTCGCACTAAGGTTAGTGACTGTTCGATCATAAACATCAACAGCAAATAATTTCACAGTCATCGAAATTCAAGATACCATGAGCTGCAGCCTATGATTTTTGTCCTTTTTTTTATTTCAACACATTTGCAAATAATTTTGTAGAGTTCAAAATTTATAATTTCATGAGCTTTAACCAATGATTTTCACCATTTTAATTTATTTCGATCCAACGACAAATAATTTTGCAAAACTAAAAAGTCATGATTTCATCAGCAATTACCCATGATTTTTGGCCGTCTTTATTTGTATTGGCCCACTAGTAAATATTTTTGTATAGTTCAAAATTCATAATTTCATGAGCAATAACCCATGATTTTTTATCATTTTTAATTGTCATGATCTATTGGCAAATAATTTCACTAATGCTAAAAAACATGATTCTATGAGTTGTAACTCATAATTTTGACTATTTTTATTCCTTTTTGTTCTATTGGCAAATAATTTTGCAGAGACCAAAATTTATGATTTTATGAGCTATAACCCATATTTTTTTATCATTTTTAATTATTCTGATCCATTGGCAAATAATTTTACGCATGCAGAAATTTCAGATATCATAAACTATAAACCATGACTTTTGCCAATTTTTAGTTATTCTGACCAATTGCAAAAACAATTTCACGCACTCTAAAATTCATAATTTCATGAGCTATCACCCATGATTATTGGACATTTATATTCATTTCAACTTATTGGCAAATAATTTCGTGGAGTCCAAAATTCATGATTTTATGAGCTATAACCCATAATATTTAGCCAATTTTATTCGTTTTAATCCACTAGCAAACAATTTTATGGAGTACAATATTTAATATTCTATGAGCTATAACCCATGATTTTTAGTTATTTTTAGTCATTCTGATCCATATGCAAATAATTTCACGCAAACTTCATGATTTCATGGGATATAACCCACAATTTTTTACCCTTTTTTCTTATTGACCCCACTGGCAAATAATTTTGAGGAGTCAAAAGTTTAATATTTCATGAGCTATAACCCATGATTTTTAGCCTTTTTCTCATTTCAATCCATTGGCAAATTATTTTACGAAGTTTAAAATTCTCGATTTGATGAGCTATAACCTATGATTTTTTAGCCAATTTTAGTCATTCCAACCCATTCACAAATAAATTTTGCTAATGTAAAAAAATTCATGATTTCATGTATTTTAACACATGATTTTTGCCATTTTATTCAATTTGACCTATTTGCGAATACTTTTGCAGAGACCAAAATTCACGATTTCATGAGCTATAATCCATGATTTTTGGTCATTTATAGTTGTTCCAATGCAAATATTTGGTGCATACCAAACTTCATGATTTCATAAGTTATAACCCATGATATTTGGTGATTTTTTATTCATTTTGACTCATTAGCAAATAATTTTTCAAGGTCAAAATTCATGATTTTATGAGCTATAACCTATGATTTTTTTTGTCATTTTTAATTGTTCCCACTCATTGGTAAATGATTTCATGCATGCCTAAATTCTTCATTTCATAAGCTATAGCCCATGACTTTTGCCAATTTTGAGTCATTCTGATGGATAGAGAAAACTTTTCATGCATGCCAAAATTCATGATTTCATGAGCAATAACCCATTATTTTGGCCATTTTTATTTATTTTGATTCATAGGAAAATACTTTTTTGGTTTCTAAAATTCATGATTTATGAGCTATAGTCCATGATTTTTTGCCATTTTTATTCATTTTGACCCCTTAGCAAATAATTTTTTAGTGTCTAAAATTTATGATTTCATGATATATAACGCATGATTGTTAGTCATTTTTAGTTGTTATGACCCATATGCTAATTATTTCACCCATGCCAAAATTCATAATTTCAGGTGCTACAACCCATAATTTATAGCCTTTTTCCGTATCAACCTATAAACAAATCAAGTTCGTGGAGCCTAAAATTTAAGATTTCATAAGCTATGAACCATAATTTATGTCCCTTTTTCACTTCAACCCAATGGCATATAATTTTAAGGAGTGCAAAATTCATGATTTTATAAACTATAACCAATAACATTTTGGCCATTTTTTATTTGTTTTAACCAAATGGGAAAAAAATTTATAAAACCCAAAAGTAAAGATTTCATGTACTATTACCCATCATTTTTGGTTATTTTCATGTGTTTTAGCCCATTGGCAAAAAATTTGGCAGAGTCCAAACCTTATGATTCATGAGCATAACCTATGATTGTTATTCAATTTAGTCATTCCGACCTATTGGTAAATAATTTTAACTTATGCAAAAATTCATGATTTCATAGCATGTAACCCATTTTTTATCATTTTTATTCATTTTGATCCACTAGCAATTTTACAGAGACCAAATTTCATGATTTTATGAGGTATAACCCATGATTTTTGGTTATTTTTAGTTGTTCCCACCCATTAGCAAATAATTTCACACATGCTAAAATTCATGATTTCATAAGCTATAACCCATTACTTTTGCTAATTTTTAGTTGTTCTGACTGATTGGGGAAAAATTTTGTGCATGCCAAAATCATGATTTCATAAGCTATAACCCATGATTTTTGGCCATTACTCATTGGCAAATAATTTCCTTTAATTCAAAATTCATGATTTTATAAGTTATAATCTATGATTTTTGGCTATTTTGATCCATTAGCAAATAATTTTGTAGAGTCTAAATTTATGATTTTATAAGCTATAACTCATGATTTTTGGTCATTTTTAGTGGTCTTGACCCATATACAAATTATTTTGCACATGCCCAAATTCATGATTTCTTGAGATACAACCCATAATTTAGCCATTTTTTTCATACCGATTGGCAAATAATTTCCTGGAGTCCAAATTAAAATTTTCATGAGCCTATTACCCATGATTTGGCCATTTTTATCATTTCAACCTATTGGCAAATAATTTTTGACAATTTTAATTTACTTTGACCCAGTGGAAAATAATTTTGCAAAATACAAATATTTAGATTTCATGAGCTATTACCCATGATTTTTAGCTCTTTTTATTTATTTTGTCACATTGGTAAATAATTTTGTGTAGTTTAAAATTCACTATTTTATGAGCCATAACCCACTATTTTTGTCAATTTTTATTCATTTTGACCCATTGGCAAATAATTTTGCAAAGTTCAAAATTTATGATTTTATGACCTATAGCCTATGATTTTTTGTCAATTTTAGTTATCCCGATGCATTGGCAAATAATTTTGTACATGCCAAAATTTATGATTTCTTAAGCTATAACCCAAGACTTTTGCTAATTGTTAGTCTTCTGATCTTTGAAAAATTTTGCGCATGCCAGAGTTTACGATTTCAAGAGCTATAACCGATGATTTTTAGCTATTTTTATTCATTTCGACTCACTGGCAAATAATATCATGGAGTCTAGAATTTATGATTTTATGAGAAAATAATTTTAGCCATTTGTATTCATTTCGACCTATTAGCTATTAATTTTGCACGCTCCAACAAATTTTTGGTCATTTTCTGTTGTTTCAACAAATTGTCAAATTATTCCGTACATGCTGAAATTTACGATTTCATGAGCTATATCCCACGGCGTTTTACCATTTTTATTCATTTTGAATCAGTTGAAAATAATTTTGCAGAGTATAAAATTTATGATTTTATGGGCTACAACCCATGATTTGTAGCCATTTTTTACTTTTTCGACCCATTGGAAAAAAAGCTTTCCAAACCTCATGATTTCATGAGCTATAACCAATGATATTTGGCCCATTTCAGTTATTCTGACTGTTTGACAAATAATTTCGTGGATGACAAAGCTCACAATTTCATGAGCTATTACTCATAATTTTTTACCACTTATAATCATTTTCACCCATTGGTAAATAATTTTGTGAAGGCAAAAATTCACGATTTCATGAGTTTTATTCCATTATTTTTTATCATTTTTATTTGTTTCAACACAGTGGCAAATAATATCACAGAATCTAAAATCATGATTTCATGAGCTATTACCCATAATTTTTAGTTATTTTTATTTGTTTCACCCAATAGAAAATAATTTTGCATAGTTCAAAACTCATGATTTCATGAGTTGTAGCCCATGATTTTTAGCCATTTTTATTCATTTTGATCCATTGGTAAATAATTTTGCAAAGTTCATAGTTCATGAGCTATAATCTATAATTTTTGCCCCTTTTTTCATTTCAACTGAAGGGATAAATAAAATTTTGTGGAATAAAAAAATTCAAGATTTCATGAGCTATAACCAACAAATTGTTTACATTTTTTTGGCCCAATGCATAAACTTTTGCAGAGACAAAAATCCAAGTACTCATTAGAACCAACTTTTTTGGCTAGTTTTATTCATTTCAATCCGTTGGAAAATAATTTCACAGAGTCTAAAATTCATGATTTCATGATCTCTATAACCAACGATTTTGGCTACTGTTAGTCCTTCCGACCTATTAGCAAAAAACTTCACAAAGTCTAGTATTCGTTGTTTCACATGCTGTAAACCTAGATTTTTGGTCATTTTTATTCAATAATACCCATTGGCAAGTAATTTCTTAGAGTCAAAAATTCAAGATTTCTTGAGCTATAACCAACAATTTTTGACATGTTCTATTCATTTTGAACCGTTGGTAAATAATTTTGAGGGTCCAAAACTCATGATTTTATGAGGTATAATCTATGATTTTTTTTTCTAGCTTTATTCATTTCAAGCTATTGGGAAGAGTCCAAAATTCACGATTTCTTGGGCTATAGCCCACAATTTTTGGCTTATTTTAGTCCATTGGGAAATAATTTCATGGAGTTCAAAGTACATGATTTCGCGAGCTAATATGATTTTTGTCTATTTTCATTCTTTTCAACCCAAGGGGAAAAAATTCGTGAAGTCCAAACTTCATGATTTTATGAAAATAACCCATGAAAGTTTATCAGTTTTAGTCATTTGGACCAATTGGTAAATAATTTCACGAACACCAAATTTTATGATTTCCTGAGTTATAACCCATGATTTTTTATTATTTTTATTTATTTTGACCCATAGTTAAATATTTTGCAGAGTTTAAAATTCACGATTTTAAGAGCTATAACCCATGTTTTTTTAATGATTTTTTATCATTTTGACCATTAGCAAATGAATTTACATATGCCAAAATTCCTAAATCATGAGCCATTATCCACGATCTTTGACCATTTTTTGTGGGTTTGAACTATTGGCAAATAATTTCATGCATGCCTAAATTTATTTTTTCATGTTCTATAACCCACGATGTTTGGCCATTTTTATTCATTTCAACCCATCGACAAATAATTTTATGAAGTTTAAAATTTACAATTTCATGCGCTATAATCCATGATCTTTGGCCACTTTTATTTGTTTGGATCTATTGGTAAATAATTTTGTGAACTCTAAAATTCACAATTTCGTGAGCTATAACCCATGATTTTTAGTCATTTTTATTTTTTCGACTCATTGCCATATAATTTTAAGAGTCCAATATTCACAATTTCATCAGGTGTAACTAACAATGTTTTAGCCATTTTGAGTCTTTTCAACCCATTGGTGATTAATTTCTGGAGTCTAAAATTTCTGATTTCATGATTTCATGAGCTATAACCTATGATTTTTTGTTATATTTATTCAATTCTACCCATTGGTGAATGATTTCACGGAGTCCAAAATTCACCATTTCGTGAGCTATATCAATGATTTTTGACCTTTTTTTTACCAAAGGGATAAAATTTAGCAAAGGAAAATTTTCAAGTATAGCCAACAATTTTTAGCCATTGGCAAATAATTGAGCAAAGTGAAAATTTTATGATTTCATGAGCTATAACCTATG
>JBAKGM010000365.1:5252466-5265198 GCA_037177215.1 Asparagus racemosus | reverse complement strand
TAAAGAGTGAGAAGGGGGAGAAGAATGAGGAATAAGGACCCTATTAGAAATGTCCCTATAGGAGTGGGGTGGTTTACACCCTAAATAGAAAAGATAAAATTCCTAAACTAACCCCAAACGATCTGCAAATGGTATAGATCACCTCGTTTTATGGGATAATCTGATAGAATCTGCACTACTCAAGAATGAGTTATGAGTTAAGAGGAGAGGAGGAGGAAGAAGACAAGGGTATCTAGGGGGTTTCACATTCTTCTTTTTTATAAAATGCTTTATATAAATATGGTGTATTTGGTGTTTTAAGTCTAAAGATAAAAAGAAAATGTAATTTGGGGAAAATGTAATTTGGGTGTATAGGTATAGATAAAATTAAATGGTTTAAAAACAAATGAGGGCTAACTTTTAGTTTAAAGACGAAAACCCCTTAAAGCCCTTTGATTGAAAGATAAGAGGGGGTGTGTGGAATTATTGAATTTTGAGGGACTGATAAGAAATTGGCCTGAAGATTTGAAAGGGTCTAATGCGCAAGTAGCTAAGTTTTCGGGATATGATATGGCAAAACCCCCATTTGTTCTTGGCTGATGCTCTGCTCTCTCGATTTCCTTCTTCATGAAACAATCTCTCTATCTAGTTATGCTCAATTTTCAACAACTGAATCGATTCTCTCTACGCAAGATAAAGTAAACAATTTTAGAAAACATGGGTATGTTCAATTTCAATTCCTTGCAGGATGCAACAATTTATTACTTGGATTCAGCAGTAGCTAGAGTAACCCAAAGGGGAAAACCCCCAAAGCCCTATTTTCATTTTATCTGCATGTCTAATCTTTAAATTAGGGGATTTTTGTGGAGCAGTCCATAGTTTGGTAAATTTAGTTTGGTAAATTGAAATGTTCAAGGTTGCAGTTATACGACGTACCAAATGGGTCGTTTTTTAATGAGTAGGTTTATAACTCGAAGGCTACGAGTTTAATCTCAATGTAAATTACTTTATTGAAGACAAGGTTACGTAGTGAACTCTGCAATAGACAGTGCTTGTTGTGTATTTTCATGATCATTTCAGGTCAATGCAGTTGTTATAAAGGAAGAGGGGTGTGTCAAAACAGCGGGAGAAGAATGAAGGACCAAATATGATTGATATCCATTCCATTCAATACTTTCTGATTGCATAGAACTAAACTGGTGGTAAGCTTGTTATATGTTTTCTATGTGCAACATCTATGTTCTGCGTGAATATTTTCAAAGCATGAATCACCAAGCTTATGAAAAAAAACGAGTTGTGCACATGCAAACCGGATCAATCTAATATTCTATTTTGAGCACTTGGTATTTGTTAGCAATAGTCGCGCAATTCCTTTTATTACTTTATGAAAATGCAAACTGCCTAAAGGTAAGGTTTTAAACTTTACTTTATTGGCTTGGATGTTGTAACTTTCTTCCTATACATATAGATTCTTGCGTTTACTTTCTCTCATGAAGGATGTTAAGTTTCCTATTGCTCTGTTTGATTTGTAAAACTAAAAAACAAATGTCTCAATAACTGTGGAAGCTATATTCAGGTAAAATGTTAAGATTGAACATATTATTTGAGAAAAAAGCCCTCTAGCCAGGATATCGGAATGGGCATGAATATATCTAATTTCTTATCTCAGAGCCTCCTACATTGTTTAGTGAATAATTATACCACATCAATCTTGGTGACAGGAGCAAGAGTTTAAATTTCCCATATGGTTTAGGCAAAGAGGTAAAATGATCAATTTTCCTAATGGGAAATCGTTCACAAGCTCAAGAAATACACTTTAACCTTTATCTTATTTCTTTCCTACGTAGCACGGTACTTCCATCATTAAGTTCTACCCATGTCCGACACTCTGACACCCGTACTGGGCAACAACACTTCCTTGGACACTCCTTGGATACCTGAATACATTTATTCAAACATGTCCTCCACTATATAATACATGTTTCAATATAAACACTCTTCATGCACTTCTTCGGCGTATATATTCTACACTTCACAACTAATTAATTCCTTATTCATATTACATGCTAGATCTATTTATTTTCATTTATATGACAAGAATGTAGTGGAAAATATTATTTAAGTAGCATAAAACTAAGTTTAGATGTGTCTAGCATTTTGTATAAAATTCAAGAGGCAAGTCATAATCTATCTCGCAAAGTTATAAAAACATTGGGAATGCCCAAAAATTAGCATGTATGTTGTCATTATACGTTTTAGATTGTTAGAAATAATTGTTCAGCTTCTAGGATGCATTAATATGTTTATGTATGCATGCGTATAAACTCTCTTTATTATTGTAATATATGTATCCTAATATCATGTTGTTTTGTTGTTGTGTCCTACTTTTTTGAAGATTTGTCATGTCCATATTTGTGTCTGTGTGCCCTTTCCATGTCCTTGCTACTTAGATTCTTTATATTACTGCCAGCACAGATTCTTTCTATTACTCCCAGCACATAACAAATATATTTTGGATTTACAATCAGAAAATAGTGCATCAGTCCATAAGAATTTGTGCATAGTGAAACCTTTTGAAGATAAACTTTACATCTATTTTGCTTTAGATAGCATAAACTTGGACTTGAATATTATTTTCCCATGATCAACATATCATGTTGCTAGGAACAATGACTTATTCTCATCAATTGTACAAGCTGTTGCCCTTAATGTAGTTTAGGAACCAGAGGATAATGGCCTGATTGCAAGTTGAAGCCCATTTTTGAAATCGGTATAAGGGTAATGCATGGGCCTGTCTGAATCCACCAATGGAGTCCAGGAATAGTTGAGAACAAGATGGTGAATAAAGAAGCTGGTTTCCAATCGGCCAAGCTCTGCTCCAGGGCACAGTCTCGTCCCTCCGCCAAATGGCATAAATCTCTTTGAAGTTGCCACATCTATATCCTATGGCATTACATATAACGGCATAGTTAGGGCTTTCATTTGATTGAAAATGTGTAGTGGAAGGGTGTTTTTGTTATTTACACAAACCTGCCATCTATAAGGGTTGAACTTCGGCGCGTCTACATACAGAGAAGGATCCAAGTGAATGCTGCTGAGTATAGGAAGAACTTTCCACCCAGCGGGAATTTCATACCCTAGGCAAAGCATAAGAATGTGACAGGAGAGCACATGAGAAAACTGTATTTTATGTAGAGTTATATGATTATAGATCTATGATACCTACATCTTTAGTGGATTTTTCAAAGAGCTGTAAGGTTGTATACTAGTATATAAAGATCTTAGAAGTAATGGACCATTATGATAGGTTAAATTTAGAACAATGCATATAGAATGCCTCTTTGATGTCTCCATTTTGCATGTTTGTTCTACATTAACAAATAATTGCGCAAACTGGACATGAATTCTATTGTCACTAAGTATAGAAACCTATCTATCATCGATGTAGTTAACTTCTGCCCTTTGTTTATCATCAGTAAACGCTTTGGAACTTGTCTTGGTTGGATCTCTAACTTGATTAAGAACTGATTCCATAGCATGTCATTTGATTATGATCTCAGGTGGATTATAATATATTTTATTAATTTTGCTTAGATATAAATCCATGTGAAAGCAATAGTCTACTCCACAAATCTAAAAGCAAAAAGTACATAGGCTGAACTTTGGTTATTTTCTTTGTAACCTCTGCGCCTTCTGCTTTTTCTTTCATGAGCTTTATTTTCCTTATTGTATTGTTTTTGATCGTGTTGATGCTTCTGTAGCATACAGCTATCCTTGGCTCAAACTATAACCTCATTCTATTTTAGTAATTACGTTGGTTGTCTTCTTGTGTTAGTAGCGTTCTTTGATCTTGTCATTAGGCTTATTGCAATGGAACTGTTGTGCCTTTGTGGATCCTATTATTAAAAATCCTCCTTGTTTCTTAAAAAAAAAAAAAAGAACAACTGTAGCTACAAAATGTTTGTAAGTTTCATCTCATAATGCATTTAGTAAGTATACCTTGGTGTTTTATTGTTGTTGTTATTATTATTAATATGGCATTAGTAGTCTTCTTTTATCTCTCCAGGTTTGTTGGGTTTTCTATGATGAAAATTTAACCTTAATTCTCTCTTTTCTTAGAGTATAAAAAAAGCACATGAGGTTAATAAATGTTTGAAAGTACCTTTGTATTGGATAGGTTTAATTGCTTTCCGATGAAGAAACTTCACCACGTTGCCTAACCTTAAAGCTTCATTGATGACACATTGAGTGAATTCCATCTTCTTGTAATCGTCCCATCCCAATCGCCCTTTCACATTTTTAGTCTTGCTCACAGAGAGATGTTCTTCCTATAACCGGATACATATCTTAATCATCAACCTCTATTAGTGAGTAATAATGTTAATCAGGGACTATTTATAAAGGAAGCTTAATTACCCTCAGTTCATTCAATATCTTAGAATTATCGTTTTCACTGAGGAATAGCGCAATGAGGGCAATCAACATCGACGTTGTCTCATGTGCTGCATATAGAAGGTCAAGCACCAAACTACATATCTCTTCGTCAGAAATGTTTTCTTGGGTTGATAGTACATCAAGGAAATCCATGGTTCCATTATTCTTCTTCTGTCCAGTTCCACGTTGTCTTCGGATGTTCTTCACCTTGTTCTGTATCTCACGCCTAGCCTGCCCACAGTGCTGTGTCATTATAACTTATTCTGTGTAATAAAAAATATTGCTGAAGAAAGTTTAAAATTTTGATGCATTAATTTATGTTGTCACTTGCTAGTCCCTTTCTCAGTTAAGCAGTACTTGAAACATTCACGTATGCTATGCAGTAAACTTACTTGTATTGCTTGGGCATAGGCTGTCCCTGGAAGGTTGATAGGCATTGAAATTAGTCCTTTCATGAACATCCTGAAGTTTTTCAGAATCTCAACTGCATTGGGATCTTCGACTTCCAAGCTCAAGATCTGTTTTACTGCTACACCAAAACTGAACTGCAAGGAAATTTGAAATCAACAAAAATTAGTGAGTAAGATCTCCTGGCTGTTTTCATGGTTACTACTTCTTGTACTTTATTAGGGAAAATTTAACTTTGGACAGACCTCCTTAGTTTCAGCAGTAAATTTCAAGGTTTCCTTGTCCTTCCAAGACTTCATAACTCGATAGACATTGTCTTCAATGTCAGAGAGAAATGAACTATTTGGAGTCTTTACTGAAGAAATGAAGTTGACAGTGAAACCTCGTAGGCGCTTGTGGAAGTCTCCTGTCACAGAGAGCAGTGTTAGGTCCCCCATCACTCTAGGAATATTAATCGGATATCCCGCGTGAAACAATCTGTCCTCATTTTGTAATATGAAGAAGTTGAATTCTGAGTCACATGAAATAATTGTTGGATGCCCAAAAAGATGTGACTTAAAGATCTTTCCATACCTACAACGAGACAAAATCATTAAATTCTTTTATACATATGCTTTGTGTTAAGCTTGATAAGACAAAATATATAGGATTAGTTGCAGATAGGTCAATTGAACTGCAAGAGATTAATCACTTATTATCACTATATATTTTTTTAACTAGCACTTTGTCCCTTTATTTCAAGTTAGAGTTTTATCTTGTCATATGTACTCGTCATGTTGTCACGTGCCTGTCAGTACTTTACATGGAGATTCGTACGTGCACACTTCAGTGTCTTGCAGAGAGATCCCTGTCGTCTTACTGGGGTTGAAAGTCTTAAAGTTCCTGCAACTATACTGTTGTGGTGAGGGTTGAGGGTTATAATTGTATACTCTAGCATGCCCTTGCAGATTGAGTACCCTTTCTAAACGGAAACTTGGACTCACAAAGCTGTATTTTTTATTTAAAATTCCCTTTTAAAAATTTGTGGCTGGTAAGATTTGAACCTGGGTTTTTGTGGGGTTATAATTTTATATTTTGACAAAAGGTACTATAGATATAATTCTCTTTGGACATCCGATGATCTTAATGCTAAAAACAAGAGTTTAGAAGTAATAAATAGCCTCTCCTATAGCACATGTGTGCAGCTGCAAGTTAACCAGACAAAATAGTTCAAACCTTTCGATGTTTTCATGTAGAAATGGGCCTACAGACGAAGAGCAGTGCGGTGCAAGGAAGGGAAGAGTTTTCCCTAGGAATGGAATCCATCCTAAGGATCCCGGAGGGAGCTTTGACACTTTTGACCGAAACTCAAAGAATTCGCGAATTGAAGGGTGGAAGAAGAGGATGGTCAAGAGCGAGACTGTGAACGTGAGCAGAAGGAGAAGCATTCTTGTATGGTTTTGTGTGGGGCAGTAAGCATTAAAAAGAGAGGAGAGTAAAGCTTTGCCTCAGGATTTGCAGAGGAATGCTTTTATAGAGAACACTTACGCAACTGAGATGAAATATCTTTTTTGCTTGCCAATATATATATCGGCAGCCAACGGCATGGTCAACGTTGAAGAGAGATGATGTTTACTTTGCTAAGCTTTGTGCATGTGATTCGGGCTGCCTATTTTCTGTTTATTGTAGAAGTTGAAACTAAGGAAGGATGACCTGTTTGGGTGTGTGGTACTGTGTATATTCAGTCTTCTGACATTGGAAGGTGTACACTGGCAGTACTATATGATATGTAGTATTCTAACATTTGTTGAATCGTCGTACATTCTTATTCTAGTGCTGATAAGGATACTGAGATTAGTTATGCTATTCTACATCCAAGCCCTAAACGCCATATTACAATAGAGTATGATGAGCTGATGATGATGATGATGATGATGATTTAAAGTTAATGATTAGGGTAGGGATTGATTATGTTTTTCTATGTCCCCCGCCCTAATTCTAACGCTATATCACGCAATATTATCTGTTTTCCTCTGCCCATGAGCCACAAGGGACCCCAAAAAAAAAAAAAAAAAAAAAAAATAGAATGAGAATTATTATAATTAAGTTCAATTTCCCAATATATTCTTCTTTAGTTGACGATGACCTTAACAAAATTGCACTATATTTTATGGCAAGCATCAAGCTATACGGCAGACTGATTCAACGAGGTAATGCTTTCACATGGACTGACCATGTAATTAGTGTATTAAATAATTTATACTTTATACATAATCTAGCGCATGATTGCTTTTCCTGACGTACGTATACTTATTGCATATTTCTTAGGCGTTTACTTCGATTGTTAATCTTCTTGCGGAAGATTAAATTGGATTGTAGAGGAATCTTACACTTCAAGGTAGACTTCCACTTGGAGGAATCGTTCTTTCTTTCCCAAAGAAAACTATTTGAAGCTAAGTAATCTGTTTCTCTCAGCCATTTTATTAATATTTGACTAAGTGATTAGAAGGAAATAAATTACTTTTATTTATTTCCTTAGAATAACACCCCTGGTTAAATTTAACTGTAGTTACTCCATTTTTATTGTTACTGTTAACGTACTTTGTATCTGAAATTATACCCTTGATGAAGGCAACAGTTGAGTTTTGAGTGCATATAAGTACTATTATCTATTATCTATTATATACAAATATTTTGCTTGTGGTCACACATCTTAATTAAATGTAGAATAAATACTATGGAGTGGGTAGCGAGAACTAAACCCGCATCACTAGCTTGGATAGTTAGAAGTCTGCTTTTTTTGATATCTGATGTTTGGCTTCTAGATGTTTCTTATTTAGTCATATGCATAAATTTCTAAATTAAATTAAACAGAATTATTTAGAACTGTTGGTTATTCTTTTCTATTTTAATATATATACTTCATTCTTTTATGGATATTAGTATACAAATAACTTATACCACTGACTTGTAGCATATAAATTATTGAAAATTAGGTAATTTGAGTTGGAGCTTTTTTTCAAAATAAGGGGGTGGATGACTTTTATTTTCAAACTTGAAATTCAAAGTTAGGTAGTTTAACTACCATCCTGTCCTTTAGAATATTGCTCTTTATTTGTAATATTTGAAGATAAAAAGAGAAAAAGGAAAAGTCTGCTTGCCGAATGAGCACATGGATGTTTTTTATTTAAAAAAATTTAAAATTTAAATTTTAAGATTAGATAGTTTAACATCAAACTCTCCTTTGTAATATCTCTCATTGTTTTATATTATTTTAAAAATAAAAAAGGATAACAAAAAAGTTGGCCATCCATGTGTCGTCACAATATCGAAGATATCTCTTCGATTTAGGAGTTGCAGAGATTTTCTTAGCAGGCAAGGTCATCTTGGGTTGATGTTTTATGATAAAAACTTTTGAGATTTGATAATAACTAAAGAGTATATTGAGTTAAACTTAGCAACATGAAATATTATTGAGTTAAACTTAGCAACATGAAATAATCAAACTGAAGATCACAATTAGATGAGATATAAGGCCATCACATATTGATTTAATATAAAATAATCTCATGCTTAAACCTCAATCATGGAATCCTTGCATTAATATTTCAACTTAATTAGAAAAGTATAAGTGTTTTTAACATAGCCATAAAATACCTTAAGAATCCAAATATTTATTCCCAGAATAATCTTAAGAACCCATTATAATTTCAATCTAATTATTAGAAAAAATTGGATAAATCAGGGAAATTTTGAGATAATATTTTGGATAATTTGTGTAAATAATTTAACTTTTTTTTAAATCGCAAGGAATATTTTTGTGGTAGAAAAGTTAATTTTATAAATCTTTACATGTTACCTATTTTTGTTATGGTGTCTTGTATTTTAGTAATATTTTAAAGAGAGACATGGGCGAACCAATAACCTCTATTTATAGAAATTAGTAAGGACATGACATCAAATCAATATATAACAAAAACAAATTGATAATTTCATTAGTAATATGTTAAGAGGAAGACTAATTCATCAACTTTAAATATAATTTGACACATGTATGATTTTGCATATATTATTTTAGGGTTAAATTTAGAAGACCCCCCTCAATTATGATGGATGTCTTAGAAAATTACTCTCAACTATTTTAATTTGAGAAAACCCCCTAAGTTTGGGCATATATAGATAACCCCACTCAACATTAAAATTAGAGAAAATCCCCCTCAACTATGCGGCGTCTCACAAATTCCCCTAATCTTTCATATTTTTCTCACCAAATCCCCTGATATCATTTCAAAATATAAAATAACTGAAATATCACTTTGAAAATCAACTCATTCAATTACACAAAAAAACCCCAACCAGTGAAAAAGAGAACTAGTTTCAAATGACAATGCTTTTTTCCCTCTTTCTCCACTCTTTCTCTTATCCTAAAAAATCAGTATAATTTTTTAATGATTGAGGGGTGTTTTGATCTTTTCTTGGTCACCTACTTGTCATGTGATATACTGGCGTAACAGTAGTAGCTTTCAGGGCATGAAGTGAAAAGAGGTCAAGGGGGTTTCTTAAATTTTTAAACTTGTGAGGGTTATTTACAATAGGCTCAAATTGATGGGGCTTCCCAAATTAAGAGAGCAATTTTTTGAGACATGCCCCATATTTTAGAGGGTGGGGGGGGGGGGGTGGGGGGAGGGGGAGTGGCGTGGGGTGTAGGGGCTAAGTGAGGAAGGTTCAAGGAGTTATCTTAAATTTTCACAGTCGAAGTGGGTTACCTACAATATGCTCAAACTTGAGGGATTTTTCTCAAATGAAAATAGTTGAGGGGGTTTTCTAAATTAACCCATGATTTTATGTAGAGAGGCTCTTTATATGAGTTCTTTTCTTTATTATCTAAAATTTAATCATATAATTATGAGATTTTTTTAATTCGGATAGTTATAATTTAATAAGGATTACAAAATATTTGAGTATTAGAATTTTCTAATTATGAATAACTTGATGGGAATTCTTAGGTGAATATAAGATTATAGGTGTCCACATGTCATCTTCTTATAGGATAAAGATATATGTGAATATTTATGATATGGCATATGTCAGCTTTTTATGTCTTATAATATAACATGTCAATTTATGTGCCTTTAGAAGTTCCACCGATTTCTCTTTGTATACAAAGGAGGGATACTTAAAGGAGAACCCTCCTCAAGTTTCCTTCGGGGTTGCTTAAAAACTGGACATGCCTCTAAATCGCTGACTGGCTTCATATAAATTTTACACTTAATGTAATCTAACAAATTCAATGCTAAAAAAAATGTAAAAATTAATAATACACATAATGTTTGACTTCTCTACAATTTTGAAATATCAAATCTCCCTAAATAATAGCTATTTATGATAAAATCAAATCAATCAAAATATTAATTTAATATATTCATAGATTTTAGGCTCCAGTTCTATTAATTTGAGTTTGGATTTGAATAACCCACAATTTAAGAATTTGACACCATCTTACTAAAAACTAGGCTATATATCAAAAAACACCCCTTAACTTTGGATGATTATTAGAGAACCCCCTATAACTATCCAAATATCAAAAAAACCCCTTAACTTTAGGGGTTATCAAAAACTCCATTTAACTTCAAGATTTTATTAGGATACCTCCTGAAATAGCAAATTTCACATGCGTGGATAAAGTTACACGGGGGGATATTTTGCCAGTTAAAATTGAGGTTCACGCTTTTATATGATTTTCTAATAAAATCTTAATGTTAAAGGGGGTTTTCTAATAACTCTTAAACTTGGTTTGGGGGGGGGGGGGGGTTTCCAATATCTAGCCTAGAAACTATCCATATTTTTTTTTTTTTAAGAGGCAAACATTATTTCTTTACTCTTATCATAGGAAAAGTTTTCACAGGTTTATCATTTGTTTGTTTAATAATTCTCATTTCTTTTGTTTTTTCATGATTGAGATGGTGTTCTCTTCCTGCATTTTGGAAGCTCTTCTCTTTACGTTGAACGATCGCACATATCAATTTGATTTCTTTTGATTTTTATTTGTTATTGTTTGCATTAATTTTGCTTTTGTCATAACTCTTGCATTTCAATAATAGCATTTGCGTTGTAGGTTTTTTATTGGAAAAAAGTAACTTGATTGTCTGTGAGAGGGACACACTTTTCTTGATAATGTGATTTTATTCTATACTAGAATAGCTTAGGGAAGATAATGTACGTGCGAAAATTGCAAGGTAATTGTTGATAATTAAGCTGTTTCGCAATTAAAAATCACAATCTCCGCCTTCATTCACCAAGCCGGCCATTAAAAATCACAATCTCCCCATTGTTCCCTTATGATCTCAACCCTACCACTATTATTTTAGGCTTGCTGCTTTAAGGGGACCGAGGCAATGGCTACGTTTACTTGTTCTTAGTTCGGGATATAAGTTGGGATTTTGATTGTTGGTTTGGATTTGTAAAATCTCGCTGCTCTCAGAATATATTGGAACTAAATAGATTGTTTTTTCTGGATCTGTAAAGTTTTGGTTGCTTTGAGGATGTAATCAGACTCTTTCTGATTTAAAATTGATGTAAAGATGCGATTTTTTAACTGGTGGCTTTGTTGGCAGTGTGCTGGGTTTTCTCAATTAAAATCGAGAAAAAGAATAATTAATGAAAGGGTAATTTAGTCATTATTAAATTATATCTCTTAATTCATAAGTGAATATACCAAGTATATTCTCTAACAAAATCACTGAGGGCCGGAAAACTCAAATGTGTTGGAATTCAAGGGTAATTTTGTAAATACCAAGATATGGGGGGGGACAAGTTTGTAAATGTCGATGATGTGAGGGATATATATGCAAAAAACCCCTTTGTTTTATTTTTTGTCTTTGCAGAAGTGAGAAGGTGTTTTCCGATTGCCGTTTGGAGCTCTTCTCTTGATTTTTGAACGATTGCAGCCATTAATTGGAATTGATAACATTGACGACGTATTACAAATTATTGCACTATTTTAACTATCTATGAAGTATTTTAATAATTGATGTTTTGTCAGAAATTTAACTATTACTTAGCATATATATTGGTGTTATAATATAGTATACATTCTTTTAATTAATTCCATATTAATTAAAGACATTTGAAAAAATAAATTTTGGATTAAATCCTAAATACAGATGATTGAAACTTGATAACAATTGAATAAGTTAAACAGAGCAGCCCGGTCTTCCACGGGCATGAATACTTGTATAGTTTATATATACACCTGATGATACATATTCTAGTGCGTAATTGTTTTCTTTTCAATGTATACTTCACTGTGTATTTCTTGACGTTTGAATATTAATATTTGTGGAAAAGTAATTTAGATTCTAGAACGGGGTTAGAGCTTCACGTTACACTACCAATTGTAGGAAGAAACTCAATTATTATATTTTACTATTCAGATAATTTTTGCGCTTATATCAGAAAATAGCGCATCAGCCAGTAAGAAAATTTGTGCAACTTCTACTATATAGTAAACTTTACAGATCTTTTGCTTTATTGGAATACTTCATCTTTGATCTATATATTTGAACATTATTTCACATAATTCAACATGCTTGCCCCTTCACTAGGGAATAGTAAGTTATTCTAATCAAATTACCATTGACCTTCGTCATGAAGGTTACTTTAAGGAGTTGACAATAATGGCTTGATTGCAACTTGATGCCCATTTTTAAAATCGAGATTAGGGTAGTTCATTGGCATGAATTTCTTTGAAGTTGCCACGTCTACATTCTATATATGACATTCCACAAAGTGGCAAGGTTGGTGCTTTCATTCAACAGGAAAAATGCGACGGAAGGGTGTTCGTCCAAATAGAAATTACATAGGTTCCTGAAATAACATGCGAGCTAGCTCATGCGTTATTCTTTATTCTATTGTAAAGTAAGGGTACAAGTA
>JBAKGM010000365.1:5225331-5244858 GCA_037177215.1 Asparagus racemosus | reverse complement strand
ATTCTCCTTTTGCCATCGTGGGGGTCGTCGACTGATAACCCTTATCGATAACGTCTCGTCTGTATATGGGCTGTCTTTAGTAATTTTTAAACAGCCTACAACTACTAGTCCCGTGTAATTAGCGATCTTCAATTACAAAAAAAATCAAGAGTTGGCATCCGCGAGCTCCAAACCACCCCGTCTCCATCTAGGGCTGCCCCTCGTCCTCCTCCGCCCTCTCCTCTGCCGCCGTCCATTGCTTTCTCCATTCTACCCCTCACATGAACCCTAAGTTCCCCTTCAGATCCCAATTCCACAATCAAAGAGGAGAAGCCTACGGCGATTTAGGGGCAATCAACAATTTAGGGCCGATTTCAGCGGATGTTAGTTTGAAGGGAATTGTATGGCCGCCTGAGTGGATGAGATTGGTGGAGAATTTGAGTGTTGGAAGGTATTTTGGGAGCGGTTGTGATGAGCTTGTGGCTATTGCGAGATCCTTGGAGGAGTTTGCAAGGGCGGCGGAATTGGCTGCAAGGTGGAGGGTGGTCGCGGATGACGAGGGGCAGGTTTAGAGGAGGAATGTATGTAGAGGAGGAACGAGGTTGAGAAAAGATCTTATAATTAGCATCGCTAATTACACGGGACTATTAGCCCCATGTATTTCAAAGATGACATTTTGCAAAATCGACCACTTTTTTAGAGGATGTAACTTATTACCATGCAATTAATTAGTGAATATAGTATTCAATGTTTATAATTGGATGTAAATTTACGAATTAGATAGAGATACATACCTTGTCGATCTTTATATTGAAAGTATGCAGGTCACTTTACAACTATGAAATTAGGTCCATACCAGTGTGTAATTGAAATACAGTGTTTATTTGTAAAAGTAAATTATTATTGAAACTAGAAAGATTAATAATGATGTGGCAAATATTATTTTATTTATTTATTTATTTAAAACTAACTTCCAAACCTTCTCAAACTCCTTTAGACCTTCCCTCCTGCATGCATCAATTCATTAAGGGGGTGTTTGGAAATTGGAAAGTGAATTGAAAATATGTAAGTTAATTTTTTAACCAAATGACTTTCACATCCCATATTAGCGTGCAAGTGAAATACAATTTTTGTTTGAAAAACGAAATTATTGTTGAAAGTGAAATGTGAAATGATGTGACAAAATAGGATTAATTAGTAAATATAGTTAGAATCATTTAATTAAAATTGATTATCATTTTTGTCACTTTCAAGTGACCTCACCACTTTTTTAAAGGAAGTCAAAATTACATTAAATCCTCTATGGAAACTTTCTTTATTTTCACTTTCATAACCACTTATATGAAAATAAACACCTAAAATATTGAAAGCAAGTCACTGTCTCACTTTAATCTTTTACCAGCGAGCAAACAAACACCCCCTAAATGTTATTTCAAGGCATTCACGTGTACAAGTACAATATCACAAAATGAATTTTAAAAAGTGTTAAAAGCGTTTCACTTTCACACTTTTATTTCCCACTTTCATGCAAACCAACACTCCCTAACAAAGTAATTTTAATATCAAACACAGTACAAGTAATAATTTTAAAGAAAAAAAAGATTAATTATGTACAAAAAAAAGCTATCATGTGAGCCAATTAATAAATCAATTAATTAATTACTAATAAAACATTATTGGTCTAGCACATAAAAGATACTAGGAAACAAACAACATTTGAACAAATTCTTAGAATTAATCATTTGAATCCAAAAAAGATATTAATTGTTCTAAATTTGGCCAAAGACTAGTATAAAAAGAAAATGGATCTAGAAAATAAAAATTTACAATTTAAGATTAAAAAATAATAAGGGAAAAATTGGGTCAAAATAGACTGAAATAAGTACAAACAAGGTATTTCGATTGTTATATGCTCTTGTAAACTTAGTAGTACGTTGTTTAACAGCAAAAATGTATGCACCAATCTCATTATTAGAGGGCAACTGATTAATATCTTCCCATCACTTGTGTATTTATTCTCTTAGCAAGAGAATCACGTCCTCCTACCTCTAGAGAATATCCCATGCTAAAATACATCTCATGTCTTAAAAATCATGTCTCAAATAATTGCTTATATAAAACTGCTTTTTCATAAAAATAACCTCTTTTTCCCCTTCTGTGACACATCTTATTCTTTCTCGTCCCCTCCTAATGAATCAATCGAACGCAGCATTTATTAGCGAGATTTCATTTGAATTGTGCGAGACAAATTGTGGGTCCAATTCAATAATTTGTGATGACTTCGTTGGTAACTATGAAATATTTGAAAAATAAACAAATAAACACGTGTGAGAACTCCAATAACCATGGCAAAAATTCATTCTATTCTGTTACAGCAAGGACCGCGGCAGAACTTTGATAGAACTTACAGAAAGAACTCTTATGCCATATGATTTAGCAAATTATATGCAAAGAATGATCTCGTGTGTGGGTTACAAAGATGATCTGACAACTACCTACATAAACAAAATTAAACAGATAAAATCATTCAACAAAATTTCTTTAACCAAAGTGTTCATGTAATCTTGAACTGGCAACATACAACATACAAACTTTTGGCGCCCAAAATTATGAATCAAGTTCACAATGTATGCTTATGTTCAGAACGGGTCTGAGAACGAAACCAACTATGCTCAGGCAAATTCTGCAGCGGTCCAACTGCAGCAATGGCAACATCCTGAAATATTAAGAAGATGATCATTGATTTATACTCTCATCAATAGGGATGCAAAATCATGATGCAATATTTATACTTGCAAGTTGCCATTTAGTGAGCAAAACAAAGTAATGTTACCTTATCAATTATGAAGTTTCTGGCAGTCTCCTTTATTGTCTCAGCATCAACAGCATCTACACGAGCAAAAAGCTCAAGAAATGGTATTACCCGTCCATAAGTTAGCATCTGTATCCGCAGCAACAGAAAAAAAAAACACTATTATCTGCCAGAGACTGTTACTTTCTGCTTAAACCAATGAACTGTGATATTTAGAGGGAAAATTAATTTTAGTGTGTTTCATTGTACATATATACCTGGCGGCCATTATTCTCTGCAACCGCAGTGGATCCATCAATGTGAAGCAAAAGGGAAGATTTTAGCTGCATAGATATATAGCGGATAGAATATGAATATAATGATCCAGAATTCATTATCAAATTAATACCTGAGAAAAACGAGGACGGAAGCATATATTTATGATTTTAGGTCCACATAGGAAAATTCAAGATCAGGCAGCTAAATTATTTCAACAACAAAATAAGCTAGAAGATTAACTGTCCTCTGCATATGTTAACAAACATAAAACAAATGAAGTGTTCCAACTGATCTAGTTGTGGGGCAAGAGCTCCATAATCAAAGGCCAAAGCTCCAAAAAAAGGCACCAAAACAGATCCTTGTGATGGAAATCCTTTTTTTTTTTTGCTACTTAAAAATGGCAATTGTAACTTTTACAGAAAGGTCACATGCTATCCACATGCACATTGGTTGTATCGTATCAAGATTATAAGTATGGCAATCCAAGCTGGATGAAAGCCCTCATTTGCGCTACTGACACTAGAACATTCTGGCATTGACTAATAACAGCAAATACAGGAAGAATCAAAGGTTAGAAGCACCACAAGTTGAGTTGATACTGTATATTGAGGAGAAAAGGAAATTAATGAATAAAAGCTTGTAGTTGAACTGTATTTGTTCCATGCAACAATTTCAATCTGAAACTCTGAAACTACCAAAAGTCCATGTAATCATCCCAAAATAAGGGTGACATGAACAGATATTGAGATTTAAAACTTGGTTTTCACTTTTCAGTGCATCCTGTTCCACGGGATAAGGCCAAGAACAGAACTAAGGGCCCACTGTCTCGAGTGAGATATAACATGACATATTTCTATTTATAGGTAGATACTTCAAAATCATGCTACACAAAAATACGTAAACAAAGATGTCAACATGTTCTGTATCTCTAGACTGCCAAGGAAATCTGTATCATCCTTTCCCTAGCATGCTCTCAGCGTTGATGTATACAACATCTACATTGAGAGCTGAAACTCACTAAGAATGACAACCATAGACAAATCTTACAAGCAGAGGAAAATGGGTGAAGACAAAGGATTAAAATACTAAATGTGAATATCTTGCTGCATTCCTCATATACAAAGAGTAAAATATTTCCTGACAGTGAACTGGTTTCATATTTGAGGCACATTATCTAACAAATTAAATTAGAATCACTTTAGAAACATCTGATTGCAGAGATGATAAAAAACTAATTAGTCACTTCCCCACACAGATGAATAATTAACTGACCAACAATATTGAAGGTTTGCTCCCTATGGATAGCTTTCATGCATAGCACAGAAAATCAAGTTCGCCCGAACAGCATATGACTATTCACTTATTTCATGTGCAAAATACTTAAGGTGCTACCAAACAGAAAATTTTTTTTGCAGCTTATAAGAATGTTCAACAAAAATATGAATTGTGTTACCTGGTTCCGTGCTCGCAGTACTTCCTCTTCTGACACTTGGTAAGCCAATCTCCTAAGCTCTTCCATTATAACAGTTGACAAGGTCCCCACAGAATCAGGCTGCAATTATAAAGACGTGGAAAGAGAGCAAGATGCATTACAAGAAGAAATAGCCAATAAAGTGAATGCGAAAGTGTACTATACACTCAACAGAAACTAGAACCACATAAAACACTAATGTACCTTTACCATATGAAAATTATGAGCATCAGTTGGTCAGGTCAGGTTAATGATATTAAAACTATGCTTAAGCAAATGGATAGAATGATATCCATATAACACCGCACCCATGACTAGGTGCAGACAAATTACATTTGAGATAAAACTAGATGCAATTATGAGTTACTGAAGCGAAGCTGGCTTACAGGGGAAGTGGAATAGACACCAAATAATCCCGTGTCATTGTAGTTGGTATTGAAAGACATCATGCTCTCAGCCAAGTTATCTGTGCTGACTCGGCATGCTAGCTGAGATCTGAGAATTTATGTGAACAAATAGTTAAAAACATGTGTATGTATGGGTGTATCCTATAATTGAATAAAAGTTAGAAAAAGATTGGAATATATCTTACCCTGAACAATTCCCTACACCAATGCTTCGGTTCCATGCTCCTAATAAGCTTTGTAACACCATGAGGGGAATAGAATTTGGGTCAGTCCAAGCTGCCCCTTTGAAAGCTATTGCCAAATGCAATAGAGGGATGCCCTTATCCTCCACTGTGATCTATAAATAACCAACAAATCACACCCCTCAGACTACAGTCATTAACTATACCCATTCTAGAAACAAAAGCTTATGCCAAATGAATCAAACCTGTGAGCTAGTGAATATAGCTGGATTTGATTTAACAAGCTGATCTGCAGTGGCTGGATCCACAGAAAAGTTCTTAAACGAACTACTAATCATGTTCACAATCTCTTCATGGTTAACCGCGCCAGCAGCAGATACAACCTAAAAAAACAACATCCAATTTAAACTTCTTTTTTCCCAATAGTTCTACCAAATTTAGGTTGAAACATATACAATACCATTCTATGACCAGAATAATGAGTCAAAATGTATCGTTGCAAATCAACCCTATCTATAGCCCGAATATTTTCTTCAGGACCTAATATAGTATCTCCTAACGGGTGACCGTGAAATGCCGCCATATGCAAGTAATCAAATATAACCTCTTCCATTTGCCCTTGCACCTGTCTAACCGGAAAAAATACCTTACAACATCCATAAGAATCATCACTCAAAAACAACCAAATAATACTACTTCACCTCTTCCATTTCTCGAAGAATTACACCACGCTCTCTCTGAATAGCATATTCAGGGAACTTTGAGTTCTGCAATATATCAGCAAGCACATCAACAGCAAAAGGCAAGTCCTTGGACTGCACATCGGCAAAAAATGTAGTCTGCTCACGAGAAGTATAGGCATTGAGTCGGGCACCCATATTCTCAATCTCCTCCTCAAGGGACCGAGCAGTTCGTCGGCTAGTACCCTTGAAGATCATGTGTTCAAGGAAATGGGCGGTGCCGTTGGTCCCGGGAGCCTCGTACCGGCTCCCAGCGTCGATCCAGACACCGATAGATGCGGTGTGGGTGGCAGATGAGGGGGCAGTTTGGGTTGTGACTCGAATTCCATTGGGGAGGGTTGTGGTTTTGATTGGAGGGACTCGGAAGAAGGGGGAGTGGTCGGCGAGATTAGGGTTCTGGGAGGTGTGGCGGAGGAATCGGGGATCAGGTGAGGGGGGTGATGAGGATATCGGTTCTTTAAATGGGGTTGTTGCGAGAGAGAGGAATCTGGCGAGGGTTGGGGAGGAGAGGGTTGTGAGCTTTCGCTTGATTTGGGAGAGTTGAGATGCCATTTTTGGATAGGGTTTTCGGTATAAATTGAAGGAATTAGGGTTTGGAGATTATTTGATGCTAGTGCTGTCGGAGAATTGAAGAATCATCCAGAAAAGGAGAAATCTTTACACTTGAAAATTGAAACTTTGGAAGTGCAGGAGTTAAAAAGCAATTAGAGGGGTTGTTGTTGGTTTAATCTGAGAAGGTTTTGTTAGCATGCACTTGTTGCTAATTCTTGCTAAACGAAACTTGAAGGTATTAGGGTTTGGAGATAGAGAATGATGGGGATAATTATTGGAGTTGAAGATAAATTCCCAAAAGGAGAGAGCTTTATGGTTAAAAATTGGAACTTTAAGCTATGAATTGAAGAAAGATGACACCTTTTACTTGTAGCGGAAGCTCGAAGGTGGGTTTGCCATCAATTCATGAGCAGAGGAGAAGAAAGCTAGGGTTTTGTTAAGCGGCAGATGGGGGAAGAGAGAGAAAGAAGAAGAAGAAGAAGAAGAGGAACGGCGGGTCAGGGGTGGGCTTACTTTTTCTTGGGTACATTGCAGTTAAATACTCTTTAATTTCACCTAGATTGCACGTAAATGCCTCCAGTATTATGATACGTTTAATACCCCTCAAGTTCATCTAATTTACAAGTAAATTACCCAAGCAATGGCCAAAGGAGCAGATATTTTCGAATTTTAGGGAAAAGTATAATGGCGTTTGGAAAATTTTTTTATTTTGCTGGAAAATAGTTTAGGGTATTTAGTGCTAGACTTACAACTGGAAACATTTAAGTGCAACTTAGGTGAAAGTACGGGGTATTTAAATGTAATTTAACTTTGTTTCTTTCCACAGAAGAAAAATGCGAAATAAATTATTAGAATATACTTCAAATTCAAGTGAATTTATATTGGCCCCTTGTGTTTCCAAATGATTTGTTTACAACAACAATAAAACTTTTATCCCAATTTTTTAGGTTGGCTATATAAATACAACCCTTTTATTCAGTCTACTGTATGATTTTGCTATTATGTTAAGATATTGTTAATATATCCATCTTAATTACTTCTAGATAAGTTCTATCTTAATTACTTCTAGATAAGTTCTTTTAGTGTACCTCTAATTCTCTTTAGTCCATTAACTATAACATTCTTAATAGTGCATTTCGTGATCTTCGTCCGAATAATCTCAATATATTTTCCATTTGCTACATGCTTTTCCACGTTCATTTCTCTGGGCAAAAATCTTAGAAAAACTCGAAGAAAATTTCAAGTACATTTTCTCTTTCATAATTTTCCACGGGAAAAGATTTTTCTATGTGTGGAGTATGGAGCCCATACCATCCGTTCTACATGTAAACTCACAGGGAACTGTCCAAACGGAAGCAGAATACAGAAAGAACTACATTCATTCAAAAAGAAGAATTGATCATTACATTTTCAACAATGTCCATATTCTCACAAATTCACCATTCATCATTTTTGCCACCCATTCTCTAACCGCATCACCTCCTCATTCCCCAAAGATCTCGTATGACAATTTTTGAAAAAAAAAAATTATATGGATGCATACAGCAACTAATTTAGATTCAAACGCAGCAAAACTTCCTAAAATCACATCTATCAACTATTTCCTTCACTTCTTGCAAGCAACACTCAAAGTAAGTTACAATAAACTACTTCCATACTCTCTTCTGTGCTCAAAGAGTTATGCCCACTGCTTTTTTCAATAAGCCGCTTCACCAACAGCTTAAATTCAACTCAAATCTGCTTCTGCTGTTGCTGATGGGGTAGTAGACAACTTCCCGTCGTCTTCAGATTGTTTCTTCTTGTTCTTCTTCTTCTTCTCCTTCTCGTGTTTCAACTTGTTAGACACACTGTCACCTTTGGAGACTATTTTGGAGACAGTAAAACCAGCTTCCTCAAATACCTTTGCTCTCTCAGAGGTCAGAGAATTGCGTGATACAACTTCAACTCCATCGTAAGTCCAAACACCGATAGTGGCCTCACCCTTGAGTCCAATGGCAACCCAGCCAAGACCAGAAACTGCAATATCAATAGAATCAGCATCCCACCTGTTTCCGCTCACATTGAACTCCTTTCTGGTCCATTGGCCGAGTTCTTTAACACGGTCATCACCAATAGGTGGCTGCATTTCAATGAAATTCATCAAACTGGATCAATACTTCAAATCTCATGGATATTTAGAGGTGAAGAAGAAGGAAAGATTAAATTTCACAAACCCCACCACCCCTACCCCACGCGCAAATGTTGAGAGGTTTTATACAAAATCCCTTAAACTTCATATTACAGGAAACTTTCAAAATTATATCTTCCTAAACCGTTGGAAATTCCCATAGGGCGTCAATAGGTAGAGTAAAAGTCTAATATGCTCTTTAACTTTTTAGCTAACCTGAAAAGGGTAATGTAGAAGTTATATTTAATAGACAGAGGTAAACTTGTTGAAAAATTATCATGTACTCTGCACTCTGCAACTTAAAGTAATTGTCGTTAGCCACAGGACTTGATTGAGACAAGTTTGGGGGGGTTTACTATGACTTATAAAGTTCAGAGAGGTTTTGTGCAAAACCCCCAAATTTTAGGGGTTTATTTTTCAAATTTACCCAATAAAATGTCAGAAGCTGTGCAAATTATTAGAATAAAAAGAGTGAACAAGAAAATATATAAACCTGCAATTGATGACCAAAATGGTCTTCCATCATTCTGGATGCATTTTCGGT
This sequence comes from Asparagus racemosus, assembly GCA_037177215.1. Lineage (NCBI taxonomy): Eukaryota > Viridiplantae > Streptophyta > Magnoliopsida > Asparagales > Asparagaceae > Asparagus > Asparagus racemosus. Next base: position 5,235,746 of record JBAKGM010000365.1, on the reverse strand, counting down.
TCTTCCCATGTGAAGGGGAAGAAGTGATGAAGCCCATATGGTAAGGTATATTGATTCGACTGATGACTCCTCTACATCGAGCCTCACTAGTCCACCGATATGAACGGAATGACCTGCCTGTTATCAGCAATGTATAAAGAGGAAATTGTATGAAAATTCAGAATTTAAAATGGACTGGTTGATAATAGTTAAGATCAATAAAAGCTACAATATTTCCAGAATAAAACTACTAAGTTTTAATACTGACAGCCAGGTTATATAACTTGAGGTTTTCTCATGGCGGAAAGTAAAATATCAGATCACATCAGGTCAGGACACCTCCTGTCTTAAAATGGGGTCAATTACAGACAGAATCCCCAAAAATCATCAAATCTATCTTTTTAGTCTTCTACGCCTTTCTCTGGGTAAGATTCCCCTCTCTTGTTTACAATTGTTTGGTCAGTAAATTTTGCAGTAACTAAGAGAGGGCTGATGCCAGGTCCTAGGCAGTCATAAATTATGTCAAAAATACAAGCCATCTTTCTCCGTTACGATGTTAACTAACTGCTTCCAGCCAAAAAGAAGTCTCCTCCTAAAGGTTCAGTGTAAGCATACTTCTACATCATCCCTCTCAAAATGATTTCTGTTAGGGGTAATAATCATGTTCACTTCATTCTCTATTCCACATCTCGTTTATCAAAACATGAGGGTAGTGGCATGCCATCTTGACTCAGAAATTTTCTTAAGACCCTAGATTTGTGCAGATTTAGGTTCAGCTATGGTTGGCTAAAGCTTGCTCAAGCTCATTTAGCAACTTAAATGAACAGAGCTTTAAACAACATTCTATGCTGATATACATATAATTGGACGGCATAATCTTAAAAACTAGCACATTCTTTAACAAAATTTAATATAAAGGCTTGTGGCACTGGTAAGAATGTACAGCCTGTCTCCGCGCCCAATCTGTTTCATAGATCTTGCTATAACATGTTGTTGATGCTCAAACTTACGCTTGGATCAAACAGTCACTGATTGCAGTTAAACCAGAGTTTAGGGATGCGAGGCTCGTTTCTCCTCCTAATGCGATGCCCAGCAGTTGGTCTCAATGTCGATGAACACCTGTGGAAGGGTCGGAGTTGGGATCTCCGGTGGCCACTCCGACGATCAAGTCAGTATGTGAAGGAGGAGAGAAAAATAATGTAAATTGCTGGAAAGTAGAAATTAGGGTTAGGGGTTTTTGGCAGAAAAGATTGCTTACCTTCGTTACTGTTTATTTTTAGCTTTTATACGTGGGCTGGAGGGTATTTTCGTCAACTCCGGTCGCCAATGGGATGCATCAGCCCTATATCCACGCGGACTGACTTGATGATGTCACTGAGACGTGCACAGGCTGCTATGCCCTGCAGCGCCGAATAGTATTGCCAGGTGTCGTCATGGGAGTGGTTAGAGAGTTTGTACCGTTACGGCGGTATTAATGAAGATTGGACCTGTAGCATGGCGCGCCTTAATTGTCCAAGGTGTCTTAAATATCGTGTGAGTAGAGAAAATCTGCACATTGATTTCCTCATTAATGAGACGTCGACGTGTTGTCGTGACCTGGGCCCAAGGCGGCCGTCCTACGTGGAAGGAGAGACGGGTCGACTTGTTGGCGCTCCTCATGTCATTCGTGAGGGCGTAGGTTAGCGTGGCGGCCGCCAATCGTTTGTGTTGGGGCCGACTAATATGGTATTTCATGTCGTCCGCGAGGTGAGAGGGAGGGCCGGATGGTGCCACCTCTCGCGGGGCTCTTCAAGGGTAGACCGATCAGTACCGCCCTCCGTGTCGCCCATGCGGAAGGAGGGGACGACTAGCACCGCCTTTCGTGTCGACCACGAGGAGGGGACGACTAGCGCCGCCTTTCGTGTCGACCACGAGGAGGGGACGACTGGTGCCGCCTTTCGTGTCGACCACGAGGAGGGGACGACTAGTGCCGCCTTTCGTGTCGACCACGAGAAGGGGGCGACTAGTACCGCCTTTCGTGTCGACCACGAGAAGGGGACGACTAGCACCGCCTTTCGTGTCGGCCACGAGAAGGGGACGACTAGTGCCGCCTTTTCCCTTTGGTCGCGCTGACCGACCGGATGGAACGGCAGTTGGGGTGAGCGTCCGAGCTACCCAGTGAAGTTCTCGCCGGTGCGGTTGGTTCGTACGTCACTGTCATCTGGGAGGGGGGCATTTCTTCCTTAATTATGTGGATTATCCTCAGCGAGGGTTCAGGACCATAACAAAAATCTAAGTAAATAACATAAAAAAGAGAAGAATTAATATATCTTAGTTATACTCAACCTAGTGAATTCTATCCAAAGTGTCTCTTAATTCATAAATAGTTTCTAAATCAACCAATCAATCAATCTCTCAAACTCTTTTCTCAATATTGATTAAAAGAATTTTGAAAGTCCATTTTTCTTGTAGGTGGACCTGTAAGACTTTAACTAGAAAGCTCTATACCTGTAGTAGTTTTAGGACATAGAAATCCATCATTAGCGTAATAAAGTTTCATACGTAACTAGGTGAAAGAAAAATTTAAAATAAAATTTTTTACAAAAAATATTTTTGTTAATACTTAAATTATTTTAATACATGCACCTATTGTTAGATCAACATGCTTCAATCTACTACAATTTTATTTTAAAATTGTGCCGGTCGTAGTTTGTTTTTCCATAACCTAAAAATTATAATCTTTTTAAAAACCTGAAAATTGGGAATACACTATAAATTATATCGTTAGATTTATTTCAAACAATAATAAGAATAGATGAAGTGATTTTAACTATCATAATGATGAAATAATTTCAGAAATACATCAACATAGAAAATTCATTTCACATATCTTTTTCTTACTGTAAAACTTTATAAATTGAAAGATATTTATTTCGCAATTTCATCATAATTTGTAAAACCACATGAAAATATTAATGTATTTTACAATTTTAATTTTAAAAGCAAAACTACATGAAAATTGAAATGCCATTTCCCCATACTACTTGAAACACAAAGAAAATTACATTAAAAAAACATAGGTAGGATTTTTCGATATTAATCTCCAAATCTTTTAAGTAATTTGAAATTAGTCCCTCTCTATGAGCTAGTTGAGACTGAGTGAGCATTCCATCGTTTTTAACAATTTTATGTGTAATAGTACTTGTACCTATATGTATTCAAACCCAAATTCCAAGATAAGTAACTTCACTAGAGCATAAATTGGGGAAGCTTATGCGATAGCAGACTTAACTCTACTGATTTCGGACTTGATTTTAGTGGAGTTTGATGTTGATTATAGTTGATTTGGTAAAATTTAGTAATCATCCCACTCTGATTAACCACCAAATCGTGATTAACAATTGGGATGTTAAATGTAAGTTACATAAGAAAGCGACTAATTAAAATACTTCAAAGATTTGGGGAAAAATTTTCAAAATATGAAGGGAAACTAATTTCAAATATGAAAGATTTGGGGGATAAATTTTAAATATGAAAGATTTGAGGGACTTATATGAAAAGGAACACATATATGAATATTACCTATGTTCCAAAATGATACCCACAGTCCTTAATTTGACTAGAATTTTAAAAATAGTTGGAATCCTATTATCTAACTATATCCTAATTTCAAAATAGAAGTTTAATGGAATATTGGTATTGCAACAGATAATATGCTAAATTTAGATCAATTATTTTATTGAAATTTAGACAAATTAAGTGCGTTTTAGTTCAACATAGAAGTTTAATGGAATATTGGTATTGTAACAGATAATATGCTAAATTTAGAACAATTCTTTTTTATCGAAATTAAGATCAAATTAAGTGTGTTCCACTTGGAGTCTTGATTGTCCCAACTGCATTAAATATTTAGCTTATCTATCGACTGGAGATTGTTGCAACATTAAAATGTTTTTCAACATTACAATAGACTAAACATATATGAGTTGTTACTCAAAATTTATATTTTCAACTCTTTTTAACCAACCTCATCGCTAAAGCATGTTTTGATAATAAGAATGAGAACTAAAACGAATTTGTGAAACATCTTGTTCTCCAAGTACATATCCTACAAGAACCGTCCGCATACGAGCGGGCGGTTCTGAGCCCTTCTTTGTGAAAAATAGGGGAACAATTTGATAATTGTGCCCCTCTGTTTGTGGTTCAGAACTGCTCGCCGCGTGCGGACAGTTCTGATATGAAGCCTAGTGACCCGCCCGCATGCGATTCTGATAGGATACATGCTCATTACCGACAATGCGCCAACTTCATCTTCGATCCGCGTAAGGTTATTCATGTCATTTCATTAGAGTAAGAATGCCGTACTCTCCGGTCAAAGTTGGGGTAGAGGCGACAGCTGGGTACACGTGTGAAGCGCTACTCGCACGTGCACGGCAAGGAAGGAGGGGACCGCCGGGGCTCTTTCCAAACAGGACCCCACCAGAAAATCTTGCCGGGTTGACCGGGAACAAACCCGGACCCGAAACCCGGTGGGCCCCCGCACGCGCGAGCGCTGCACGACGACGCCAGCCCGCCCCCGCACATGCAAGAACCCCTACGCTCGCACTTCCATCGCTTTCGTACAGCTCAGTGTTCAAAACAACTGGACCCCACTGTCTTTTCCATACGTGTTGTATTCTCATTGGCTGATAAAGCTGTACCGTGTACTAACTAAATGGGCGTGGTCTTCTAAGAATATTTGCGCGAGGGGGGCCAGCTGTGTGTACAGAGTCCCACCAAAATTCATTCCCTCCATCCGCTCATCTTTGACCAGTCAACCAAACTACGTGCATCACTTCGGATCTAATGGACCACCCATAATACATCGACCGGTTTTTTTACGTTATTAGTCCCAGAAAGAAAAAGTAACTTCAAATTAGCCCTTCATATAACTAAAAATTGCTATTACCTTCCACAATTCTTACAACTTCCTAAACCTATTATTGCAAGAGAACGGGAGAATCTAATAACAATTCCATTTATTTAAGAAACAAATTATCGATTTGGTAGTTTTAGCATGAATTGTAATATGGTTTTTCTTCTTTCACAGGCGATATTATGATATTAATACCAAACTAGTACTTACCTGATCACTTTTTCTATATAAAAAGTTTCAATCTGATTATTCCTATATTAAATAAGACCAAACTGACGCCAAATTTCGATATTATTGCTATGATATCATCAGTGAAATAAAACGAACGCCATGTAGCAATCATAATCATGCTAAAAATATCAATGCGGTAATTAATCTGAACTTAATCGTGAAGCATTTTTAATAATTTGGGGGAATTAATTTCAAATTATGACAGTGTTAGGGGCCAACATCGAAAGGGCCCTTACAGCTTGCAAAAAAATATTCCCACGGAATAACCACACGTGTGATCTCCACGATAAGAGAAGAAGCGAACACCCCCCCTCCGTCTCCCACAACCGAAAAAACACCGAAGCTTTTTAACAAACAATGCCAGGGAGCGTGAAGCCGTTAGAGCTAACGGCAGTGCAAATTCCGTACCACTTCCGGTGCCCAATCTCGTTAGAACTCATGACAGACCCCGTCACCGTCAGCACTGGCCAAACCTACGACCGGTCGAGCATCGAGTCGTGGATCGCCACCGGCAACGACACGTGTCCGGTCACCAGGTCACCCCTCACCGACTTCACCCTAATCCCCAACCACACCCTCCGCCGCCTGATCCAGGAGTGGTGCGTCGCTCACCGGTCCCAGGGGGTCGAGCGGATCCCGACACCGAAACAGCCCGCGGATCCTTCCCTAATCCGCTTACTTCTCTCTCAAGCCTCAACCGGTGATCGCACCGGGCGGGTGACCGCACTCCGCCGAATCCGGTCCCTCGCTCGCGAGTCCGACAAGAACCGATCCGTTATCTCGACGCAAGAGACCCGATCCGCTTTGATCTCGATCGCGTTCGAGGAGCTAGATCTGGGGTCGGATCTATCGATGGACGCCTTGGCTACTCTCTCCTTAATGTCGCTGACCGAATCCGAGAGCCTGTTGATAACGATGATGCCGGAGAGGTTAGCGTACCTGGCGGAGGCGATGACTTCGGGCTCGGCGACGGAGGTGAGGATAAGCGCGGCGGCGGTGATGGAGGCGGCGGCGGCGGCGTCGAGGTCGTCGGAGATCAGGTCGGCTATCGGGTCGATCGACGGAGTGATCGAGACGTTCGTTTGGCTGGCGGAGCAGAAAGAGAGCGGGAGAGGATTGAAGGTCGGGATCCGAGGGATCTTCACCCTGTGCCTGGCCAAGGAGAATCGGAAGGGAGCAATCGAGGCGGGAGCAGCGAGGGTGATAATGAGGAGACTGGGGGAGTTGAAGGAGGGGGAGCTGGAGAGGGGGCTGGCGGCGGTGGAGCTGATGTGTAGGGTCGAGGGAGGGAGGGAGGCGGCGGTGGTGGGCGGAGGCGGCGGGAAGGAGGCGGTGGTGGGGCTGGTGAGGGCGATGGGGAAGGGGGAGAGGGCGGCGGAGCACGCGGCGGGGGTGATGGTGGCGGTGGTTGGGGCGGCGGAGGGGCTGCAGAGGGAGGCGGTGGCGGCGGGGGTGGTGATGCAGCTGCTGGTGATGGTGCAGAGCGGGTGCTCGGAGAGGGCGAAGAGGAAGGCGCAGGTTCTGTTGAAGATGGTGAGGTCGGCGTGGCCGGTGGAGTCCCAGGTGGCCAACTCCGACGATTATTACTATTTTCAGCCTTATTGACCGATAGTTATACTTGTTTTCAGTTTGGGGTTTTTAGAGGGTAAACGAAATTTAGAGGGGGGAGTAAATTGTGATTTTGGAGAGTGTATGTATGTTTTTTTTTTCTTTTCTCTTTAACCAAAGGATTTTGTTTTGGGTTTTTTTTTTTTTTTTTGGGTATAAGAATCAATACAGATTATGAGTTCAGCAGAGCTTAATTAATAAATGAACTCTGTTTTTTTTACTTGAGCTGTCGTCTCATTTTCCCCACCTTTTATTTAAGTTATTAGCTTGCTATTTCTGTTTGTATACTAGAGAGAACAAGCGAAATTTTGTACATTTCTATTTTATCTTGTTTTCCCTCATTCAAATTTTAATTCCTTCAAATTGGCGCATAGTGTTCAGTTGGCTGCTTTCAGAGAAGAGGTTATTTGATCTCCCCTTAGGCCGTACAAATCAAAATCCAGAGGTGTTTCAGAGAAAATGTATTAGCTAATGCGCTCTCTTGCTCTTTAAGACCGACGACTCATTTTCGCAGGTACATTTTTAGAAACATCATGGTCGCATGACAAATAATTATAACCTTCTAACTATAAATTACATCGCACTTGAAATTTTAAATTTTCATGAATCTTAGTACTTCATACTGCCGTTACCTCGGCATTAAAGCCAGAAGTTGTATCGAGGCAGTATCTATCATCGTGCAAAATGCAATACCGAGAGGACCAATTGGAAAACATTTTTTAGAAGTCTTTTTTGTCATTCATTTTGTATAGGTAACCGTGCTTTTTTCTTCTGCACTTGTAAAAGTGAAAGAAGAGGAAAGCTCTCCTTTGCCGGCCTCTGCAGAATAGAATGTTACCCCATTGTAGATATTTGAGGGGGAGAGGGTGAGAGAATGTGTGATTGCTTTCTCCCTGCTTTGATTGTAAAATGCAATTGGATATGTCATGGTAGGGCTTAGTGGAGTACGAGTCAAGGTTGCGTTCACCTTCCGTTTTGATTGGCACAAAAAGTTTTCTACAAAAATTTGGCATCATTCAATATGGGTATGTGTAATTTTTGGATCAATGTGTAGGGGAGAAAAGCCCAATCTTGGGAAGGGTCTTTAATAGAGTTTAATAATCAAATTAACTTTGGGAATGTTATTTGTTTGGGATTGTTTTGTAAGACTAGGGTTGTTGTCCAAGAATCTTACATTTTAGGATTCAGATTAGGACTATTTTTTTTTTTTTTTTTTTGGTTAAAGTCCTAGACTTTTATGGAGGATTTTTAAGCTTTTGAATGGATTCTTGGACTAATGTTAAATGACTATTAACAAGCATAATTACTATTTTATAAAGAAAATATAATTATTATTTAATTAGTAATTTTCTATAATTACAATTCTAAGATTTAATTTCACTTATAATTTGTATAGTTATGTAAACATTAAATATAATAGAGCATTCAATGTAAATATAAAACTATTTAATATATAATATTTTATTATTTAATATAGAAATTAATCATATTTAATATTACACATATTCTATATTTATTATATAATATTTTAATAAATATTAAATTTATATTTAATACTTCATATTTGATAAGTTATTTATATATGTAAAACATGATAATTAATTAGTATATTTAATATCAAATGTATTAGACTATTAAATCTATATCATTAAAATAAAGATACAAAGGATTAAAAAATAAAAAAATTTAAATGGTATAAAATGTTAAAGAATATTTCATTTTAAATGTATTAAATATATTTAAAGAATCTGATTAAAAAGCATTAAAATTAAATACATTAAATAACTAAAATAACTATTTACATCATTTAATATTTTCTTAGATAATTTTTAAATATTAATTATATTTACATATTCACTATATTTCTTATCTAATATCTAAATAAAAACTATATGCATTTAATGTTAATATGAAATATTTAAATAGTTTTATATATTAAGATACGCTAAATAATGAATATATTTAATATTAAACTAAATAAATTATATTAAATATACTAAATTGTTAAATAACATTAAATATTAAAATGATCAAATAATTTTATAATTAAATATATTTAAATATTTAAATTAAAAAATTAAAAATTGAATATGTTTAATATTTATTAAATAACATATAGTACTTTGTATTAAATGGAAGTGTTTGGTTATATTAGTTAGTAGTGCTTTTTAAAATATGGGCTCATAAGAGGAAGAGGAGAGAAAATCCGAGGAGAGAGATCACAATCCTCCAATTTAAACTTTAACTTTTTCTTAAAACTTCTTAGATTCTATAGAGTAGGATTGAGATTTGGATTTTGAGATCGTTGTCCTAATCATAAACCTACACAAACAATAACATCATAAAGTTAAATCTGAATCCTAGTCCTAAAATAGGCCAAGACAGACCAATCTTTATGTAGTTTTAGCCGTGTTTTTGCAAATCTTGAGAAAATAGGCCAAGACAGACCAATCTTGGCCTAATTTTATTCTAAACAATGCTACAATTAGATCAGGGAAAAGGTGGTCCAGAAAAGAACTAATTTAAAAGGCTATTTTTGTCTTAAGGGAAACTGGGTCATTTTTGACGCAGCTTTTGCCAAACAAGAAATAGCTCAAAGCACACCCTAAGTCTTAACGTTTTCTCTTATGATGTGTTTGGCAAACCCTTAAATTTGACCAGGATTGAACCTAGATCAGTTTTAGATTTATTTTGTTTTTAATTGGCAAAATTGAGCCAATTCTAGCTCATCAGTTCTTCTTTGGCCATAAAATCAGTTTAGTGTTGGACCACCACTTCCTTGGTCCAACTCTAAACTAGTTTAGAGTAGAATTTAGCTAAGACTGAATATGGCTTAATTTTTGGGTGATGACCAAACACAACCTTAACTTTTTTATGCGGGGTTATACATGAAATTTCCAACAATGATACTATATAGCTCGATCAACAACGGAAACCATGAGCCATTATTGATTGTGTCCAAAATGATATAATGGCGTAGTGACATTGCTTCAATATTTGTAGGATTTTACCATTCATGAGTCAACCAAACCATTATCACTCCTATAAACAATTCAAGTATCGTTCATCATTCTGACTCTTGAGCTAAATATTAAGTGTGTGTCAACAAACATGATTATCATATTAATAGAATATTCACCATTTGTGGACTAATTACTAGACCTTAGTTCATATGACTTGATTAAATCTACATCTATGAGACAACAACAATATATGCCAAACATCTTAGGGTTTTTCACATCTGAAGTTACATTGAACTTCACTATTCTCTAAGGCCCCGTTGGTAAAGGATTAAGGAGGAGGGATTATGGGGAATGGTTAACATAGTTAGCCCATTTCTTAATCTAAACGGTTAAATGTTTTAATTCGTTACGTTAGTTTATTTTAATTCTTTTGGTCATGTCTTGTGTTTGGGAATAAAAAGCATTTTGATCATTTTTATTATAAACAGAAATGTTATCTCTTAATTCGTCTAAATTAGTGGATTTATAAACCCCTCAATTTGAGGGGTTAACTCATTTTAACCCTCTAGAGGTGTAACACCCGTGATTTTCGATATGTATTTCTGTGTATTCGATACGTATTTTATCTTAAAATACTTTGATACGTATAATTTCTCTGATACGTATTTTCATATTAAAATACTAGATGGTATTTTACCCATTCTGTAATACCCGTAATTTTAATACAAAATTGAGTAAAT
>JBAKGM010000365.1:5207430-5217774 GCA_037177215.1 Asparagus racemosus | reverse complement strand
ATATACGTCTAATGAATAGTACCTGTCGATTGTGGAGTTGCCTGTCAATATATATTTGTCCCTCTGTGCTGTACCCCGTAAGATCCGGAGTTGGATGTGTAATATCTGTTCAGAAAGAAGATTTAGTATTGTTCAAGAAGAAGCATCCAGTAAATAAAGATATACGCTTCATGTGATAGTTCGAGATCATTAGATTTAACGCCAGTCAAAAAGGAAAGAGCAGAAAAAGAATTAAACTTTTTCTGCACAGTAGGTGCTTACCACAGCACACAACAAGCCCATACTATTGGAATATCACATGTGAAACTTTCTCCCATAGATGAATATATACATGAAGCAAGGCTTTACTGTACATTACCATCATTAGGCATGGTTAGGATAGGTATTTGAGTAATGGAGCCTTTTCTTCCTTCTATACGCCCAGCACGTTCATATATAGTTGCCAGATCAGTATACATGTACCCGGGATAACCACGTCTACCTGGCACCTCTTCTCGAGCAGCAGATACCTGAAACCAAAATAAAAGTTTGGTTACAGTTCATGAAGATGATTAGCGTTCTCTTCAGGTGTTACAGGTGTCAAAATCAGAGATATCTTATGTCGTGCATTTCAAACCAAATATGAACTGATTCAGATAAATAAAAGTCCAACTGAACTTTTCTTTAAGAGATGACTATAGTATTTATTGTGATCAAAGTAAACTCAAGGCAAAACAGCACCTAGGTTCCGAAACAGTAAATGTCAAATATTATGACAAATAAGTAAAACCAATGGCAAAAGAAGCCACATAAGAAAGCCTATATGGATTGTTGATTACAGTGCTACCTTATCCGTTAAAAGGACATCCAACCTTCTAGATATCTTTAATTGATTATATAAAGTAAAAATTGATCCTCTGCATTCACTTTATAGACTAAGACTATGATAGTGCTCTATCTTGAGCCAGCCACAAAGCAATTGACCATGACAAATGCGGAAATCAACACTTGCTTTTCTGCAAAATCCATTTGCTAAGGAAAATAGCAGGTACATTACCTCACGAAGTGCATCTGCATATGAGCTCATGTCTGTCAGAATGACAAGGACATGCTTCCCACACTCGTAAGCCAAATATTCTGCAGTAGTTAGAGCAATTCGAGGGGTGATAATGCGCTCAATAGTGGGGTCATTTGCCTGCAATGTGGACCATATTAGCAACAGGAAAATGTAAGATGCTCCAAATGTTGACTTATTCTAAGTTTCCAAGATAGAACTCAACAAACAGTGTAAACATAACACAAGCCCATGATAAGATGATGCAACGAGGACTAGTCAAGGTACCAGATTCAGAAAGAGGGTCACTCTCTCCATGGAACCGTTTTCTTCAAAATCGCGTTTGAAAAACTGTGCTGTTTCCATGTTTACTCCCATAGCCGCAAACACGATTGCAAAATTGTCATCTTCTGCGTCCTGTCCATTATTATATTGAAAATAAAAATTAACTAATAGTCTGATATTACAGGACAGTTTTATTTCAGTTGGGCCTCAGAAATCAGTAAAAAAAACTACTGCACATTGCACAAGCAATCTGAAAGATGTAAATGCAAACTATGATTAATAATTTCTAATTTGCTTTCTTACGAAGAGTCATACTACTCATGTAACATCTGCTAACACGACAAAGAAATTATGGTTTGACCTATGTGACCAAACAAAAGCCTTCGTCCCCAAACTAGCTCCTTCAATTCTATGCGCTAGACTATTTTACAATATCATAATCTACTTAAAGAAGATAACTATATGTGCTATACTATTTTCCCAGGATTCTGCACTTAGTGGGCCAAACTAGTAGTTTTTCTGAAGAATCCTTATTTTAATCTTTGCCAAGAGTCTGAAATGCATGATGGCTGTAAAAGATGATGGCTATGGATTGTGCTATGCAAGAAACTTTCCTAAACAAAGAAATTAATCATTCTTGAGAAAAATAATGCATTTTCAAAAAACTGTTCCCGCTGTATCACCCTTTAGGCCTAAATTGGAAATGAGGGGACAAGAGAAATGCTGGAACTAAAAAGAACAATATCTAGCTTTACAAAAACATCAGCATCTGTGGAATCAAATGCCACTACGAGACCCTGAATATATGTTTAAGATCTCACAACTGCAATACTCTTTTCCTTTATAAGTTAAAACTGCATCCACCCTGAAGCAAAAAAAGATACTAGATGCTTAATGATGAGATGAGAATTTGGTAATTTGATGATCTTTACCGTTCACCAAGATTTTTACCTTGAAAGGGAAAAACATAGAAATACTTAGTAGGACCAATGGGAAGATGCCGTGCAAGCTATTTAAGAATACTTCTAACTTCAAATTTAATTTACTTTATCAATGGAAAGGCTGTAATACCTCCAGGAGATTGTCAGATTTTTCCAAACGTTTCACAAGCCCGGCCTGACGACAAATTTGAGCAGCTATTTCATTGTGGGGAAGTCCAGCAGCAGAGAATAGAGGAATCTTCTGACCTCGGGCAATAGAGTTCATGACATCAATGGTAGATATTCCAGTCTGTATCATCTCTTCTGGGTAAGTCCTTTCACTGGGATTGATAGAACTTCCTGCAACAGATCATTGTTTTACAAAGCCAAAAAAGATGGAAGTCGAAATTCACAATATCAAAAAGCTAATGGCAGATTTTTAAATAAATTATATTCTTGAGGAACGTACCAGAAATATCTAAGTATGCCTCAGGCAATATAGGTGGTCCATTATCTATAGGTTTTCCAGAACCATTAAAAATGCGACCAAGCATGTCCAGTGACACAGGAGTTTTGAGAACCTGCATTATACATTATCAAGAATCTCATCATGCATTTATTCACAGAGAAGAGAGCTCCATGGAGAAAGGTTGTGCATAATAATCAACAAACAAAATAGAGAGCTGAATAGATGAAAGATCATAAATAAAAGAGAAATGGTCTGACTGATATAAATTGCCGATAGTCTATAGTACCATCCAAAGTAGTATACAAATATCTACATGTACTGGAAAAGATAATGTCGACATCTTCGGTTAAATGTTGAGAAGTTTGGAAAAAATCAGACAAATAGAACAGATTTACAAAGTACACTAACTGTTGCTTTTAACCAATTGCAGTTGCTACACATTCAATATAATGAATGCACATCCTTCAGGTCTTCACACATTGACCCACTGAAAATGCAATACAACAGTGCAAAACAAAGTGCCAGAAGCGAAAGGATGAGGCTTAAGGATAATGAATAACATAACTAGAGAAAGGTTGATTACCTCCCCTGTGAATTGAACAGTAGTGTACTTGTTATCGATTCCAGAAGTTCCTTCAAAAACCTGTAATCAACCAGTATATCAACAAATCTTTATTCTGTAGGAATGAAAATTCTGTAAAATAAACAGAGAGAAAAACTAAGTTATATCAAATGAACCTAATCTAGCATAACAAAATAATAAAAAGATTTCAAAAGCACAAAGAAGTGAATTTCTAAATCTTAGACAATAGCACATATCTAGAATGATTAAAAAAAAGAAATAGATGTACAAGCACTAAAGCGACTTATCATGTTATAAAACCATATAAAGTGCATTTGCATGAGGAAAAAGAGTAAATAATGCAATGAGTAGTGAATCCCAGAAATCACAGAAGATCCAAAAATGTTGGACGTATACAGACGTAACAACCTTGTAAATATTAAAATGCCAAGATGACAACAAATAACAATAAATATGTCAGGTTTCTTCTGTAATTAGAGACATTCAGACATATCATAGATTTGCAATCAAACATGAACAAGAAGCTGTATACAAATATTGAGATAAAATGTCATGTGGGCAACTAATTAAAATTATTAAAGCACATGAAAATAGCCACAATACTTCACAAGGAAAACCATGTAACTTTGAAAGGATAGATTGACATATAGGCAATGAAAAAAATATCAAAGTTTAAATGTATAAACGAGTACCAACCTGCACTACAGCTTTCTCCCCATCAACCTCCAGAACCTGACCACGCCTCGTGGTGCCATCCCCAAGTCGTATATTAACAATTTCTTGATACTTGGGACCCTGACATAATTTGGACATATATAAACACCAAAGGAAAATGTGGTTTTAAAATTACTGCAGCACAGCTTGGTAAGATAGTCAATACTGACAAGAAAAATGCTTACCTTAACTTTTTCCAGTATTACCAATGGTCCAGCAACTCCAGAAACAGTTCTGTACTCTAATCACAAGGGAGAAAAAAGAAAGAATGTTTGATGAGCACTTTGCAGGACCTTAAATAATCATATGCATGTTTTTTCAAGCAGCCCAAATATATAAGCTATTGCAAACGTAAAAATTACAGTGCATTAAGCATAATGTAGAAGCATCATTCAACTTCAAGACATGTTACAGAAAGTATAGACAATATAACATAAAATACATTGCATTAAACACATTAAGCTTGACTAAAAATCAATCCCTTTTTTTCATATAAATTATGGAAAGAAGCAAGCTGACAGTTTCCACATTACCAAGAGCAACCATCTTCTCCCGTAATCAAGTAATTATTTATCCAGTTTAATGTGGAACCAGGAAAGCATAGTAATTG
The DNA here is from genome assembly GCA_037177215.1 of Asparagus racemosus. Classification (NCBI taxonomy): domain Eukaryota; kingdom Viridiplantae; phylum Streptophyta; class Magnoliopsida; order Asparagales; family Asparagaceae; genus Asparagus; species Asparagus racemosus. The sequence continues at coordinate 5,213,160 of JBAKGM010000365.1, read as the reverse complement.
CTAATAGCATTCATTTACTCATTTCACTTTACAGTAGTGTCATACAGTAGTTTACCATGAATTAAAAAACTAATCTTAGCTATCAGTTCATTTTAGAAAGGAATGGGATAGGCACGACATACCAACAACATGTTAAATTTTTATGATTCACAACATATAGTTGCAAATTGCTAAATCCAAGGGTCACATAAACATGAGAAACTCTGACATCATTCTAAAAATCTTGACACCTCCCTCCATTTAGAATAAGCAGATTATTATCACAACTTCATTGGAGGCTTACTAGGTTTCCCTTGACATCACATATTAACTACTAACAACAAATCGGCAAACACTAACAATGTTAACTATTTAATGTTTCTTGAAAATTAACGTCTTAAGTTATTCCTAGTTGTTAATTTTCTAACTGACATTAAACTAAGTTTTGCAACTAACAATATTTTAATCTTCTACAAATATATATGCAAGGATGATCCCACATAAAGCATCTACATTCGACAAATATGAAAATTAAACTACCAATTTCATTGAATTTTTTGTAAGGATGAAATACTAGAATTTTGTTATCTTAGGGAGGAAGCAAGAAATGCAATAAAGCATAGCCTCGAGAATTGAAGTCTAAGCCTGACATACCCATGCCAACCTCCAATGTTCCTTCCTCCATATCGATATTGTTCTGTACCGAACCCATCTTCAACCTGGAGGCCTGAAAAACAGAATCACTCGGTCAACTGAAATTCAAAATATAACTCAAATAATTCCTCCAAAAATTCAGAAAATATGTATGAAAATATCCACCAAAAAGCTAAATTTTGGCAATGAATCAAAGCTCTTGCAGTATTCAAACAACATGAAGGAAGATTGAAGCTTTTGAAAATTTCAGTGACGCCATAAAAAGACAGATCTCAAACGTTCTAGGAGATGAGAAAATAGTCAATCGAAAAGAACGAAATTTTAGAGGATTTCTTCACAGTCTGCTAGGGTTAGTTCACAATGATTGAAGAAAAACACCAAAAACTTTAAATAAGTAGCACTAATTCGACTGAGACAACAATAAAAGCTGAAAAATCTACTTAAGAACTAATTGAGTTTTTATTTCGACTCTTATGAACTTCAAACTGAATTTAGATCGTGCCCGAACTCCTTAATCAGTAATAATTGTTCATTTGCCGAATTAAGTTGGGAGAAAAACCTAAATATATACAGAGAACAACAGATTGCAGAAGCCGATCGCTGGGTTGCGAGATCTACCAATAAAATTACAAGAAAATGAGAAAAAATTGTAATCGCGCGATTGAGAGATTTTTACCTTGAAATTTGATCTGCCGAAGGGAGAAAGAGAGACTGACAGAAACGAGAAAAACGCGCGCCCTTTTATTACTTGTTGTCGTAATGATCCGATGGCCCTAATCATTTACATTTTAGTCCCCTCCAATTATTCTCTATTACTACTAACAAGTATTTACTTATTTGCCCTGCAAATATGCAAATAAGTCACCAACAATGGGTCCTGTGTGCAATAAACAAAGATTACATGGAGCGAATATGCAAAGAAAAAAATAAATCAGATCCATCATTATCATTTGAACAGAATTATGGAAATGACATCATAATCATTTGAATGGAATTATGAAAATGAGAAATCTCTGAGTGGTTGCTTAACATGCACGTGGACAGTTGTTTTTGAGCTAGCTTCTGATTCATCAATTTAATTACCTTCTGAAAAAAAAGATATCAATGCTAGTAAGACATAATTGTTAAATTTCTCTATTTAGTTTTATGCAGCTAGAGCTATAGCTATGCATATAAGTTTTATTCACGGTGTCTTTTTATGGCTAACCCCGTCCCTTCATAAATAAACACATGAACGGTTCATGGGTTTTATTTTTAGAAATATGTAACTTTAATTTTGGAATAATAGAAAACGCATGAACGGTTATCTTACAGCTGAAGTAAATCAAGCCACCTATCAATGGGATTTGCATCTGATTCTAGAGAGAACAATATGATGAGAAGATAAAATACCCATCTTCTCATCGTTTTGGATCTTTTTCAGGCAAATGCTAACAAAAAGCCTCCACTTCAATTGGAAGCATAAATTCTCAGATCATTATACATAAGGATTTTGTACATATAATATAAGAAAGCCATTAGAAATTTAGGCCGAGAGGCTCCGGCAAGGGGAAAATCGTAGAAAACATTTGTCATATAATTAAGCTAAGAATTTAGGCTGGCACTCTGCATGTAACAGAACTCAACATAGATTCATCCGCCGCCCTCACAACGATCATAATATCAGAACTATTCTAACTACAAATTCCTGCAAATTTCTGTCTATAAATCTCCCCTACTGAAATGAGAACAAAAGCCATTAGGCTATCTGTTGCGGTCCGGTCTCACCAGCTCTTCGATGCTACTTTTGTACTTGGAGATCAATTCCCTGCAATGATTTTAGTAGCCAGAACAGAAGCAAATAATTAGTGTCCAAAAAATTTTCGGATTTTCAGCAAAAGTCAGCTAACGGTGTCACTAAAGCAGTGCAAACCTCCTTTGATTTAGCTGTTGCTTAGTCTCTTCCAACTTACGCTTTTGTCCTTCAACTGTCTGATAGAACACACGTAACAAAAGAATTGGTCAGCATAATAGTTAAGAAAACATCTAATCTATATTCAAATTCATCATCATCTTCTTCATTATCATCACCATAACTATAATCTAAGCCCTTCACATAAAATTAGAGTACACAAGGAATATAGGGCTCCACAAGAGAAATTATTGGCAAGAGAGTTGTCATAAAAACTCCTCAGCCAACTAGCAAGTATGGGAGCCAACCTTATTGGTTTGTGAATGAAGGTCATGAGACCAAGAAGCATAAACCATGAGAAAATGTGTGGTTTCAAAGTTTTATATGCCTGAAGAGAGTGTTCCGTATGTCAGAAACACTGATTCAAGTTATGCAGAAAAAATGGTTGTCTCAACTTCTCATGGAACCAAGGATAGCATATACCAAGCTTGGCACAGATTATGACTAAGAAATAACAATATCTTTTTATGCTAATCATGAAAAAACATCAATAACAGTCATCCGATGAATGCACTAGGAAATAAACTAACAAATTGCTTGATATTACATTTTTCATAGATTCCTCTGTTTCTTCTTCAACATATTGAGCTCAGATATCACCAGTTACAGCCTATATATTGGATACGCACAGAAGTTTGTCATTATCAGACACCATTGATGAATACAGAAGTAAACACTTCGATAATTTAGTTAGGAGCTGATGTAACATGACAGAAACAGACTTAACCAGTCATCCTCATCTCATCTATTTGATGCCAATATGGACAAACCACTTACCATAGCTTTTGTGCTAATAGATCCTGATATTGAGTTCAGCAGCTGCTGACACTTTTCAAAATGGTTGGTCAATTCAGTAACCTAGTGGAAGAAAAAAAGAAATAAATATGTCAGCCTCAGAGGGTAATACATGATACTATCATCCTTTTCTGTAAAGCACAGAGTCCAGACTTCAGACTGCAAAACTTCAGGTTCCGAGATGTCATAGAAACATATTTAGCATCCCAAAAGCATTAAAAAAAACTGAATCCTATGTTTGGAAAAAAAAATATTTTCATAGGAACTAGTGCGATCCTGGAAGAACAAGAAACAATACTTGGATCATATCGACAACTAACAAAAAGATGAGTTTCGACGATACAGATTCAGTACAAAATGATAAATGTTTCTTTAACTGAGTTCACAATGCCATAATGATGGTTTCTTTTGTTTGGAAGGTACAGGGTAAGGTTACCTTTTGAGTCATCTGCTACTTTTATCAAATCTACTTGAATCTAGAGATGACATAAACTATGCTTACAAGAAAAATCATGATGGTTAGGAACAATCATCACCAAAAATAATCATCTATGTGCATGTGTGTGTTAGCAGAGATCGCATTTCTTACCAGTGCATCTGAATGCTGGTCTCGACTTCCAGTTTCAGTTACTTCTGCTAAACTTTCCACCAACTGAAAGGAAGTAAACCATTAGGAACCAAGAATAGAACTTATGATACTGAATGCAAATTCAGCCATGAACACGTAGTGTAACTTACAACATAAACCACAAAGATCAAAAGTTAAAGCACATGATTTTGCTACTTTAGCTTTCAAGTGAACATATAGAAATTAAAACAGTACCATATGCGTCTCTTATAAAGATCAAAAAAAAAAAAAAAAGAACTGTCAAGATTAAACGTGTATTAAGGCCCTACAACAAGGCATGCTAAATAACCAGATAATTGTTCAAAGATATTTTGTAAAGGTGGTAGAGAAACTCAGTTGTCTCAAAGAGGCCTAGTCAACTAAAATTACAAAAGATGGCATGAAGGGTGAGTATTTTAAATGTTAACAATTAAATTGTTCACCAAAGTTAACTATTAAATTCTGCGAGTCTGGTTGAAGGATACAGAGAGAACAGGATGGGATATTTTGCTCCAATTTGACATACACGTCTCTTTCAATCAACCTAGTTACATAAGAGTAGATTCCTTTGGCATATTGCTTAACTTGATAAAATTAAGTTGCTATCCTACCAGTAAATTTACTGCTAAAATAGCATTCAATGAATTCATGACTGCTTGCAAAATCTAAACATTCATCAGCATGAGCACCCTAGGCTGGACTGTGTTAGCTTGGTTTTTGTTTATTCCTTTAAATTATTTACATGGTCCCAAATACTGTAGTATGCCTCCTTATGTTTTGAATTTTCTGCAAACTATACCTAAGCTAACACACAAGAAGTTACAAATTTTCCAATGAGAACTCATAACACAGCGTGCATCCTGAGCATGACTGTCTTCCAATCTTTTCTTCATGTCATTCATCTAGGTGTTTGATCCATAAATATTTACCCACAAGCTTACAGTTATGAACAACATGGAAACTTTCAGGCCTTCAGAGGCAACTGAAAGTTATGTACACAATAGCTGACTGATAGACTTTGTTAAAAGTTCTTAACATTGGTTAAACTATTGTGACCTACATCATTTTTTTCTCAAGAACTGCTCAGCTTCAGCCATTACGAGATGGACTTACACTTCTTTCTAACCAAATAAGTACGCATCATGTTTGGTTGGAGACAAGGTTACAGAGAGCGCTACGCAGGCTAGGCGTTGGACCCAGCGCCTAGAGCCTAGGCGGCAAGGCGGAAGCCTAAGCGGGGACTAGGCATTTTCTTTTTTTTTATGTTTTCAATTACAATTACTGATAGTAAATGCCTGTGTTATAGAAAGTTTAGGCGCTAGACTGACACCTAACAGATTTCTTAAGTGGTAGTGGAGAAGGTTTTGCTGAAGGTCGGATGCCTGTGTTATAGAAAGTTTAGGCGCTGGACTGACACCTAACAGATTTCTTAAGTGGTGGGGGAGAAGGTTTTGCTGAAGGTCAGGAGAGATAGAGGAGGTGTTCATAGTTAAGAGTTTGGAGAAGAATGGAGGAAATCATGAACAATGCCTAAAGGGTGCAGTCCATATAGACAGACCATGCTCCCCTAGTCGCTCCCAAAGCCTCGGTGGGCAACTTAGGTACCGCCTAGGCGCTAAGTAGGCAGCCAAGGTACGGCTTAGGTCTAGGCGTACGCCTTGGCGGGGGCTTTTTAAAACCTTGGTTGGAGCTGCATGCTACATTCAAATTTGATTTTTATTTTTATTTTATTTATTTATTTGGG
>JBAKGM010000365.1:5145463-5165886 GCA_037177215.1 Asparagus racemosus | reverse complement strand
ATTGTGTTCTTGCCTAGTTTGTTTACTTATTTGTCGGGGTTTTCTCGGATATACGCTTCCGCCGTGCGCCCAACAGATGTTGATTTATCTAATGAGTGATTGTGATTCATTGTAAATATAACACTCATTCTTATCCCCGTAAGTGACGCTTTTTTTTGGTAGGTCCGTAAATGACACTTTAATTCCTAATTCACATTCATAACAAATCACTACCATTCAATAAACAAGTAAATTGTCACCACAAAAAATAGCTGCCAACTACTTGTGGAAAAGAGTGTCCTATGTATAGCTCTAATATTCAATATCTACGTATAAGTAGAAAACTTGCATGAATTTATATTATTATTACTTAATAAAAATATGTAGTACAATATCTACCCAAGAATAAAAGAATCTAGAAACATTCGCTCAACAGATCCGTCGGCAACTATAGAGGCTTCGTGGCGAACATCTGCAGGCTGGAAGGAGTCAATGATGACGCACTTCTATACATCAGCGAGCCAGTATACAAAATCACCGGATAGTTTTTACGTGTAAAAAGAATCTATCCAGAATTCAACACCAGAGACGGACACAAGAAAATGGTTTTGATCGAACTTAACATTTTTCTTCTACCCTTATTATTAATCCACACATAAACAAATGCGCTGCCTATAACACGCAGGTTCTGCAAATCGCCAAGCTAGCTTTGTGCATGAACAAACATGGGGGGCCAAACAAATAAAGCTTTACAGCTTTACAGTTCACTGCAAAGTTAACACAAACAAACAAACAAACTGATATAACTAACAGTTTTACAGTTCACCATCAAAATTGCAAGAACACGGACCGATTGTGATACAGGTATAACTGCTTTTCAAGGGAAAAACCATGCTAGTATAAATATAAATACAAGACGCATTCTAGTATTAATTTCATCCAGCCTAGCTAGTGCTAGTCTTAATTTAAAGTACAAATCTTCCGATTTTGGCATTCTAGAATAAACAATGGCGTGTTCTAGTTAAAGCCTTTATTGCCATGGGCAACAATATTCTCATTTCTTAAAAAGTTTTCACACATGCTACTTCAAACAATCAGTTCCCCGTTTCTCTTCGAGATCCACATATCTTTATATTGACTAGCTTCTCAACCACTAATTTGTGTCCTAACACGTTTCGAAACGCGACATCATCACAACTTGTATAAGTAACAACCTACTACTAGCTTGTAAATCATCACCATTTCAAGATCTAAACCCCTAACCTAACATGAAGCCGACCGCCATAACAATGGAGGGTGTGAAGTCGTATCCACTTCTTTCCCTCCTGTCGTCATGCCTTTGCCTGTGGCTCCTCTCCCTCTTCATCATCGGCTGGCGACGAAGAACCAGCAGCCTGCGGCTTCCACCGAGTCCCCTGGGGCTCCCGATAATCGGCCATCTCCATCTTCTGGGGGCCCTCCCTCACCAAGCTCTCCACAAGCTCTCCCTCCGCTACGGCCCCATCATCTCTGTCCGCTTAGGGTCCCACCGTTGCGTCGTGGCCTCATCACCAGAAGCTGCGAAAGAATTCCTCAAGACTCACGAACTCTCCTTCTCTAACAGGCCCCGCATAAAAGCTAATCACCACCTCACCTACGGCTCTGCTGGCTTCGCCTTTGCCCCCTATAACTCATATTGGAGGTAAATTAAGGGTTTTTTCTTTGTCCGTACTAGTCTAGTCCTCATCTTCAGTAATTTCTTATTAGTCCCTCAAGTCTTTGGATTGGCTCATTAGACCCTCAAATCCTAAGAGGTCTTGCAATTTGGTCCTTCGACGACCAAAATTACCCTTCGTTTATGTTTCCCACAACGCCCTTTGTTAAAACAAAAACAAAAACAAAAACAAAAACAAATAAACATCAGCTGAGGAGCATATAATTTGCTCATTGAGGGACCAGATTGCAAGGCCTCTCAGGCTTTGGTCAATTTCAAAGATTTGAGGAACTAATATCAAAATAACCCAAGAAAATGGGTATTGAATATCTGTTTATTAAATCTTACAAGTTACAACGAACGGTCATCCTCTTTCTCTCTAATAGGTACATGAAGAAGCTCTGCATCACACAACTGTTTGGGGGTCGGACACTTGAACATCTCCTCCCTGTGAGGCGCTTCGAGATTACAAGTCTTGTGAAAACGTTGTTTGAGAAATCGGAAAAGGGCGAGGAGGTCAATATGAATGCAGAGCTTCTAAAACTGACAATCAATGTGATGAGCGGGATGGCAATGAACCGGACGTGCTCAGGAGGTGACTTCGGAGAAAAGGTAAAAAAGTTCGTAGAGGAAGCAGTTGAGCTGATAGGGGTATTTAACGTCGCAGATTATGTAGGATTTTGCAAAAACATCGACTTACAGGGTTTCGATAGGAGACTGGAGGTTTTGCTACAGAGTTTTGATAAGATGATGGAGGGGATATTGAAGGAAAAGGAGGAGAAGAGGATAAAAGAAGCAGATGGTGCTGAGGAGAGATCGAAAGATTTGCTTGATTTAATGCTTGACATTGCTAATGATGATAATGTTGAGATGAAGTTGACAAGAGAAAACATCAAGGCCTTCATTCATGTAAGTCCACGTCGACAACACTTGTCTACAAATTTATCATGATATTTAGCGAACTTATCTCGTTAATTTCTGTGAATATGTCAAAGAGCTTGTCTCATACAATTTGTTAATTGGCTGCCCATTACAACAACATACAAGAAACTCACCCATGCAAGAACCACAACAGAAAATTTTCTGGGTTTGGAATGAAGAGTAGAACAGACCTCTGTTCCTTTTTGTTAGATTAATCTTGTTAAACGTTATTCTCTTTTGTATTTACTTCTGCATTTGATCTGGTCACTAGCTTGACCTATTCCCTAGGATGATCTATTCTCTAGCTGAGCTATTCTTTAGGAAGCAACGTAGCCAAGAGATTAGCAAGGGAACCGTTGCACTTTGATTTGTATAAAAGGGACCCTAAGCCCTCAAATAACAAGCAGTTCATTCCATTTTCACTCAAAGCCAAACAGTGTACTCGTGTGTTTACTTCTCCTTCCTCCTATTTTAATTCTCCTCCTTTCTATTTAGTTCACCAAGCAAAGTTGTTATTTGTCTACAACCACAGTCGAATCGATCAAAGACTTTGAGTTCCCACAGACCGACATCTAGTCCTTGTCTACTCCCCTTGAATTGTCGCCCCACATTACGCCTTTCTCGTTGACAGACGAGACGCCAAAGTGCTTGACGGGGATGAGCGAGGATGAGCCCAGGGTGGCCAAAGCTCGGTACGCCTTGTACACCAACAGCGACCCAGATTCTCGCTTCAGCAAAGACAGCGCTCGAGCGCAGCTCATGCGCCGGCTCAAAGAACTCGTTGAGCAGCACAAAGATGAGGATCTCAGCATAGTCTGCATCGGCCATACCGTGGGAGGTACACTGGCTGTGCTCAGCGCATTCGACATGGTGGAGCAAGGATTGTCCAAAATTAAGGGCAAAGATGATGATGACCACTTCCCTGTGACAGCGGTGTTGTTCGCGTGTCCGAGGATCGGAAATGCAGCATTCCGCGATCTCCTCGAGAAACAGAAGAAACTCAACGCAATTCATGTCATGAACGAGGGCGACATTGTTCCCACGCAGCCGCCTACGTGGATACCGGAATGTGGGGATTACGCGGACATCGGGGTGACAATAGAACTGGACTGGATCGAATTGGTGAACTTCTGCGAGAACCCGACCTATGAGGAGCTGCACAAACTGCAATGCATGTTGCACTTGTCAGCGGGATGGAAGGGTGAGGAAGGAGAGCTCAAGGTGAGCTGCTGCTGCTGGTGGTGGAGGTGGCGATGACGATGCCCCCGCTGCCTAATTAATTTTACCTACTATGAATTACAACTCTATTGGATTGAGCTAAATAAATAAAAAAGCATGTATGCGTGCTTGCCCTGTGTTCCTGTATATGTAAGTCAGCTTAGCGACTTCTATCTTACTATCAACAACAATAAAGAGTATATCATAAAACTTCCTTGATTTATGAGATGTTTTACAAAAATCATGAGATTTAGAGAAATTATCATGTATCATCTTTTTTTACACCCATTAGTGGCTTACAAAGCAACTCACTTGTCCCATAATATTTTTTTTGAATTCAAGAGTATTCTCATGAAATTACAATCATAAAGCAAACTAGAAGGGCTTTTAGGGCGTATTGCTGGAGCCTATAATAAGTTGTTTATAAAAGTAGCATATAGAAACAACATATATAAGTTGCTGAAAATAGCAATTTGGTGATCAAATATAAAAGTTGCTTAAAATAGTTAAGGTGTTTGGTAGCTTGATGATCATTGTTTAAAAATAAAAGATATAAATGGTATATAAATGATATAGAATGCATTGCGGATATATTCATGGAGAAACTGGACGGTCAAAAGCCAAAACGTGGGTCCGTCAGAGGAAAAATGACTTGCAATAAGGAACAGGTCATATCTCCTAAACTGTTTATTGGAATTAGACAAATTACTTTGAAAATTGTGTATTTTTTAGAAACGAAGTCAACCTAACTAATTGTTGCTTAGTTAGTTGCAGTCTGTTTTACAAAATTCCCTTCAAATTAAGAGATATCAGAGTTTTTTGATATTTTGGTAATGTTTTAGGAGTCTGTTTTGATTAGGAAAAAAATTCATTTTAATTCTAAATTTGACTGATTTGTTTCCGAAAAAAATTCATTTTAATTCTAAATTTGACTGATTTGTTTCCTCAATTATATGGAGTCTTTTTTAGGAGAGTTTTATTATTTTTATTTTTAGTAAAGCTAGGGTCCTAGTAGGAGTTTTGCTTATTTTCTATTTAAGCAGAGGATTGTAAGTCGACCTAGAGGCATAACTTTGTAGCAATAAAAATCCTCTTATTATATTTTATTCATGGATTTGAAGTTCTTTGTGGATTCAGAGATTAGTTCTTGTAGATTCAAAGAGCACCCATCGGTAAATTCTAAGATTTATCACTTCTGCGTTGTGTTAATAAATTATAAAAAAATAAAAACTACTTTTAAAAGTATCCTCAAGTTACTTCTAAAAGTATCCCCTTAAAAGCAGAAGTAGATTCTAAAAGCATGCTAAAAAAAATAAACAAAAGTATTCTAAGAAAAGCTAAACAGACCCTTACTCCCCTGAATCAATTTTAGAGCTTATGAAATATCCTTGCATATCACTGTTCACTCAAGGAGAATGAGGAATGACCAAGCATATTACTATTCACTCAAGGAGAAATTGTTGTCCGGTCCCAGTTGCAATAAGTTGTTTCAAACTAGTCCTTCAAGTCATTGAAATTTCAGTTACGTCCCCACATATTTATAAGTTATTCCACATTAATTAGAAATTTTATGATTTGAGAGACTAATTTTGAAATATTAAAGGTTAAAGTCCTAATTTAAAAAAACTCTAACTATTAAAAGCAAGGATGTTTTCTCGCCTGTCTCAACCAAAACCTTATCACAATACCACAGCCACTGCTCTCCTCTCCTCGCTCAATGACAGCTCAACCACCACCCTCCTCCCCTTCATGGGCCGAACTCTTGGGCTCCGACAACTGGGCCAACCTCTTAAACCCCCTCGACCTCTCCCTCCGCCGTCTTATCCTCCGCTGCGGCGACTTCTGCCAAGTCACGTACGACGCCTTCATCAGTGACCTCCACTCTCGCTACTGCGGTGCCAGCCGATACGGCAAGCGCAACCTACTCCCCAAAACTAACTTCCCTTTCGCTGAAGAATACTCCGTCGCCGACTTCCTCTACGCCACCTCCGACCTCGAGCTTCCCATTGCCTTCCTCTTCTCTCTCTCCCGTGAATCTTGGAGCAAGGAATCCAATTGGATTGGATACATTGCCGTCTCCTCTGATTCTGCCGCAGTCGCCAATGGTCGTCGAGAGATATATGTCGTTTGGCGAGGGACGATCAGAGATCTTGAGTGGGCCGACGTGATAAAGCCCGAACTCGTTTCAATCCAGCCCATTTTGTCTACCGAGGACGAGAAAGTAATGAAGGGTTGGTTCACTGTGTATACCTCTTCTGATGCGAAATCTCCATTCAATAAGTTGAGCGCTAGAGACCAGCTGTTATCCAGAATCAAGACTCTGGTTGAACTCTATAGTGGCGAAAATTTGAGCATAGTCTGCGTTGGTCACAGCCTTGGAGCCAGCTTAGCCATTTTAAGCGCGTTCGATATTGTCGAAAGCGGACTGTCGAAAATGTCCAATGGCAAAGATCACTTCCCTGTTGCCGCAATTGTATTCGGCAGTCCACAAGTAGGTAACAAAGCTTTCAACAACAAACTTGAAAATCTACCAAATCTCAGTGTTCTTCACGTCAAGAACATGATTGACTTGATCCCTTTATACCCAACTGGGCTACTTGGGTACGTTGACACTGGAACAGAGCTTGTCGTCGACGCCAGGAAATCGCCATTCTTGAAGGATTCAAAGAATTCAAGCGATTGGCACAATCTGCAGGGGATTTTGCACGCGGTTGCAGGGTGGAATGGTGAAAAGGGGGAGTTTGAGTTGAAGGTGAAGAGAAGTGTTGGGTTAGTGAATAAGAGCTCGGAGTATCTGAAGGATGAGTTGTTGATTCCTGGGTCTTGGTGGGTTGAGAAGAATAAGGGGATGGTGTTGAAGGAGGATGGAGATTGGGAGTTGACTGAGTTGGATGGAGATGATTTGCCTGCTCCTCCTGTTTCTTCTACTTATGTTTCAAGTGATGGTGATTTGAAATTGAAAACTGGTGTTGATTCTTCTTCTACTTCTGCTACGAGGATGAAGGGAAGGTCTAAAAGTGGATTGTCCTGCAAATGTTTTGGAGGTGTTTGAATAATTGGATTTGATTTGGTTTATCTTTGGCTTGTTTATCTATGTTTGGGTACTAAGTATTGATGTAAATTTATTTAGAGCATGAAGTGTTTGAGAGCTTTTTATTTTCATCTAATTTGATTATTAGTGTGAAAAAGTTTTATTACTCTACTATTTCAAAGCTCAAAATTATCGTAAAGGTTGTGGATTATATTTTTGATCTCTAAAAAGCTCCCCAGGTTGAACACTTTTCTCATTTGCCAAAATCTAAATTATTTTATGCAATGAAGATGTTTTTTAAATTCAATGTAAATTTGTATCTGGTGAGATTTGATTTTTTTTTTTTTAAGAAAATGGTGAGATTAGAATTTGAAGTGCTCTAATAATATTTTTTTTTAAGTCTATTTCACTACATCAAAATTCCATAGTTGTAGTAAAAAAAAAAAGGCTAATTAAGGGCTATACAAAGAATAATCTGGTTCCAAAAAAATTTCTGAACAAATTAGGGAAAGTGGGAGACTAAACAAAATTCATGATTTTTGTGAATTATATGTCAAACTTTGGTTGTTACTTGTTGCTATTGTTTTGTCCCTGTCAGAGATATGGAGGAGAAGGTAACATCAATGATCTGGCCATATATGTTACTATTAACGGGACATATGTCTGAATTATTGCCGATACATTGTTCTCATCATGTACCAACTTTCTGGTGTTTACATGGTAGTACAAGATATCAACTACTTCACTCTTCTTACATTGCATCTGCTGATATATCAATGCAAATTAATTAATAACGTACCTGAAAAGATTAATATGAAAAAGAATACAATTATACTTTTTCTTCCTTCCATTGTTTTGTCATTTCTTTTTGCCACTTTGAACCATCTTTTATTCCGTGAAAAGAAAGGAAAGAAGAAATTGAAGGCAATTCTTTTCTTCTTAGGGCCTGTTTGGTTACTTTCCAAATAAAAATAGAATAGGAATCCATTGTAAATTCCGTCTTCTAAGCATTTAAGGGTGTTTTCTGTAAAGGTTTTTTTTTCTTTTTTGTTCTCTTGCACAAAAAATGGAAGAAGAAAATCTCTACCAACACAATTCTAAACAGGAAAGAAAAGGCGGAAAACCCTAAAGAGTTCCCAAATCTTCAACTCTAAAAACTTTTGCCCAATTTATTATTATTTTTCTATGTGCTTTCCACCAAATTCCTTCTTAAAAACTCAGAATTGGCTTTTCCGTTTTTTATGACATTTGCTGACGTTTTCGAGAAGGTTTCTAGAAAATTTTCCAGAGTACGAAACAACGGAATAGGAATTCTGTTTTATAGATTTGACACATGAAAATGGTTTCAGTAAGTTTCCACGTGTTTTCTACACTTTTTTTTTTTTTTTTTGAACCAAACGGGCTCTAACTTTGCTGTTTTATTAGAGAGGTGATGACTAAAAGTTTAATGCGCCCAAAACTTACCATACTTGAAGATGAAGAAACTAGTTTTCTTTAGACTCTTTACTGCATATCAATTGTGACCATTAAAGCCGAGATTGGATGCATCTTTCTTTTATCCAAAAATTTTGTGTGGGCCTCATTTAGTTGGGTTTTGTATAAATTTAATTATACATATATTGCAAATAAGGTCCAAATAAACTACTTGATCGATAACAGACATGTTAGAACGGAAAAAAAAACCGTAATAACTATCCTCAAATGCAGAAATAATTGGATACAAGAGTAGATATCTAGAATTTAGTCAAGAACATATCTTCTTTTTTTGCAAAAACGTCTACTCTGCATTCGAAATTGACAAACATATCTCTTCACGTAATTTTACCCACTCAAGTGAAAACTGCACATAATTTTGTTATATAGGGAGGTTTTATGAACAAAAATCTTAAAGTTGAAGTAGATTTTATGATAACCTCAAAGTCAAAAAAAAATTATGATAAGCCCTAAACTTAAGGGGGGCTTATATGACATTTTAAAAAGTTATAGGGATTATCTAATAATCATCCGAGGTTAATGGGAGTTTTATGAGATTTAGACTTTTATCATGTACCAATAAACTTTGAGGTTTTCCGAGAAAACCCCCTAAAAACTTGAGTGGGTCTAGTCAAATTGGGTATTTTTTTTATCCTTGTCCTGCCGTTTACGACTGGGGTCTGGGGATGTTTATCATGTTACCTCAGGGCCAGTTTACTCCAGTTTACTCTTTAGACAAGTAGTCCAGACAGCAAGGGGTATCTTTTTAGGGAACGACAGGAAGCAGTGTCTCCACGTTAATAATATGAAAGATATGGCTCGTGGAGCCATCCATTTGTGGACAAAATGTTGCCCCCAGTCCATAGAGTTGCTCTTTCAAGAAAGATTGAGGATCAATGGATTGCGACTTAATGGGATGAAATTTAAACACTTGTTCATAATATACAACTGGCTCAAATGCATTTTCATTAATTATTGTAGGGCTTTCCATTCGGGCCTGAGCCCGTCCCGACATTGGGTCCGGACCCCGCTGGGAATCCTGGGCTGAACCGGGCTCTGGGCCCGGGCCCGGGTCACTTTGGCGAAGCCCACATCGGGCTCGGCCCTACCCGGCCAGGAAGATGGTCGGGCCGGGTAGCTCGGATCCGAGTCTAGCCCGGACTCGGAGGACCATGTTCAACCAGGCCGAAAAAAACCTGGCCCGGGTCCAAACGGTCACGAATCTGACCTTTGGGATTGGCCCGGACCCGGTCCGGTGTGCCATAATGGCTATTTTTGGCCTTTTGATCAAAATACCCCCAAAACGGTCAAAAAAAGCTAAAAATTGAGGGTATTTTGGTCTATAAATAGAAGGGGTTTTCATTTGTTTTCTTCATCCAAAACTCATCTACTTCTCTCTAATGCTCTCTTATACTCTCTTATTCTCGCTTTTAATCTCTAATTCTCCAATCAAATGCCTTCCTCCTCCGATTATGAAGGGCAAATTCTAACTCCCGATGTTGAAATAAGTCCTACTCCTACTCCTACTGCACATACAAGAGCTACTCCTCCTACCGATGTTGATCTCGAATCCAGTGGCGATGATCCTGCACCTAGAGCTCCTAAAAGGCCAAGATCCAATGTGTGAAATTTTTTTTGAGAAGATAGAAGTCACCAAAGATCAACACAGTAAACTTCTCACCTAGAAGGCTAAATGTGCATTGTGCGGCCTTATTTTCCAAGCTCATCATAAGAGTGACATCAACCACCTCAAACGCCATTTAGAAAAGCACAACAGAGCTCAAGCGGCAACGTCTCAAGGAGACATCCGACAATCTCTACTCTCCCAATCATCAACCTCCGGTAGCCTCAGTTCTTGGAACTATGTCGCAACTAAAGGCAGGAAATGTGTCATCAGGTTTATTATTCTTAAAAACTTCCTTTTAAATTAGTAGAAGATGATGAATTTAAAGATATGATTACAAATAGTTTTTATCCCGTATTTAAAAAATTTTCTCATCAATTTTGTCAACGTGATATTTGACAATATTATCACGAGGAACAAATAAAAATAATTTCTTATTTTCAAAGTTTAAACTGTAAATTTTCTCTAACTTCTGATATTTGGACATCTAGAGTATAAACTAGTTATTTATGTATCACAGCACACTAGATTGATGATAGTTGGTAAATATTTAAAACGGTTATTTCTTTTATTACATTTGAAGATTCACACACTGGTGTTAATATTTCAAATTTAATAATAGAATAATTTTCAAAATTAAAAATTTCTGAAAAAATATTTTCTTTTTCACTAGATAATGCAAGTAATAATAATGTAGCTGTAGATCATATCAAATCATCTTTGTTATTGCCATGTCATGGGGATATTTTTCCATATTAGATGCATGTGGCATATTTTAAATTTAATTGTTCAAAGTGCATTTAATGAAATTAAACCCATGAGAGAAAAGGTTAGGACTATAGCTTATGCTCATAATACTTTTAAATAAAGGCTTAAAAGATGGAAACAATTGTGTAAAATAAAAAAATTTAAAACCCAAGTTAATTCCAAAAGATATTGACCACATGTAGAATTCCACATATACAATGTTAAATGTAGCAATAGAGTATAAAGAAATTATAAATAATTTTTTTTTACTTTCTATACTTCTAGTTCTAGCTCTGGTAGTATGCATGAAATGACTGATGAAGAATGGACGGTTATATATAGTGTAAAAGAGATGCTATAAGTTTTTTATGAAGCTACTATGTTATTATCTGGTTATTATAATCCAACTATTATTCAAGCTGCTTTACAAGTTTTAAATATTCAAACTTTTTTTTTACTAATTATAGTATGGATACTTATTTTGGAAATATGATTTTTAAATGGAAAGTAAATTTAATAAGTATTTTAGGTGTATTCCTATTTTTTGGTTTGGAGTTTCTTATTGATCCATATTTGAATGATGTTGACCTTCAAATTTTTTTAAATTCTTTGTATGAGAACATGATAATAGACACTGATGATGGTCAAGTTGTTATTGCTCTTACTTATCATAACACTATTAGATGTTATTTTTGAAGATTATATGATGAGTATGCAAATAGATATGGTGTAAGTATACATCAACCTACAGCTTCTGCTTCTACGAATTCAAGTCGAGGCAAAGGTAAGAGTTTTGATAGGGAACTAATGATAGCAAAGCTAACTGGATCTAGATCTGGATCTGGATCATCAAGGGAAGTTTTTAAAATTGAACAATATTTAAGTGTACCTTTAGTTAAAAGTCAAAATAATAGTTTCGATATTTTGTAAGGGTGGAGAGTATATGGAACAGTTTCATATCCTATACTTTTCATCATGGCTCGTGACTTACCAACAGTGCATATTTTTACAGTAGCTTCGGAATCTGCCTTCAGCACATCTGGACATTTGATTGACGACCAAAGAACATCGCTAGATCTGTCTCCTGTACGGGCGATAATGTGCCTACAATATTGGTGGAGGTCCGAGAAGAGAACTCAAGACATCGATCGGACAGCTAGTATTGAAGATAAACTTGATGAGTTGGCAATAGGAGATAGAGATAAAGAGTAGACTTGTAGAAATACTCATTACACTCATTACTTTGTAATTTTTATTTCTTAGCTATAAATTTGTGATAAATTATTTTAGAAAGAGTTGCAAATGATAGTAATATAGATGAGTAGGTGCCAACCTAGTTGGGATGTATTCATCTATTGTGATGCGATAAATTCTAGAAAAGTTTTATAATTGTTAGTGATTATAAATAAAGAATTAGTTTTTATCATTTTAATTTCTATGATATTTGTATTTGTAAATTGTATAATTACAAGTGATTAATAATATGATTGATTTTTTATCAAAATTTCGCATAATTTATGTTATTTACTCTTGAAATTTTAGTTTTTTTAAAAAAAAGAAAAACAACCGAGTCGGCTCAGTGCTTGGCTCATTTGGGCCCGAGCCCAGATCCGGATCCGACCTGGACCAACCGGGCCCGGGTCCGGGTACCCCGTTTTGCTCGGCCAGAGCCCTTTTTTTGGGCTAGGCTGGGTTGGGGCCGGCCCGGTTGGACACCTCTTAATTATTGCATGTGATGAAAAACATATGGAGCAACATCAATGTAGCTTTCTGAAAATTAGAACATTTAGTTTCATCTCTTTTTTATTTTTTTCCTCATTCTTTCGAGTTCGTCGAAATTCGCTGAAAAATATGAAAAGAAAAAATAATAATAAATCCTCAACTTTGACATCTTATATCATCTTTGGGTGATGATTTTGATAGCCATAGATGGATAAGTGCTCCATGTGTCAATTTCTAATTGCTCAGATAGGTCAGATGTGCCAAGTCATTTTGTCCAGTAGGTAAAGTTAATGTATGCGATATTTTCTCGAAAAAGATGTAGATCAAGGGAATCAGTGAATAGGAATACTAAGTTGGATTGATGACATAATATTATAAATTAGTTGAAATGACAAAAAAAATTGAGACAAAGGGAGATAAAAGTTTGGGGAGGGGGGGGGGGGAGGTGGAGAAAAGAAAAGAAAAAGTGATTTTAGAGACCTAAGAGGCCAGTCTAGGTTGAATTTTTTTCAAGCTAAACCAACTGGTATATTCTAAAATGAGGTTAGAACTATGTGGGTTACTGAATATAGAAATTTGCAGACTAATTAAAGGAAAGAAAAGGTGATTTTAGAAAGCTAAGAGGTTGGTTTGGCTTGAATTTTTTTCAAACTAAATCGTCTGACATATTCCAAAATGAAGTAAGAATTGTGTGGCATGCCGATGTTTCATCAGCACTTGAGAAATGCTTCTTCTTATTGTGTGCCATGCCGACATTTCATCAGCACTTGAGAAATGCTTCTTCTTCTTATTCTTCTTCTTTAATAACAAACAAACATGACTCACTATCTCAAAAACTTGACACCACAGATGTCATCTATCATAATCTCCTAGAGCTCTCCTAGCTTCTTATCTACCAAGGAAAATTTTTTTTTGATGAGATGTAACAAAATTGGAATGCTTCTTCTTTATATGCTAAGATTTAGATAATGAGAACCAGCATCACTATCAAAAAGACATGTGTAAAGTTCTAATAGATAATCTTTTGTACATAAGTGTTTCTTCAATATATTTTGGATGGGACATCTTGCCCTATTTTCTACTTAATAAAAAAAAACAGCGCTTATGGATAAGAACTTTTTCCCCTCCTATTTCACTGTTCTTTGGTTTTGACAATAAGGGAGTGTTTGGCTCAAGCAAATTTTTGGGATATGGGGTGGATTTCAAATTCTAAGATAAAAAAATTAGGGTTTTTTTTGGAGTTTTTGGATTCCATAAATTGTGTTTGTTTCAAGCAAAATTTTAGTATCTTGAATCCCTAAATTGCACCAAAAAAAAACTCAAGTTTTAGAATTTGCAAAATCCTAACAATGGGAGAGGATGTGGGGGTAGATCTCTGACAAAAATTTTGCACCTCAGCCAAACTAATCCATTCTTCCCTCGTGACGCCCAAAACCAGCAACAGATTGAGCCTATTGTCACTGCTTTCATCTTTTTCTCTCCGTCCTCTTTTACCTATCTCCTCCATTTCTCGCTACAAAACCTTAGCTTTCTTCTTCCCAAATCGATGATTTTGCGGTCAAATCTCATCCTCAAGATGGAGAATGGCTAGGATTTCTACTGTTACTTTATTTTGAAAGAAGATCTGAAGGTGAAAGCTAAATTTTGGGTACAGTTGATTTGGGGCTTTCTGTTGTTTCCGCGATCTTGCTGTTCTAGGGATTCGATTCTCTTCGAACCCGCAAGTAAATCTCATTCCTCCCTTTGTAATTAGGGATTTCATATTTGATTTGTAAATTCCAAATTTTCTTTCTTTTTCCTTTTTTTTTGTTATGGCCGGTGGTTATGGCTTGATTAGGTAAATCTTGTTCCCAAATTCTAAACTTTGTTATGCTACAATTTTGAGTTTGAACCAAACAAAATATTACAAATTGTAGGATTTATTATCCTACAATAATGTTAAACCAAACAACATTTTAGAAATCTCAAGACATGTAAAAAAACCTATGAATTTCAAATCTCCTATGAAATTACAAATTCTATAATTTTGGCACTCGAACCAAACACCCCCTGAGTGCGTTGGGTTTGAAATGTAAAAGGGCCCACATCGTTCTTTTCAGGGAAAAAGAGCCCGCTATCATTACTTGACGCATTTTTCTATTAACGTGCATGTGGGCACAACTGTATAATGGGTTCACAACTTGACTTTCAAGCTCGCCCGACCCGACCCGACGCGTTCGTTTATGAAGCTCGTCTCCACCCTCCTTCGACTTTCTCAAAATTCCATGTCGCAACACAAACCCTAAGCCTAGAAAATCAAACAGTCAATGGATGCTAAGGACATCCTAGGGCTCCCAAAGAACTCGTTCCCTTCGTCCCAAGAGAAGAAGCCGCGAGCTCCGAAGGAATCGCAGAGGAAGCCCGATGGCGTCTCTCGAGAGGTCTACGCCCTCACCGGCGGCAATCTTCCTCCTTTAATGCCCACCGTCGACATCTCTCACTCCAAGCGCCGTGCTCAGAACCCCGATAACAAAGAAAAGGTCCAAATTTTAACATTCTAGGGTTTCGATGATTTCATTGCTAAACATTTCATAACTTTATGCAGATCACATGGCAATGGCTTCCTTTTAGCTCGTCAGCTCGGACCGACAATTTGCAGCTTTATCATTGGGTATGCAGCTACACTTGTGTCATTTTTTTGGGCCAATTGCAGTTTAATACCTTAAACTTTTGTTGAATTTTAAAATGTGCCCAAAATATAACCCAGAGTTTGCCACTTTTGACATTAGTAATCTCCGTTTGATCACCATTCAGAATTATATTTTAGCTGCGGATATTGTTATGAGGGTGTTTTTTGCTACATTTTAATGTTAAATTTAAGTCTTTTGTGTTTGTGAAAGTGAAGAAAGGAATTAATGCTTTAATTTCAGCAGGTTTAGGTTTAAATAGCCAAAGGAAGAAGAAAGGGATTTGGGTTTTCTTTTCAGTATAGGGGTATAAATGTCCAAATATTATCAGATGCTAATAACATGATGAGTTTTAATTAAAATTTTGAATGGTGATGTAATGTGAGGTATTAAATTTAAAAGTGGTGAAGTTGTAGGGTATTTTTTGGGCACACTTGAACGTTAGGGTATCAAAGTTAAAAACCATGAAAATTTTGGGTATTTAAGTGCAATGAACCCTTTTGTTTGATAACTTTGTAATATCTTTCTTTTTCTTGATGTTAAATTTATTAGGTGCGAGTTGTGAATGGCGTTCCTCCAACAGGTGATTATTCGTTTGCTAAGTACAACAAGGTAAGCGACTTGTGCGCAACATACTCAAGTTTGTCGATTATTAGGACTCGTTTTTGTTGCTAGTTTTCTCACTTTTATGTGAATGCAGAAGGTGGACATTATTAAATACACCGATGAGGAATATGAAAAGCATTTAACTGATCCTGTAGGTACTAGTTACTTCATATTTGCATGTTTTCTTAATTTTAATGTATTTCATAACTCAAATGCTTCTTTAGTCACGCGAGAAATTTTATTATCAAAATTCTTTGACTGGTGGATTTATACTATCTCGATTATTTTCTTAAGTTTTGAGTTAGTTTGTTTGTTGATCTGCTTTATGAAGAGTCGAAAAGCCAAAACAGATGGTATCTAGTTGATGCCTGATGTGTGTATTGATTAGTATGCAATTTTCATGAACTATGCCACTTGTTAAAATACGATCTCTAGCCCCTTCTAGAACATATTTTGTTTATCCTTTCGATTCATTTGCAATTTACATTAACTACTAAGGCAGTTATTAAGATGAAACATTGAGTGCATTTTACTATATATTCTATTTACACTCTATCTAGTTGTCACTGATATTCTCATTATATGTAAATCTTTACAGCAAGTAACATTTTGGTTAAATAGTGCCATGCCATTTCTTTAGGTAAATTAATCAAACACATAGCTGTCAAGGCTTTGGCAGTCATGAAATGGGATATTCAATAATCAGGAGGACATGACCAACCATACAAATAACTATTGATGCTGAAGGCTTTATAAACTCTGAGCTACCATAATGATTCATGGTCAATTACAATTAAATGAGAAAGCCCAAAAATTGCCGTGTTATTAGATTTGGGGTGATGCTTTGGTGCCTAACTCCATAAGGGAAAACCCCAAAGGGCCTATATTAACTTAGGAGCCAGCCCAGATACATAAGAAGTAAGATTGGCTGTAAATTATTTTAACTGAACTCATAAGGACCTAAAGAAGGAAACTTTGAAGGTCCATAAAACTTAAATTAATTACCTTTCACAGCATATATATGAAAAAGAAAATGACAGCTGTTCAAAAATAGGTATAGGCCATTATGGTGAACAAGGCATGTGTCAAAGGGCTATCCTGTTATCTAATTGCTAACGGCTCTTCTAGATGGGAATGAAGAACTTATATGATGACCTTGGAAGCCAAGTGTCTCTTTTCACAATTTTTTGAATCACTCTGGATGTTTGAATTAAGAAGCGTGTGTTATATGCTTCTTTATGGAAGGAAATACTCAAGAGGTCATTGAGTTAGAGGAATCAGGAATGTTAGTCTGCAACATGAAAGTGAACTGAAGTCTTTGAATGTCTACAAGGCTTCTAGCAACCAAAGAATGTATAGAGAACGTGACTGCTGCTTCTTTATAGAAAGAAATACTCAAAGTTGCTTGTATAAGCAGAATGCTGGTCTTAAATGTCAACAAACTAACATCCTCAAATGTCTGCATGGCTCCTGCAAGGCAATAAATATTTGAAGCCGATACTTAAGTTAAATCTACTTGGAGTTGATTTATAATGTTCACAAGAATGACATTGGATATCTTTCATAAAATGCTATCCACACTTTAGTCTTGGTCTTCTTAAAGGATAGATACTTACTGTTATATAATAAGTGACACTGTTAGCAACATCTCGACTTAGGTAATTTGTTTTTTAAGCTTCTCTTGGTGTAACTACCAAAAGTTTGATTTGTGCATTAAGTTTGGGATGTATTTCATCATGATTTCCTTTCCAGAATTTCTGTTCTACATTATTGTAGCTTAGCGTTGCTTTATTTTTGTGGTCCTTCCTGTCTTTATATGTTTTTGGAAATCTTACGCTCGTAACTCTATGAAGTTGATTTTTCATTAAGTAGAAATTGAATTTTCAAACAGTGTTGATGTTTATTTTCTTATATATATATATATCTTCTAGGTGTGGACCAAGGAGGAAACAGACCAGTTGTTTGATTTGTGTGAAAGATTTGATCTTCGCTTTGTAGTAATAGCCGACAGGTTTCCATTAGCTCGAAGTGTTGAGGAACTGAAGAGTCGCTACTATGCTGGTAATCTATGTTTGCCTTTTTCTTTAGTTGGATAACTTTCAGTTTGGATTACTTCACTTACACTTTTAATTCCTACTCTGCCAATAGTAGATTTGATTGAGATTCTAGTAAAATTTTCTTAAGGTTACCCTCATGTAGATGCCTAAACCATTATCACTCCTACGGTAAATTACATGAAAGCCGATTGCTTCTTTCTGATATTGAGATGTCATCTTATATTCTTCCATTTTCATATTTTGAGATATGTTTTAATAATTAAGAAATTCTTTATGGATATTGTACACCTTGAGGACACCCTTTCTCACATAGTTATATTGATGTTGACCAATTTTCTGTTTTATGGTGAAATCAGGTTCTTGATTATTATTCTCACAAGACACAAGCCCATCTAAGTGTGGCCTCCATATGTTGGTTTCTAGAACTCAGATCACATCACTTAGATTGTGTAAATAGTTAATAACTTAATAGACACTATTGAGGTTATAGCATCACAATTATCTTCTGGGAAAGCTCATCCACTCCTAACAGTCATTTGCATAAAAGTTCTGAAAATGAACATAGTGTGAGTATAAACTTATTACATTTAATGAACAGAACTATAGGTATAGTGAGAGATTCAGAATGATCTTATAATAACGTTACTCATCCAATTTAGGCGCAAAAGACCTGCTTTCTAGCTATCATGGACCTATATTGAAGGGATGTCTCATGCATAAAGAAACATGATGACAAAAGGTTTTTGTTTCTTCAGTTGGAGGCTAGCTTGTTACACTTTTTCTGGTTGTTCTTCAAGTTTCATTCTTGTTAGTTAGTGATGTGGGATGCATAAAGAACAAATTCATGGAGTAGTGCGACCGTCACAAGCCAAACACGGATACAGATGCATTGTTGACTTGCCCGAAAAGAAACAACCATTATCTCTCTCAATCCGGAAGGTGGATTCAGACATATTATATATATAAGTTGCCTATCTTGACGACATGGAGCCAACCAAATTGGTAGATTCCAGAAACTTCATCAACTGTACCAGTTTTTAGCAGAAACCCAAAAATAATCTGCAATTTGTTTATTTTTAGTAATTAAGTTTCAATTAATTTAGGATAGGAAATAAATTCAATTTTGAATCATGTTGAATTGATTTGTTTTCTCTATTATAGAGTATTTTAGGTAGTTTTGAAGAACTTGTTAGAATTTTGTTCATATTGGGAGGAGGCTAAGTTTTTCTATTTAGGAAGAAGGATTGTGAGCCTCATGGTTCTTATCACTTTTTATCAATAAAATTCCTCATATATTATTTTCTTTGTGGATTCAAAGTTTTTCGTAGATTTGAATATCGTTCTTTGTGGATTCAAAAAGCACCCCTTGATGGATTCTGAGGTTTTAACTTTCGTGCTGTGTTAATTGGTATCAGAGCCTTGATTTTACGATTTGATGGTAGACAATGAAGTTCCTTTTACCTAAGCTGAGTTCTAAGAATTTCAACCAACTCTAAAGGTTTTCACTGGTTCACTTGCGTTGGCGGTAGGGGTGCTAAACCGTATCCGTATCCGAGGAAATATCCGTAACTGTATCCGTTAGGATACAGATATGGTTACTCAAATCTATAACCGATAGGATATAGTTACGGATATGATTTTATCTGTATCCAAAATATCTGAATACATATTAATCATACTCTTATGATAGTTTTAATTCTTAGATTATGAATTTGTGTTTAATTTCAATGATCAAGATGTCTAATCTTGGCTTTTCAGTTATAATGAACATATTAGCGAACTCTTTTTCATCACATGAACTATGTTTTTCTCAATACTATCTAGTTTTCTCATATCCGTTTTGTATCCGCATGCATATCCGCTTATATATTCGTATGTGTATCCGTAACCGTATCTAATTTTTGAGGATGTGGATACGAATTTTTCTTACCAAGATATATCCGTATCCGTATCCATATCTGAGATGGGTAAACGGATATGGATATGATAAGTATCATATCCGAGCCGTATCCGAACTGAATGCAACTCTATTCATCACGGCAAAGATATGTCACTGCTCTACCTGGCGCATTTGGAGTATGGACTTCGGCTGCCGCTCCATCCCTTCATCTGAGATGTGTACGGCGCTTTGGGGGTATCCCCTTCTCAGTTTACGTCCAACGCCATCGCTAGTTTGGTGGGAATCTTGGTGATCTACCACCGAGTAGGTGTCGAGCCAAGCAAGCATCTGGTTAGTAATCTGGTTAGTGTCAAGACGACTAAGAAGGGGGGGCACTACTTCTTCCATTATGTGGGTGGCCACAAGCTGGTGTCGAACGCTCCAAATTCCAAAAGGATTGGAAGGAGTGGTTCGTGTGGGTCTTTGGTGCCAACCCTATTTTGTCCTGCCCCACTTGGCCAGAGATTCAAAAGGAGGCATTGAAGCCTTGCATTCTGTGGGTTGAGGAGGGGTTTTGGCTTGAGAAGATCCGCTCCTACGCTAGGTCATGAGAGATGAGCAATCTCTTTGAGTCGTCCCTACTTCGGGTGGCTGGCATCTTCAGGGTTCTCCCTACCCAGATCGACAAGGCAAGAGCGGCTCTTCTCATTCTCCTTTTGAAGAAGAACCCTTGTAGGCGTTGAAAATCGCTTATCAGTCCCCGAATCAGACTCGTGAAGGTGGGTTCACGACGGACGAACCATCGAC